>JAGSMP010000143.1:0-600000 GCA_029286625.1 Parnassius orleans
AATTTTTTTTAAAACGTTACCCCCACTCTAGTATTTTCTCCTGTATCGTGGAGGCAGTTTACAAACATAAATTGCACAAGGACAAACATCCAGATCCGGAACAATTATTATTTGCAGGCCATACAAATACTTATTCCGTGCGGGATTCAAACTCGCGGCCCCCAGCGCAGCAACTCATTGCTAAGCCACTGCGCCACGGAGCCGTCAAACTCATCGTCTGTTCCCTGGAGCTGATCCCTTTCCTTTATTACACTTGTATACTCTCTATGCAACTTCACCATATCACATTTTATTTGTGTATTTTTAGAAATTATACTTATTATTTCCTTTTCATTGTCATCCCTTTCTTTAAGCAACAGCTCACACTGCTCTTTGGACGCCTTGAGTTCTTGGAGCGCAAGATGAAGTTGGGTCTCCATCATGCGCGTCTTGGCGTTGCGAGTGTTCATTTTACTATGTATTTTAAATAGTAAAAGAAAACAAAGATGGAAAATCATGGAAGCAGAGTAAGCAAATATCTAATTGTAAGACTCTAATTACAGATCTCAAATTAAATTATCAAGAAAACAATTCAAAATGAAATCCGCAAACAACAATAACACTTAGGAGACGTAAATATTAAAAGGGAAAACAAGAATTACAGTAACTTCAGAGTTTAATCGATGTTCGTTACCTGCTGTCACTTTAAGTTGAGACACTAAAAATTTATTTATGTAGATATTTACCACGTTTATTTGTTACACAATACTAATTGTTCGTAATTAACAATTATAACTTAAATTTAAGGTGGAAATTATCAATTACAATATTTATTTTTAGAAAATTATTTGGGAGCAAATTATTTAACTACTTGTCCCCGGGGTTACCACAGAGGAAATCGGAAAATTATGTTATTTCATTTTTGATAGAAGTAACGTAGGTAAATAGACCTAGATGGTTTTATAGAATGGAAAATCCATTCGTATAAAAAGTATTAGGAACTTATTGTACACCCATATTTTGTAATTACGAAGAAAAAAATAAGTGCTCTCACAGTGTCTGTTACTGATCACATTTAGGTAGATAAACCTTAAAATAATTAATAAAAAAAAATATCTGAAAAAAAAGGATAGTAATTAGTCACTCATTTATTATAAGTAATTACTGAATTTTGACTCCAATTCGATCCATTCATAAATCGGCTCGGCTATTCTATTTTTAGCATTATATTTAGTTTGTTATATTTAGTTTAGCATTATTTTTAGTTTAGTTTGTAATTTGCACTACGAAGCGCGCGTTTGCAAATGAATGTAACTACTTTTCACTTTGTGTTCTGGTTTTCACGACGGCTTATGGATATTTTGTGAAGCGAAATAAAAATTGTATATGAGTGAGTCTACCAACCAATATGCAGGACCTAAAACAGTACATAATAGATGCTTTTGAAAAAGTGAAACGGCAAGGTGTTTTATTGTAGCTAAAAAACTTTTTAATAAAACGTGCGCATGTACTTAAATACTTGTAGGTTAGTGATAGTGTAAATAAGTGCATGCGTAGATGTAAGTACATACGGTAAATAATTTAATTGTTGTAAATAGCTGATTGCCACTTTTTAAATATGGCAAATTTAATTTCCGTGTCTGCTCTGTAAATCATTTAATTTTGTTATTTTCTTACTACCTGTTTCATTGAAAAGTAATTTTGCCGGTCCTAAGCCCGTAAAAGTATGAAGGGAAAGTTGCACTTAATCACAAATAAAAGTATTTTCATTCGTTTCGTGAGCCGGTGAAGTAAGCAAGAGATTACGAGAGAGAAAGAGGTAGTGATGTAGGTATTGTATTAATGGTGGGAGATGGAACGAGAGCATCTTATGAATGGAGTGAGTACGTTATTTACTTGTCTAGTATTTTCTAGTACTGTGCCAATAAATTCAGACAAACCTCGATAACATTGTGATAGATAAATAATAAAAAAATCTAACAGTGCCATTATCTCTAGAAACATCTGTTGCAACTGTACTTAAATTTTTTGGTACTTACAAAATAGTGGTGTATAATAGCAAGTTAAAATATTTTAGTGTATATACTTTTATATTCAATGTATAATGCGGATAGAAAATTGTCTGGTACGAAACCAAAACTTCTTTCATTTTAGCTTAATGCGTCTAACTGTTCATTCTACGTTTGACCCATATTTGCTTGTAAAGACTAGTGTGTGAATACCCTCGGTAAAGCAAACCATCACTTTTATTCTTGCTTTAAGAAAAGTAGCTTAGGATTAAGCTAAATATATTATAGATTTACTTTAACACAAAACTGTTGGTTGTATTAAGGCGAATTCTCGTTAAATATTTCTTTTAAATTGTAGTTAAAATAAAGGTGATAAAAATCCATTCCAAATCAGTTTTACTTAATATTAAGTTTGGTAAGTTAATATTAATACCTAAATTATGTATTTCCAGATTCCGCAATTCGGAAACTGGCAAACGCAGTGTTCAGTGTGCCCCACTGGGCAAAGCTTAAGGGCTTAGCAGTAGTGGTAGAGCCATGCTGCAGCTATATTACTGGTATAGTTGTAGCACGAATGGGTCGGCTCGACCGGGGAAGGACCACGCTCTCACAGAATACCAGCGTAAAATAGCAGCTTAACGCTGCTGTGTTTCGTATGGTGGATGTAGAGAACCGGAGACCCTTTTTACTGGAAACGAGGCATTCCATCTTAGTGCTCACGGGTGACAATACATCTACATTTTGATTCGTAATCGAGGATAGATGTAGATGGCCACAGCAACCACTTACCATCAGGTGGACTGTGTGCTCGTTTGTCACCCTTATTCTATAATAAAAAAAACTAATTACAATATTATGTAACGTAATATTTAAAAAAAAATACGATTCCCACTAGAGTTACTCAATCAATATGCATGACTAGTAGTATTCTTACTACACATTAAAATTATTCATCAATGACTTTTGAATAGCATAAATTGTGTATATCATTCATTTATTTACATAAAATTAAATACATATATGTTACAGCAGTGCATCATCTTTTTCGATCTTAAGAAGAGAAATTATCGGTTTAAGCCACGGAGCAAAATTTGTTTTGTGGTTTAGGCAATACTACGGCTCACCACAGTGAATGAAGTACATAATTATTATAGATCCCAGTGTAACACAAAATAGTCATTAAAGTTTGTTAATTAGGTAATTATCTATTATTAATGTTTTTTTTAATGTAATTTTATTTTAATTAAACCAAAGTTTTATATAATGTCAACTAAATTCTATTTAAATTAAGATTTACAAATTATTTAAAATAAACGCTGCTCTGCCTTATTGGGCTTCAAAACTTACTCCCTTGTTCATTTTTCTACCGACTTCAAAAAGGAGACGGTACTCAATTAGACTATATGTTTTTTTTGTGTGTTACCTCATAACTTTTTTCTGGGTGAACCGATTTCGATGATTCTTTTTTTTATTTTAAAGCTGGTGCTTCTTATGTGGTCCCATATAAATTGATCAAGATCTGACCAATAGTTTTTGAGTTATTCTTAATAATTTATATTGAAAACGGTTTTACAAAATTTTAAATTTTAAATGATTTAATAGCGTCATCTACTTCATTCTATAAATAAATTCATTTTATCGAACCAAAATTGACTAACATGGTGATGCGTAGAAAATGCAGTAGATGGCGCTATTACTCAAATGATTAGATTAGTATTTGAACGGAAAGACCGTTATAGTCTTGTAATTTTAATTGTATTACTATATACTTTATGGTATGTAATGGCCTGCGTATGCGATTTGAATGATCGACCTGAATGACGCGGTACGTAGTTTTACCCCCACAACTTTTCGTCACACAAAAAGGTTGCGGATCAGAATTTCAAAGCCCTTTCGTAAAAAGTTTCACTTCAAAAATATCAAGAACAAATTGTGTTAAATAAATTTTTGTTCAATAGTGCCCATCTTAGGTTCGTATGACGATAGGTATCTTAATCTTTAACAGTATGCTTGAGTACCCCCTGTACAACGTCTCTTTTGGCTTCTATCCAAGCAGAAAATATGAAAAGATATTGTAAGGTATAAAAGACTCAAATTGAATTTAACATACGGAAATGTTTTAAAATAGATTCAATAAATTCTCCAAGAAGAGCACTACTGAATATTCTATTAGAAAACTGAAAAATTTGTAAGGATGTTTTTCTTCAAATTTCAGGAAGTAAACTTACAAATATAGTGCTTACTACCACTATTACTACTATTTCTATACTATTTCTATTTCTTTTCTCTTTTCTTAAAAACGTCACCCCCACACTTGAATTTTCATCTGTATCTTGAATCTTCATCTGTATGTTTTAGCACGAATGGGTCTGCTCAACCGGGGAAGGCCAACGCTCTCACATGACATCAGCGAAAAATAGCAGCTTAATGCTGCTGTGTTTCGTTCGGCATTCCACCTAGGACCTCATGGGTGACAACGCATCTGCATTTTGATTCTTCATCGAGGATTGATGTAGATGTCTATAGGTGGGGTGTATGCTCGTTTGTCACTCTTTTTATTGCCACTCTTAAGCCCTTTCAGAAATAAAGGAAGACCTGTGTCCAGCAGTACGGCATATTAATGCTGTAATTTTGCTTTGCTTTACAATTCACTTCTTCCTTTTTAACTCCAAAAGATCCCCGGTCGAGCCGACCCATTCGTGCTACTACCATAATATAGCTGCAGCATGACCCTACTACGTGGAAAAGTGTCAGCCGGGCCGCATTAATGCGTTATGTCAGCGGACTTCACATGTCTTCGAAATATTTTATTTAAATTTATCAGACATTCATATTTCCTCACGACGCTTTCTGGCACCGCCGATCACGTGATAAATCATCACTTAAAATTCCAATAAAAAGTAATTATGCATTTTTTAAATTTCTATATAACATTTTTGCCAATACATATATAATGTCTACTATGTCTAGTCTAATGTGTCTACTGTTCTACTAGTCTGTAGAATTTGGGCTTAGTGTTTTTGGAAGTTTTTTACTCCCATCAGTTCCATCAGACCACATTCGATGAACGGTAATACAAATATTTTTACCCAAAAGCTGTTGTTTATTATAACGTACAGGTTATGCTATTTATTGGTATGTGCGTGAATCGCGATTTTAGCCTTCATGATATGTATGGACCTTTGTAAATGACCGTTCGCCTAGTGCTAAGTGGATGCTGTAGCCACTAGACATCTATATCTATACTCTAATCTCGTTTAAGAATCGGAATGCAAATGCGTTTTCACCTCTAAGAATAACGATGAAATACCCCGTTACCATTAAACAGTTTTCTGGTTATTGTCACCAACTACAAAAAAATATCACACATAATTTTGCGTTGGTACTCTTTGATAGTGTGTGATGTAGTAATCTCAATTCATAAAATATTTATTCAATAAAATTAACAACATAGATAATATATACTGAGCTCACTTACATAGACAGCTTTATTTTCTTAAGCTTGTCGCGCTAATGTCACGTGCATGGAAGTACATAGCCGGTGTAGCCAATTAATGAATGTAATAATTTATCTCTATTGTATTAAAACTTTGCTACTCGTTTGAAAACAGATACTTACAAGTATTTTAACGTAGCATGGCAATAAAAAAACAAGTTTATTGAAAATACTATGAAATGGCGATGTAAGTATATCCACTACCTTATATCTAAAATAATTATATTTTAATCATTTAAGTTTCGTAAGTAGTCTTATGTCGCGACCTTTGTCATACATTCTATAATGATATTATTTAAATGAGCAATAAATAAATGAAAAACTACATCAAATATAAAAAGCTGCAGCCTATATACGTGCCACTGCTGGGCACAGGCCTCCTCTCACTTCTGAGAGGGTTTTAGGGCAAGGAAATTTTAGGAAAAGGAGGTTTTAGGCGAATTTCACATGTCTTCGCTTTTTTTTTCTTATTTCTCAGACGTGCAGGTTTCCTCACGATGTTTTCCTTCACCGCCGAGCACGTGGTAAATCAGCACTTAAAATTGCAATTAACAATTTCATTGGTGCCGGCGGGGATCGGACCCGAGTTGCTCGTGTACTGTGAAATTTACCGCGAGCGCTTCGCCCCTGATCCACCACTGCTCAAGAAAATTTAATATCATTTATAATTATGAAAGAAGTATTAATTTGTACAATTTTCGAATAAATGTGCATGGCCCGAGTCTCTACGATAAAAAAGGAAATTCTTTGTGTGTGGGCAATTACTCTACAAAAAAATAACTAAATATTCGGTGGTAAAGATATTTAAATATGTGTTTTGTTTATTTTATAGAATTAGGGTGAAAAACAAGCACACAGTCCACTTCTTCTTCTTCCTTCACATCTATTCTTGCTTAAAAATCAAAATGCAAATGCGTTGTCGCCTCTAAGGATTAAGTTGGTATGCCTCTTTTTCAGTAATTAGGGTCTCCGGTTCTCTACCCTCATCATACCAAACACAACAGCATTAAGCTGCTATTTCACTATACGAGGAGAGCGTGGTTCTTTCAGTCTAGCCAACCAATTCATGCTACAACCATAATAAAACTGCAGCATGGCCCTTCGACGTATAAATACGTAAAAAAAACCGAACAAGTGCGAGTCCAGGGTGATGCAACTTTGTATGAAAGCTGAAAAATCTGCACACTATCATGATTTTGTTCGTTGAAGAAGACATGCTGTGGCCACAGTAGTTCCAATGAAAACGAGATTTGCCAGAAGGCAATTTAAAAGTCAGTCTGCTCATCTCTATAACTACATTAATAAAAATCTAAACGTATATGAAATGACCCAGCACAATGTGTAAAAACACGTTACAGTGTGGGTAAAGACGATAGAGTATGATGAAACTGAAAATTTAATAAAATAACTAGATCAATGTTAACTGTAGTAGAGCCACGCTGCAGCTTGTGCTGTCGCACGGATGGACCGGCTCGAACCGGGTTGGTACCACGACCTCACAGAATACCAGCGTGAAGTAGAGGTTTACCTCTGCGTTTCGCTTGGTGAGTGCAGATGGCCGGAGGCTAATTTCCATCAACATGGTAGCGGAATTAAACGAAAACTACCCCAGGAGGGTACCAGCACCTCTGGAGAATCCTCGCTGAGCATCCACGACCGCTACTCCACTCCTGAGCCTGGGTACTCAGGCTGCCCTATGTATTCTGGGAGCAAAATTCGCTCGCGACTAAAACTGCTCGGGGCAAGCGGAGCAATAAGACCAAGGCGACCCCTGTCACGCTATCCGTGAATTTTTGCAACATCAGGGGACTTCATTCCAACCTTAACGCTGTCCACTTCCATCTAGAGACGGCGAAGCCGGCCTTGCTCTTTTTAACCGAGACTCAGGTGTCCTCTCCGGCTGATACTTCATATCTCTCCTACCCGGGGTACAAATTAGAACACTCCTTTGTGCCCCGGGCTGGAGTTTGCGTATACGTCAGAGAGGACATCTGTTTTCGACACCTCGGCAGTCTTGAAGGTACGGACCTGTCCATCCTATGGCTGCGCGTAGACAGCGACGACCATCCCCGCGTCTACGGGTGCCTCTATAGGTCCCATAGCGGTAATGCCGAAACAGACCGACTCACCGACCACGTAGAAACGGCTACAGATTCCATGTTACAGCAGATCCCATCCGCAGAGATCGTGATCCTTGGCGATTTTAACGCCCACCACGCCGAATGGCTCGGTTCACGTTCAACCGATCATGCGGGGAGATCTGTTTATGACTTTGCTTTGGCATATGGTCTTACACAGCTGGTTACTTCGCCTACGCGGATTCCAGATGTGGAAGATCATGAACCTTCCCTGTTGGACCTTCTGCTGACCTCTCATCCGGACGGATATCAGATTTCCGTCGACACTCCTTTAGGCTCGTCGGACCATTGTCTTGTCCGGAGTGTGGTGCCACTCACACTAACGTCGCGGTTGCATTATGCAGGCTACCGCCGTGTTTGGCACTATAGGTCGGCCGATTGGGATGGGATGCGGTCTTTTTTTGCATCCTACCCTGGGGGCGAGTTTGCTTCTCGCCGGAAGATCCCAGCGTTGTTGCTGATTCTGTTGCTGATGTGGTACTTCAGGGTATGTAACTTTTTATTCCATCCCCGGACGTCAGCAAGTCGATTGGGCCTGATGGAGTCCCTCCCATTGTGCTGAAGACGTGTGCTCCGGAGTTGGCCCCGGTTTTAACGCGTCTTTTCCGGTACTCCTACTCCCAAGGCGTAGTCCCGAATTCATGGAAGGCAGCTTTGGTCCACCCGATCCCTAAAAAAGGCGACCGCTCAGACCCGTCCAACTACAGGCCTATCGCCATCACCTCCTTCTTCTCCAAAATAATGGAGTCTATTATAAACTGCCAGCTCATGAGGTACCTTGAGGATCACGTGACCGCCAATACGGTTTTCGTCGTGGTCGACCAGCTGGTGATCTTCTGGTCTACCTGACTCATAGATGGGCGGAGGCAGTAGAGTCCAAGGGGGAGGCATTGGCCGTTAGTTTGGACATAGCGAAGGCTTTTGATCGGGTCTGGCACAAAGCGCTTCTTTCGAAGCTCCCTTCCTATGGGCTTCCCGAGAAATTGTGCAATTGGATCACCACTTTCCTTGCTGATCGGATCATCAAGGTCGTAGTAGACGGTGCATGCTCTAATTACAAGCCTATCAACGCTGGTGTTCCACAAGGCTGCGTGCTATCGCCAACGCTGTTTCTCCTGCATTTCAATGATATGTTGCAAACTGGTAACATTCATTGCTATGCAAACGATGCCTTATACACCGGCGTGCCAATATTTCTCGGGAAAACGTCGCCGAGTATCGGGACAAAATTGTGTGTGAATTCGAGTCTTTTTTGAACAAAGTCTCAGATCGGGGGCGACTAAATCTAGTCCAGTTCAATCCCCAAAAGACACAAGTTTACACGTTTACCGCTAAAAAGAACCTCTTTGTCGTATCTCCTCAGTTTCAAGGCACTCCCCTTGTTGCTTCAGCCAGTATTGGAATCCTCGGTGTCGACATATGGAGTGATGTGCAGTTTCGTGGTCATTTGGAAGAGAAGGCCAAATTGGCCTATAAGAAGATTGGCGTGCTCAGCAGAGCGGGACGGTATTTCATGCCGATACACCGCTTGCAACTTTACAAGGCGCAGGTTCGGCCCCACATGGAATACTGTTCCCATCTCTGGGCAGGGGCTCTCCAGTGCCAGCTCCTTCCACTTGACCGCATCCAGCGCAGAACGGTTCGAATCGCCGACGACCGAGTTCTTTCCGATCGGCTTGACTCACTGCCCCTGCGTAGAGATGTTGCATCTCTTTGCGTATTTTATTGCATGTACCACGGGGAGTGCTCTGAGGAATTGTTCGGACTAATTCCAGCCGCTCAATTTCACCATCGCACATTGCGACAAAACTCGCGATACCATCCATACCACCTCAATGATTGGCGGTCCACCACTGTGCGATTTAAAAGAAGTTTTCTTCCTCGCACAACTTCCTTGTGAAACCGATTACCACCAGCGATTTTTCCGGACCGATACGACTTAGGGACCTTCAAGAAAAGAGCCTACTCCTTTCTAAAAGGCCGGCAACGCATCTGCAATTCCCCTGATGTTGCGGTGTTCATGGGCGGCGGTAGTCACTTACCATCAGGTGAGCCGCATGCTCGTTTGCCCACTCTCCTATAAAAAAAAACCATAGCATAAAAACTTACAGCAAATACTACAACACACACACACTCACACACACACACACACACATATCTCATATGCTGGAATCGCACCAGCGATTCTCTACATATCTGCCGCCACATATGCTACAACATATGAGAGGCTCTGTGCACCAACACAGACAGAAATTGCACCAACGATTCCCTACAGATCCATAGCCACATGTTACTCATGAGGTGCAGTCTAAAGTTTTGAGTATGAGTATACAAGCCATTCTTAATCAGATTTGGTCTCACTACCGCTGTCATCGACTATGATCTCACATGATCCTGGGGGTATTCGTAGCTTACTTTGCACACTAAACTTTGACGTAACACAATCTTCGATGAGAGAGCATTCGGCATCAGAATCATAATAAAATGGGTACGACTCACCAGTATTCATCAGCACACCGCTGGGATTGCTGACATAGCAAACGTCAACACGTCGCTCACTGCTCGCCACTGCGCCAGGCATAAGGCAAGCGCGTTATTAAAACAACCCAGCAAACGCCTTAGTTAGCTGCCATGAGGCAAGCGTACGTGGCCAAAATAACACAGCACAGGGCGTGCCGCACTCGCACTAGCAAGTCGTTGCGCCGCATCAGCGCCAGCGAGACGCTGCGCAGCACCACGCACTCGAAGCGTCAACGGGAACAGCAGGAGCACCTGACGGTTCACAGGCATTGTCGGGGTTGTCGTCATCGTGATCTGCGTGAAAAACAAGTTGTTAGTTATCAAGACAACATACACCGTTGCCTATCCTCATATCCGTCACGCATACGAGGCCCACAGACAGAAATACGCTCTCATACCGCAGTCTATAATAAAGAACTTCGCTTTCACAAGTATGCACACATCTCCATACGAAGTATCTCACACATACTCGTACTTGAACGACGTGAACCAGGACAGCACCTGCCAAGAGAGAGCCTGATGCATGTTCCGAGAACACGACTTTCGCGCATACAGAGTATAAGACTTTCGCGCACACATAGTGTACGACTTCCGCGCACACATTATGTAAGACTTCCAAGGCAAGAACATCAAAATATAATAAAGAAATTGGCAAGGCAAGAAAATCAAAATATAATAAAAAAATTGGAGGAGCATGGAAAACTTCTAGAAGAAAGCAGAAAAGAGATGGAAAAATTAAGAGAAGCTGCCCATGTACAGCATACGCGTGCTGCGGGACGGCGCCCACCACGCGTGCTGCATACGCGTCTGCCGAAACTAGGCCATGCTACAGCTGGACCCGGCAGTCCGTTCCGACCAGCAAGGCACACACTCGCCTCACACTCGCGCACATGTAGTCACATCACACGTGCTACTGTAACACATAAAAAAAAACATTAAAAAAATTAAGTCTGAGCTTAATTTAAAAAAAAATGCAGCACAACTCTCGCGACACCATTCGCCTTTCCAGGGCACCATATACTGAGCTGCGGCCTGAGTGGTCTTGCCTTTAGCTCCAGATAATAACTTGAGCTCGTACCGATCACTTGGTAACACTTTGGTAACTCGGTATGGACCGGTTTGTCGATTGAAAAGGTTGCTCAGGAAAAAGCATTCGATTTTTCAACAAAATACCTGATCCAATGCTTGACTTGTCTTAACATAAATTTAAAATACAGAAATTTTTAAATAAATTTTACTCATCTTCGTGACACCTCAACGATCACTAAACTAGTGAACCTAATTACTAACAAAAAAGGAAGAAACACAATTGAAAGAAAATAATTTATCATAAAAATTATCGTTTTACTACCAATGTTTCAATATCAAAATTAATAATCAGGAAACTCAAAGTAAAACCGACATTTAGTTATTGCGGCATCTCACGAGAGACTTATTCTTACCAAATAAAAACACTTAAGCTTTACACGTGATCACGGCTACGCATAGCCCAGTAACCTCCAGTCACTCATCTTTCCTTTATGCGCACCCCACATGGGAACGCTGAGTCTCTCCTGGACTCCATGGTTTCCACTGAAACCCGACCATCGCCAGAGTTGACTGCTTACTGCGTACTCACGGACTACTAAGTTAGTAGACACCGATTTCCACTGAGCTACGGCTACACGACAACCTCTGGAACGGTCCGAACCTCATGTAAACTTAAATACTCTCTTCGATGTCAGAAATAATTTGCTCTACTTCAATTTCGTCAGTTATACTTTAGTTTTCCGGCATTTTTCTCAACCAATTAAAGAGTTAAACAGTTATTCTTAGAAAATATTTTTAAGACAATGTTTAGGATAAATTTACTTTCCTCATATATCAAATAGTGATCGGTAGCAGCGGCAAATAATGTGTCCGCGGCGTCATAAGCCGACAGCATACTTCCACTCAAGAGCGAGCGCCACAGCACCACGCCTTCCACTAAACCCTCAACATTAATATGGACAACTAAGTGATCGTTTTTTCCGCTTGGGCGTGGGCGTGGGCGTGGGCGTGTGCGTGTGCGTGTGCGTGTGCGTGTGCGTGTGCGTGTGCGTGTGCGTGTGCGTGTGCGTGTGCGTGTGCGCGCGCGCGCGTGTGTGTGTGTATGTGTGTGTGTGTGTGTGTAAATTATTTACCTTATTATACAAAAAGGGTCGAAGAAATTGATAAAAACGTTGGCCAAATGAAGTTTTTAGATGCACTGACCTTATATTTTTGCGTTGCTGACGATTTGACTGTTGACCGTTTTGGTAGATATTATTTTCCGAACTTGGCTCACACACTGTTTTGTGTCTAGATCCTGCCTTGTCTACACCCATATAAGACATTGCTTTAACAAAGCTTCTGTAATATCTGTAATTGTTTGATTTATACAGGGTTATTTTTCAAAGAGTAGCCAAATTTCATATTTAAGTTCAAATAAATAAATTATTTTAAACCGATATTACATTTTTGAAACTACGAGTAAATAAGGCTTCTACTTTTATTTGACATTATCCCAAATTGATTGTGATTTATGGGCAACAACTACGCTTACGCGCCTATGTGTGTGATTCAATTCCCGTTTTCGTTTCACAAGTTTTTGCCTTCTGTTTACTTTCTTACGGCCGGTCTCAATTCCCTACAATCAGTTATAAGTAGATAGCTACCCAAGGTAAGCAGTTAAGCATAAACTATCTGTTACTGTCGTCTCAATATCGTAATGTACGAAAGCTTAGCCGAGATAAAAGACAGATAGCTCATGATAACTTTGGTTAATGCGTCCCTCCCACAATCTAATAAGAATTTTGTTTTTCCTTCGAAGTGAATTTCGTCACCTTTTATAATAAAATATTATGATGTATTTAAAATATTATGATTATTATATAATGTTTTCAATTATTGTAGTTATTAGTTTTTAATGTAATATTGACGAATGTTCCATACACATCTTTCTAAATTTAGGCTTGCATTAAATAATAACAAAAGTTTTATCTTAAAAAACGAAACGCAGCTTTTTTAAGAAGTTCGGCATTGACATTGACACTTGCTTTACTTGACAGGTGTACACAACACCACAACCAAAATCGAGGAGCTCAGCTGAAAAAACTAATAAAATATCTTACAATAATTGACATTCATGTTTATTGTCCAAAATACATAATGTTGGGTGGTATATTTCGACCATACATACATATGTAAAAAATTTGTTCACTAGTTTTTTTACTCACCTCCATGAAATTACTTTTAAGGCTGGTGTTACTTTCAATAATAACTCATCCACGGACGTTTTATTTAATTTGAATCTATATAATATGTAAATTCAGAGTCAGAAAAATGACTTCTGTATTCGAGTATAAACTCGGTGATTTTCAGTATCTACAATACCTCCGGAATCAAAAACACCGATTTCATACATTTCATAATCACTTTCATCACTGAACAAATCCATTTTTTAGAAATAAATAGGTTTTATTTATTTAAAAACATGACAAATATTTGCTAACTCTCAAAATTGGGCGATAGACAAAACTCTAACATCTGGTAATTTGAACTATCACCAGTTAACTGCCAAAACGTTGTTGAAACAGTCAGCTGTTTTTTTTTTCTATGAACCACTTAATTCAGGTAGTCCGTAAGACCTCCGAACTGTAGATCAATGTGATGGTTAAATATTTCTATCTATCTTTGATTATTGAAACGGAAAAATGTAACTATAGATACCAATAGTAGACATTTTAACTTCCAGTATGAGATAGATAGGTTATTGAGACCGGCCGTTAGTGACACGCTTACTACTAATGATTAAGTTAATAACTATATGACGCGAATTATGATACCAATTTTCCCTTCTTACTTTTATCGGGCTTAGGATTATCATCTATACATATAATAAAAATGTAAATAGCAGACGTCTGTACATTTTATATTTTTGTAATAAAAGTGATTGAGAGGTACTAAAACTAAGTAATTAAATACATTTCTACCATTTTTAGAATTTTCTGTCTGTCCGTCTGTTTGTTTGTTAACGTATCACGTATAAAGTACTAATAATAAATAAAATTAAAAAATATATTTTCGCTTATCAACGACGTAACCGACGACTGTCGTTATTACGACGTATTTAAAAAAATTGGATTAAACTATTTACAACTAAATTATGCAAGTAGTCCCAATATCTAATATTGGTATCTCAAAATGGAATCCATTTCTCTTGTGGGGATGCCGCCATTCTCTTCACTTCTGTTTTCTTGTGCTTGAGCATACACGACATAAACACGACTCTTTATTTCACCTCACAGATAAAAACTAACGGTGAACGTTCCGGCAAGTTTGCAGACCATAGTATAGGGCCTCCATGCTCAATCCACATATCTTCGTATTCACTATTTAACCCTGCATGGGTCGCGCTCTATAAACTGACGTAAGCGGTCGCGTGAGTACAATTTTAATCCAAATAAAACAGAAAAAACTGCAAATTAAGAATCAAAATGTATTTATTTCACTTTGAATGTAATAAAACTAGAAATATGTACCATACGGAATGAAACAAAAAATATATATCTTTTATTTTATTTATAAGTTAACTTTAAAAACTTTTGTTAATTCGTAAACAAAAATGGCACATTGATTTCTTAATGAGATCATAAATCATTTTAAGTAATTATCGCTAATCTAATCATTGTTTTTTAAACAAGAGGAACATATATATTTGGAATGATCCGGACAAACGAATTTATTACATGCTGTGCATGATCGACGAGTGCTCTTATTGCGCGATCTTCCGCAGTCATAGCAGCGACCCAGTCTGCTAGTTGACGATAATGCCGAGGTACTTGGCTGATTTTCAGCTTGGGGAACTTCCAGAAAATCTTTTATTTTGAATACCAGACTTCGTGTTAATGTCTTTGTTCCAATCTTCTGTGAGCTGATGGTTTCATCCATGCCAATGTCATGGAAATAAGAAAATCACGTCGTACTACCTTTGCAAAATTTTTGTTGGCAGTGTATATGCATAAAGCATTCAAAGCACTCAAATTGAGTAAATTGAAAAACTGTTGAGGCCATCGTCTTGAATTTCTAGATACGTCGTATAACGAGGACATTTTGTCTACCAAATCAACACCATTCTTTGTACGATTGTAGTACGTGATCATTTCGGTTTTGTGATCTCCTGTACTGTTATCGATCGTCGCATCGTTATGCATTGTAGACATGACGATTACTACTTTGTTGGACTTTTGGTTTATAAGATACCAACGTGCAGGGTGTGAAACCAAATTTTGAGGAATAAACAGAACTTCCTCGTGCCACACGAAACACCTTAGGAACTTCTCTTTATCTTTCTTACAGTGCCGACCATTGTAGTTTTGTTCTCGAAAAGTTGCTTTGCAACGTTTAGCGACGAAACCAATTATCCATGGTAACATTGCGATTTTTCCCAAGGATAGGTTGAACTACTCGCATCACTACGTCGGCCCGTTCATTGCTCCATGAAAAGGTCCCACGGGCTGCCGGCGTAAATCTCTAAATTGTATGTGTATGGGTAGTGAACGTCGACAAGGGCAAATATCTTAATCCCATACTTTGAGGGTTTCCTAGGTATGTACTGCCTAAAGGGCAACGTCCCTAAAGGCCACAAGCTGCTCGTCCAATGTCATTTCTGCACTTGGAATGAAATGTTGTTGAAATTTGATGATTAACATCTCAAAACTTCACGTATTGCAGCTAATTTATCAATAATAACACGATCTTTGCGATCATTAAATAGAAGTTGCCCAGAAATAGTTTCTGTTTACCCGGAAAAGATAGAAGAATTAGAGAAGAAAATAAGTTATCTTACAGAGAAATTAGAAATAGCAGAAAACGAAATTGAGAATATTTTATCAGAAAATTTTGCCCTAAAAAATAAAATTTCAGAATATGAATTAAAAATTAATAAACTAAACCAATTATGCAAGCCCACTCCTCACCTAAAAAATTTAATTCCAAAAAGCTCCACATGTAAAAAAAGAAGAATATAAATAAAAGTAAATTGGATTTTTCTTTAATTGAAACGAAAAGCCCTACTAAACAACAAGAACAATGTAAATATCAAACAACGCCATCTAGTAAAGACAATAGCAATCTTTATAGAGACAATTCACTACCAAGATTTAATGAATTAGTAATGTGTAATAATTCTCGTAGCGATACGTCAGATACAAACAAAAAAGAAGGTACTAAAAATTTGCAGCGAAGTCAATATATACACATAATAGGTGATGAGCATTGCTTAGCCTATCGGCAGCATTAATTAAAACAAGACTCGAAAATGGAATGATAAATACAATCCTCGGCGTATATAATGAACAATGCAACTAGTAGTGAAATTCTACACTATTGTACTAATATGGTTAATAATTTATCCGATAATGACATTGTTGTATTAGGTTTAGGAGGTAATGATAAAATCCTGAATTATTACATTTTAATTTTTGTTCCATTCTAAACATTTTGAAGAAAGTCACTGTTTATATTATGCCCGTTAATTATAATCCATATCTTAATGTATATAAATTAAATAATAAATTTTATTTATGGTCTAAATATTTAAAAATTGTACTTTTATATATATGAAATATCGTAATGTAAATATGAAATTTATTTAAATTATATTTGCAAAAAAATCAACTTTAATATAGATGTAAATGAATATAATCTACAGTTTCTTACATTTAAAAATACAATGCGACACATAAAGCTATTACAAAAAAACGCTAATGATGCACAGAAAATATCACAACATGAATTGCCTAAGAAAAAAGGCACTATCCCTTATTATTTCAAAGCAGCAAACGTAACAAATATTGACAAGACAACACATACATTGCAATCGAGCTTAATATGTTCTAATAATATGAAGGCCGCTAAAAAAGGAACTATACCCTATTATTTTCCCACTAAGAATAAAATGTTACAAACCACATCGACACCCACGCTAAATAATGCAACTTTTTTTCGTTCCTAAGTCTGCCAACGGCTTTAATATATTGCATCAAAATATTCAAGGTCTGTTGTCTAAAAAGGAAATAATCGAAATTACACTTTCAGAGCTTAAGGATCAAATGAATCCAGATGTCCTTTGTTTTACGGAAACTTTTGTAAAATCTGGAGAAGAAAAGAATATGATAATAAAAAACTATGAAATAGCGTCGTATTTCTCACGGAACAAAAAAACGAGGTGGATCTTGTATTATGGTCAAAAGAGGAATGCCTTTTAAAAAGATAACTTGTTTTGATGACTTGGCTGTCTCGTTCCATTTTGAATGTTGTTCTGTGTTAATCCCCCATAGCAATATATTAATTATATGTTTATATCGAACACCCACTAAAATAAAACGGCATTGTGATTTTTTTTCAAAACTTGAATTGTTGTTGTATAAATGTAATTATAAATATTCAAAAAAAGATTGTAATAGCCGGCGATATAAACATTAATACGATAGTAAATGATAATGTAACGACCACATTTACAGATATTATTAAAACATTTAATTTTCATCTGCATATTACAAGACCTACTAGAGGACAGTCCTGTATTGATCACGTTATTAGTAACATAACAAATGCCACTGCGAAAATTCTTCCGCTTTCGTTATCGGATCACGAAACTGCTCAAATATTAAGGTTTACCGTAAGCAAAAGAAGGTCCTACCAAAAATTGTTTTTCAAAAGAAGTTATTCTCAAGAAAACATTAATAAGTTTCAGACTTATTTAGAAAGTTTATCGTTTTCTGAAGTGTTTTTGGAAACTGACCTAGATCTAGCTTTCAATAAATTTTATGAACTGTTTCATCTGTTTTATAAACTTTGCTTTCCGGTAATAAAAATTAAATCTAACATTAGACCACATATAAAATGGATATCAAAAGGTATTAAAAAAAGTTGTTCTACGAAAAAAATATTACGTTACAAATATTACATTAATAAAACAAATCATAATAAAGTTGCATATAACAATTACACAAGGCTTCTAAGAAGATGCATCAATTACGCAAAAAAACATAGTAATAATAAGTTTATACTAAATAGTAAAAATATTGTAAAATCAACCTGGAAAATTATTAAGAATGAACTAGGGATATAGCAGCAAATAAACACATTGACTTAATTAAACACAATAACTCTATAATAACTGAACCTATGAAAATAGCTGAAGCCTTTAATAATTACTATATTAATTAGACAAATAAAATAAATAATAAAATTATATACAGTAATACAAAAATAGACTTCAAAATTCAATTTATTTAACACCGGTCGATGAATATGATATAAGTAAAATTATAATGACATTAAATAACACAAATTCAGAAGGTTATGATGGCATATGTACAAAAGTTATCAAAGCGTGCAAAATCAAATTAGTAAGGTATTAGTCTATTTAGTTAATTTATCAATGGAATCTGGCACCTTTCCAGAAAAATTAAAAGCGTCTATTGTAAAACCATTATATAAAAAGAAGAAAAACACTAATGGAAAATTACCGTCCAGTGACATTGGTACCTATATTATCAAAATTTTTGAAAAGTCATGCACAAAAGGTCATGACTTTCCTAAATAAGTTTAATAGAATAAATCCAACTCAGTATGGATTTCAAAATCAAAATCCACGACACTGGCCACTTTTAATTTAATAAAAATATTTTACAAAATATTAATGACGGACTATTTACTACGGCTATCTTCTTTGACATGTCAAAAGCTTTTGACTTCGTATCACACGATCAGCTTTTGTTCAAATTAGATCAAAACGGAATTAGAGGCCTAGCATATCACTGGATTAAGTCATTCATACAAAACAGGCATCAATGTGTTGAGGTGCTAAAACTTGACAATAAACATGTAAGTCAAAGTTATAGATCCAAATTTAGAAAAAATGCATTTGGCGTACCTCAGGTAGTGTACTAGGTCCACTTTTTATTTTTGATATATTTAAACGACTTACCTGAAATTACTAAATATAGAAGTATTTTATTCGCAGATGACGTCGCAGTAATAGTCACAACAAATAAAAATATGTCACTGACGAAACATATTTTTGACATTAATGAAACAATATTTGAGGTAACTAAATGGCTAAGTAATAATAATTTAACAATAAACTTAAGTAAAACTCAATATATAAATTTAATAATATAAATAATAATTTAATAAATATTAATTATAATGGACAAACTCTTTGTAGTGCAACTAATGTGACATTCCTAGGTATAATTATTGACAAAGAATTAAAGTGGAAAGAACAAGTTTGTAAAATATGTAATAAAATAAACAGGTTCACATATGCGCTTTATAGACTAACAAAAGTGGCAACAAAACAAACTGCAACTATGACTTATTTTATATATTGAGTCGATTATCCGCTACGGGATTATAATTTGGGGCAACAGTGCAGAGATTAATAAAGTTTTTATTGCACAAAAAAAAATGTGTTCGTGCCATTCATGGTGTTGGCCCAGATGTCTCATGTCGACCTCTATTTAAGACACTGGGAATCTTACCCGTGCCTTGTTTGTATATATTAGAAGTTGCTAAGTTTGTAAAACAACACGGAAAAGTTTTATAAACTTAATAAAGTAGTATCCATGAACACGAGATACCCAGATCGGATAGTAATTAGCGAAATACCAAAAGTAAACGCTTTAGCAAAAGTTGTTACTGGATGGGTAAAACAATATATAATAAAATACCAAATATAATCAAAGATCTTCCTATAAAACATTATACCAGTGGCTTCTTCAAAATACATTTTACTCCGTAAACGAGCTTTTAAATTACTGATGACAACTTTTATAGGACTATAGCTCATAATTGACATTTTTGTTATTAACTGACATGATATGTAATATTGTTTAATTTAATTTACTTTATTTGTTAATTATAATTATTATTTTGTAGTTGTACTTTTGATATCTTTAGAATATAATTGGATGGATTGTTTATTGTTCCTAATTTAATGATTTAATAATAATTGATTTTGATGTTAATTTTGTATAAATATAATTTCTAAGAAAAAATAAATTTGTATGTCTCTGTGGGTTAGATGCTAGGCAAATGAAAATGACTTCACTCTTCCAAGAATGTATATATTTCACTTTATACTGGTACGGTTTAAAAATTACAAGTATGTAGCGAAACAAAAGAGATGGAAAAGAAATACCAGTAACTGGATGTATGGGAATACCGAGGTTGAAAAGCCGAGAATAAGTTTACCGCGATTTAAAGAACCGTTATTACGGCGGCGCGAGCGTGGGTCTAGCTCTGAGGTCGTTTGAATGCAAACTGCCGGTTAAAAACGAAGGCGCCCGGACTGTCACGAAAGCGGCTTGAACGGAGCCGAGCATTGCCGACCTCAACCGACACGAACATCGCGTCGGCGCGTACGCCGTTCACTAAACAAACAAAAATATATGACAAAATTGCATGTCGCCACATCAGCCCCCCCGGAGACCTTTAGGGTCGATAGAAATCAGGGAATCGTACTTGGCGACCGTAGCGAGACGTCCTGAATTGCGGAGGAGTTGGAAGTGCTCTTGTACCATCGTTAGTCCCATGCATCATAGGCACAGTCGCCGACGCACCAGAACTACCTGGTTCATCCGTCAGGATATAGGCCGGTTTCAACCTGTCGATAGAGACGTTAACTATTCTACCAGCAACGTCAATTTTGAAATTTTTTTTTACCGCGCTCTATTACCTTATACGGACCGGCATAAGGTGGTTGTAAAGATCTCCGTACAAAGTCCTGTCGTAAAAATACATGTGAAACAGTCGATAAGTCTTTAAAAACGAAGATTTTACGCGTGCCGTGTCGAGTAACTGTTGTAGGTTGTAACTTTTTCATATGTAAACGCAACCTGTCCAGAAAGTCGGTGTAGTCAGTCAGTCTGTCAGCCGTTGGTTCAAACAAGTCGCCGGGTAACTTAAGCGGTTCTCCGTAAACTAGTTCAGCAGTAGAAGCAGACAAATCGTCCTTCCATGCACCTCGAATACCCAGAAGTACAAGTGGAAGCTTCAGTCCAGCTCTCGTCTGCGTGGCACATAATAGCTGCCTTAAGTTGTCGATGGAAACGTTCCACTAGACCATTGGCAGCAGGATGATACGCAGTAGTTTGTATATGTCGTGAACCTGTAAGCGCTGATATCTGACTAAAAGATGGGATTCAAACTGTTTCCTATCTGTGGTTACCTTTTCTGGGCAACCAAAACGTGATATCCACGATGATATAAAAGCTTTTGTTACACTCCGCTCTGATGTCCTTTAACGGCACTGCCTCCGGCCACCTGGTAAACCTATCTATAGCTGTGAGGCAGTATCGGTAACCATCAGAGACGGAAGTGGACCTATCAAGTCAACATGAACATGAGAGAAACGGGCCGTAGGAAGCTTAAAGTCCTGGATAGGGCGTGTACGTGTCTCGATACTTTGATCTCTGGCATGAGATACGAGCGCGCCCAATTCCGACAATCCTTCCTAATGCCCGGCCATACATACCTCTCAGTCACCAGTTTAATAGTGGCTCTAGCACTTGGATGACTAAGTCCATGAATGTTGTCAAAAACCATTTTACGGAATGCAGGTGTTATGAATGGTCTATGTCTGGGCCCAGATATGTCACAGAAGATTTTCGTACCACCAATACAGACCTTCTGTAACTTGAGGGACGAACCGCTTCGTAAAATATTTTGGAGTTCTGAGTCCGTATCCTGAGAAGCTGCTAAGGCAATAGGGTCTAGCGAGCGTATTATTGCATCCGTTCTTGATAACGCATCCGCGACAACATTGTCCTTCCCGGTAATGTGTCGGATATCCGTTGTGAATTGGGATATAAAATCTAAATACCTAAATTGTCGCGGAGAGCAAGCGTCGCGGGACTTCATAAAGGCTAAAATAATCGGCTTATGATCAGTCAGTATAAAGAATGATTTTAATTCTATCATATGTCGAAAATATTTTACTGATTCGTAAATAGCTAAGAGTTCACGATCATATGCACTGTATTTGACTTGCGTTGATGAAAGCTTGCGCGAAAAGAATCTAACGGCTGCCAATGACCCAGGACCTTCTGCTGCAATACTGAACCAATGGCGGAGTTGGATGCGTCAGTTACTATGGCCAACGGAGCAGACGAATCCGGATGAGCTAGAAGAGCAGCATTAGCAATGCTTGCCTTGCAAGCATTAAAAGCGCTTTCTAGGTTAGCAGTCCAGTTAATGTCGCTCTTGCTTCTCACCGATGGACCACTAAGTAGTGCATGGAGAGGAGCCTGCAGCTTAGCAGCATCCTGTATAAAGCGTCTATAAAAGTTTAATGCTCCTAAAAACCGCCTAAGGTCCCTGATCGTTTTAGGTAGGGGAAAGTCAAGAATAGCCTTCACCTTGTCACCAACCGGTTTAGTGCCTTCCGAAGAAACCAGGTAGCCCAGAAATTCCACCTGCGGCACGGCGAATACACACTTATTTATATTTAATAAAATACCGTATTCGTTGAAACGCGAAAATACCGCACGTAGATGTTCCTGGTGCTCCACCTCATTAGCGGAAGCAACTAATACGTCATCGATGTACGCAAAGCAGAACTCGAGACCCCTGAGGACCTCGTCCATGAAGCGCTGCATTTCTCAGGCCAAAGTTCATTAGTGGGAACTCAAAAGTCCGAAGGGTGTCGTAATAGCTGTTTTCTCAACATATCTGATGGTACGCTCGCACTAAGTCTAATCTACTGAAAATTTTACTATTAAAGAGATTGTGCGAAAAGTCAGCAATGTGGCGTACTGGATAACGATCTGTTATCGTGCGAGCATTGAGTGCACGGTAATCCCACAGGGTCGCCAACCTTCACCTTTTTGGCACTAAATGAAGGGTGACGACCATGAGCTCTCCGACCTACGCGCTATACCCGTACGAACCATTTCTTCAAACCCTGCTTCGCAATTTTAGGCGGTCAGGTGCTAGTCGCCTTGGTCGCGAACACACAGGTGGGCCTGGGGTCGTTCTGATATAATGCTGCGTATGGTGCTTGATTTTCGGCTCCAAAGGAGCTCCGACCGGCCGCATTATATCAGGATATTCTTGGAGTATCCGATGGAACGGTGAATCACCTGAAATGACCTTATGTGAGGGCACGGGCAAGCAAATGCAATCGAGGCGACTGATGTAAGCGAAGTGCAATTATCAATTAATCGCGAATTACGCACGTCAACGAGTAAGTTATAGAAGGATAGAAAGTCACACCTATTATCGGCTTGCTCACATCAGCTATTATAAACGCCAAGAAAATGCGCGCCTTAAACCTAAATCTAAACATAAACTTAACCAACCATATGTAGCGATTACAGTATTATTTGCAGCAAAAGCTCATAATTGGTTTTATTGCGTCGCTGCATGCGCACTAAGCTCAATGGGTAAACACACAAGTCAGATCCAGTGTCGAGTAGTAACGTCAGTAACAAACAAACGCTTAGCGTTCGACTTACACTCATCAGCGGTCGCAGCGATCGACCGCCCAACTAGTTTTGGATAATCACAAGGCTTTATACACTTAGCTGCTTTCTCGCCGTAGTTGAAGTGGTACCAGCAGTATCGCTGGCCATCAGCGCGAGCACGACTTCTTGACTGACTGCGGCGCCGGCTGCTGGATTTCGACCTCCTTTTCGGAAGTCACGACGTCTTCTTGCTGTCGACATTTCGTCAAGCCTCTTGGTCAGCGCATCAATCTTCCTATTTAGGTCTTCGAATGCTGGAGATGAGCATGAAGTGGATGTGGTAGCTACTTGTTGTGCTGACGTTTGTGGCGTGGCCTCAGCCACTTATCAGCTAATTGGGCAAGTTGGTCGAGCGGAAGGTTATCTTGCATAGCCACTTTAGTTTGTAGCAAACTGGGTAGCCGACTCGACCATAAGGTACGCAGGAACTCATCTGGAAACCCTGATCCAGCTAAACTGCGAATATGCCGCAAAAACTGGCTCGGCTTGCGATCTCCCAACTCCTCATTCATGAGCAACTGTTTGATTTGCTCGCTTCTTGAAGCAGATAGTCTAGCAATCAACTCACGTTTTAATGTGTCGTATTTCTCGTTCGCCGGTGGTCTAATTATTAAATCTTCGACTTCCGCAGCAATTTTTGGATCCAACACTGATATAACATGATAATATTTTGTGACATCCGATGTAATATTCGCTAATGCAAATTGGCAATCCAACTGTGCAAACCAAAGCGTCGGTTTCTCGGGCCAAAATGGCGGCATCTTAATGCCTACTCGGCAAAGTACCGCTTCACTGCCACTAGTGCTGCTTTTCGAGGCGTCAGCGCTAACATCTTGCCACATTTTTGATGTACTTTGTACGCTGTGTTCTTCTCGGGGTCACCACTTGTGGGTTAGATGCTAGGCAAATGAAAATGACTTCACTCTTCCAAGAATGTATATATTTCACTTTATACTGGTACGGTTTAAAAATTACAAGTATGTAGCGAAACAAAAGAGATGGAAAAGAAATACCAGTAACTGGATGTATGGGAATACTCGAGGTTGAAAAGCCGAGAATAAGTTTACCGCGATTTAAAGGAACCGTTATTACGGCGGCGCGAGCGTGGGGTCTAGCTCTGAGGTCGTTTGAATGCAAACTGCCGGTTAAAAACGAAGGCGCCCGGACTGTCACGAAAGCGGCTTGAACGGAGCCGAGCATTGCCGACCTCAACCGACACGAACATCGCGTCGGCGCGTACGCCGTTCACTAAACAAACAAAAATATATGACAAAATTGCATGTCGCCACATCTCCATTAGGGACTTAGTATGTATACATAGTATTTAACAGTATATCATGTAAATTACATACTAAAAAGCAAATAAATAAATAAATAAATAAATAAATAAATTGATATCATCAAATCGTAGATTTCTTAGAAGAAATTTAAAACGTTGTACAGACATCGTTAAATAAATGGCATCGATTCCAGTGTGATTCCTGTGTTCAAATATTTGTTCACAGCTGCTTCGGCCCAATTTCAACACACCTGCTAAATAAATAATACCGAGAAATGCCTTTACTTCAGTAGAATCCGTTAATATGGCATCACGTTCTCTGGCATATTTTTGTTTAATGTGCTCGATCTTTATGTTAGTATATTTTACTATCAGATCAATTACAACGTCATCTGAGAAAAGAGATATACAATCCTCAGCAGCAGCTTTCTCCCGGGCGATTCCTTTTGGTCCTGGATACAAAAACAATGTTGTGACTGCGAGTTCTTCCTCTATTCGATGGCGCAGTCTTATTCCAGCGAGTATTATCCACACCAATGTAATACTCCTCGCAGCCAACTTGTGAGGAATCATCTTGTCCTAGTTCAGAAACGGTTACGGTAGGTAGCTCATTTGGGGTTTCTTCTTCTTGCTCTGATTCAGATTGGTGGTCCTGCACCTCCAGAAAATCTTCTTCATCGTTTGAGCTTGCGTCATCTTCCAAATCATCACTGCTATAATCTTCGTCAAGCCAAGATTCGATTTGAGCGATACGCCTTTCATCCATGATTGTTCTGTTGGGATAAATTACAAAAAAACGTTATCAATATAAAAGATGTACATAAATAAACATATAACTGTTATGTACTAAAGTTAATTATTGCAAAATAATAGTTAAAATAAATAAAAACATCAAAATATAATTGCACAAAATACTCACGTAATAGGTCGCGGATTACTATAGTAATCCAGAGTACTTCACGGATCTCTTTTGTGACAACCAGACGCGTCCGGCGCTCGCGCTGCACTGAACGCGTCCTTTGATTATTCAACTACAAGTACATGGCGCCGAAATAATCACGCAAAAGACTTTTCTTTAATTTTATATTTTGTTACGCGACCACTGCAGGGTTAAGTTATCGCTCACTGCACTTGAACAGTTTGATTAGCTGTTAATTGTTCTTCCATTGGAGGTGCATAATCTTTGAGCACCACGTAAACTTTCATTGCTTTAAATGTAATATCGCACCATTTCATAGTTTTATAGTATCGGCGGTTCGAATAGTTTCGTTCCGTCATTGGTAACGAAGCGTACTTAATGAGGTCACGGTCAACACTGTCAGTTATTGGCCGGGCGAGCGGACGTAGGTACTTATTGATGTCGACACGACCGGAGAGGTCAGGCGTAGGACCTACGGCTTTACGTGCTTTCTGAGGCACGGGAGTGAATCGCCGCCAGCTTCTTGACTCCGGGCTGCAGCTGAGAAATTCTTGACAGAAAAGCCCAATAACTGATTTTGGTCTGGCCCGGGATTCGGACCCGGGACCTCATGATCAGCAATCGCGTGTACGACCACTAGACGAACGAGGCAGTCGAAACCACAAGAAAAACATAGTCTAACGTAATGTTAAAACACTATTGAATAAAATGCTTGTATTTACCTTTACCTTACCTTTACAGCCTATTAAAATCCACTGCTGAACATAGTTGCCACGCTTGGCGGGTTGGCAACGGCAGTTTTTTTTTATAGCCGTTATTAGGAAGAAGCTGTTGCCCATTTCCTGATTTGTTTCCCTCTGTCGCCTCTTACGACATCCACGGGATGATATGGGGTAGTGGATATTCTTACACCGACACTACACGCCAAGCTTGTATTTCTAATTGAAGACAAATTAACTGTATATATTACCCAACAAAAATTATTTCTAGGTTCGATTAATTTATAATTTTATAGATCTATTAATACCATACCACACTGCCCTAGTTCGTTTCCAATTTTCAAACATTCTTGTCCTTTTTTGGGGAATTCATATTGTTTTCACATTCCTTTTAGAGTATCCGCTTCCTTTGAAGTGGACCCTTTGGTTGTCTGAATTTCTATGAGCAAAATTATATCTTTTGTTAAGGCAAGAAAATTTAGGTTTAAGAAAATATAAAAACGAAATTATTAAGACGTTTAGTGCTTGAAAATTGTAAAAGAAATTTTCATGTCCAATTCTTTCTTGATTTCTGAAAATAGATACGATGCGAAAATTAAATACCTAATTTTAGGTAGGCATTGGATTATAGTTTACATTTAAAATATTTTTTTTTAATATTAAAGGCAATAAGGTGCCGCACTGTAGTACCAATAATTGGTGATTATTCTTGCTTATATATAGGGCAATCTCTTATCTGTTGTATGGGAACCAATTGTTGAATTCATAAATTCAGAAATAATATTAAAACCCAATAATATTAAAAGTAATGATTTCTTATATTTACGCGAACACTATACATTTAAATAAAACTAGTTTTACTGATCGGAACAAAAAATAATAATTTTTAATCTGGAGGTAACCGTGGTTAACTATGACATTGGGACGTCAAATACCTCAGTCCCACCCGTGACCATGGGTGCTGTAAAGTACTCGAAACGTCGGGAATATAAAATAAGTTAATATACGCGATAAAATCCGTAAAACTAGTTTTATTTAAATATTATAAGTAAATTTATACCACCTTACTGAATCGATGAGCTGTTCATTTCCCATTTTGGCAACAAAACGCGTGCACGGTGCAAGTGTCTATTTGTTTATGACGTGCTACGCGTAATTTCTAGGAACACACTGGGCATACGCGTGGGTTTGCGTACGAACATTTCCTCCACCTTCCCACGCCGATCTGGATATCGCAGATCGACGTTGCGTCGGACGCGTGTGATTGCGTTGCATACGATAAGTGTGTTTCTAATGCAGTTTTTCATACAAAATCAAGAGTCCAGACGTCATAATGCGTTGCATACGTTGCGTACCTCGGACTAGTCCGTCTCTACCTTAATAATTTTCCTCTCACCAGACGTCGCAAGCTCGCAAGTTGAAGTTGAAGTGACACACAGTGTCATCATTATTGGAAAGATACTTTTTAAATAATTTTTAAGCAATATCTGATATTTATTGATTAGCATTAGCATACCTTGACGGTGAATACTGCATATTATGTAAGTCCAGCATTTATGTCTATGTAACATTATGTGTACTATACTGTACTAAATTATGTCAATATACATATGTGTATATGACAGCGCCTGCGCCATTGCACGTGCGGCAGCGCCGGTGTAGCTAGACAAAATTCTTGTAAACAACACGTGCACCGCACACCTGCGCCATTGCACCTGCGGTGGCGCCCGTTTGTCTAGCTACTTGTTTTGCTTGTATAAAACGGACGGAGCGGCCGCCGTTAAGGCAGTCTTGGCTCTGTCGTGGAATGGTGCACTTGTCGTATTCGGTTACTAGCTCATCCTTGACACATTGGATAATTAATTCGTGCAAACAAATTAATTATTATTCTCAACTACAAAATCATTCTCGGTACAATTTATAGTAGTAATATATTGTAAATTAACCTTATTTAAAAGAAAGGTCCCTCTGGGTTTCTTGCTGGTTCTTCCCAGGACAGAGGTTTTATAAGAACCGTTGGTAGTAGTACTATTTTGAATAAAAGTGATTATATTCTATTCTAAAAGCCCTTTCATGTGACTCTATACATCATAATAACATCCTTCATCAGAAGTGGGAATAAAGCTTTCCATTTGAGTTCTCTATATTCTAACATCCTTTCTACATCAGAAGTGGGATGTATCTACACCAACAATCTTCGGCCTCAACAAGCAATACGATGATGTCAATTTTAGCAAACACATTCAAAGATACATTGTGCGAGATTACGACACAGATGTCTCAGGACAACCGTTCTGCCTTTTCAGTAATGTTAAAGATGATACCGGTGAACCGGCGCCGCCGCACGTGCAATGGCGTAGGCGCTGTCACCGCTATGCTGACATGCGTGCGTATTCGCACGCGCTCCATCACAATCTTAGTTATTTGTAGACAGAAAAACATCGTTCGATTATCCTGACAAAATAGCGTCTGGTCCGGTCTATATTGACCCTTCGGACTTGTGCGACAATCAGTTTTGGTCCGGCAGTAAGCCCTACAAAACTATAATCATCTTTATGCTAGATCGGAATGATTAGTCTGTAGCCATATCATTGGATCTTTTTTTTAATAGAATCATTCTTTTTTCTATACATATTTTTTTTCAAGTACTGTTTATGCCAGTCCGGAATCACTATTCCCTATAGCCATATCATTGGATCGGCACAAAGCCCTGCAATGATAGTAAGAACCATTTTTTTCTTACTCTTTTTTTTCAAGTACTGTATATGCTAGTCCGGAATCACTATTCCCTGTAGCCATATCATTGGACCGGCACAAGCTCTGCAATGATAGTAAGAACCATTTTTTTTTCTTACTCTATTTTTTTTCAATTCAGTATAGAGCATTTACAGTCCGACCATACCGCACAATCCCTGTCACAATCACACAGTAGTGTAACGTGAGGGACGTAGTGACATGATAACAACCGCACGGGGGCGGCTGTGCTAGCCGAGACGGTAGGGCAACTCAACCGTACGGGGACGAGAGTGTGGGAGGGCACTCTCAACCGTACGGGGACGGAAGCGTGGTCAGTTAACACAACCGCACGGGGGCGGCGGCGCTAGCTGAGGGGGACGGGACGGAACGGGACTGACGTTCTATTCCAAGAAAGTGTACTGACTGAGGGAGAAGAACCGTACAGGGACGGGTGCTCGGTCAGCTGGCGGACTCCGCTAGCGCACGACCGCACGGGGGCGACGGTGCAAGCGGAATGACTTACCCGCAGCACGCAGTGCACGCCCATTTTATACAGTCGTGTGGAGGGAGAGCGACCGCATCAGTGATCTGACGTAATCGCTTCAGGTCTCGTCGCGGCTGGCCTCTTGCGCCGATATATATATACTTTATATTTAATCTTTGCAACTTAATACAATAGATTTTTCAGATAATATATAGTTGTCTTCATATTTTCAACTAAAATTCCGCTTTTAAGGAAACACTTTTAACAGAAAACAAATAAAATGAAAGCCAGTGTAAAACAGCAGTTGAATGCTTGCTAGGTTTCGTATGGTGAGTGTAGGGAACCAGAATCCCTTTTTACTGGTAACGAGTCATTCCATATTAGTCCTCAGGGGTGACAATGCATTTTATTTGCATATTTGATTCTTAATCGAGGATAGATGTAGCCATGTGCTTACTTGTCACCCTTATTCTATAAAAAATATTTAAAATTCGATACATTACAGCTTACATGTGTGATTTAACTCATCACTTCATTTCGTATCATGGGTATCGAAAGGTGCGACTTTGGGGAAACGTCAAAAAGACGATTTTTGATAGATGTCGGTATATCATATCGTATATTAAACCAAGAAAACTACGCAAACCACCGTCACAGCGTGAGACATCAAGTACCGCGACCACGTATCTCCATGCCGAGTCTGGCGATAATGACACAACATATTTTAAACAATAAGAGAGGCTTATATCCAGCCGTGGATTATTTTGTGTTGATAAAGAAATATATTGTAAGACGTTAGACGATTCATCTCATAATTTGCACAGGGATCATTTTCGTAAATATTTTGTTTAACGAGCGTTCATTTAAGTTCATTTACAATTTCACACTAATTGTCGCTTGGACAGTGCATGTGAATGTGCTTATTAGGAAAATCGGAAACGATTTGCAATTGTAATTTATATGGCATTCGAATCGAGCTAAATATTTTATTATACGCTCTGTTTGGGACGCGGCAACTCGTAATTAAATTCGTTGGAAATGATTCTATTCTAACACAATATAATTTAAATTTTTGTAAAATTAATATCGACATCGATAAACAAAGGATTTTTCGGTTTAAATTATTATAAGACAGTAAACTTTATAGGTACATAAAATCGGCTTAAACGGTAAACTAATCTCGGAGATATTATATGAAATACAATCAAATCAATAACCTCCTTTTTGAATCGGATCAAAAATAATATGTGTTGTATTTCATTATCATCATCATCATCATCATCAATATCATTGTCATTTTACCAAGTTTAAATATTTTACTAAACAAAAACTGTATAAAAAGTGTTATATAATATAAATGAATACATGGTTGATAATAAGCCCTGGCAACAAGGTGGTCGCTTCCAAAATATTTTTTATTTATTACAAAGTTTTGTAAATAGTTTGAACAACCTTTCCTGTTGTATAATTTACTTTGAAAAAAAGTCCCGCTGGAATTCTTTCTGGTTCTTCCCAGAACAGAGGCTTATTCCGAAACGAAGTAAAAAATAATTTTCAATAAGAATAACATATTATATATATTGAATAAAAGTAATCTATTCTATTGTATTCAATTCTATTATCATCATCTGTACATAAAAGTCTACTGCTGAATCCATTGTAGGGATTTGCATAAACGCTTGGCAGGCAAATTGACCAATAGCAGTATCAGTCGTCTCGCACCTTTGACTCTCCTGCCAGTCACTGTTCTGGGTATTTTACGTCTGGAGTAAACAAGACAAATGAATACCATCGTCATTTTGTTAAAAAGGTTTTTTTTTTATAGGAGAGGGGGCAAACGAGCATGCGGCTCACCTGATGGTAAGTGACTACCGCCGCCCATGAACAACTGCAACACCAGGGGAACCAGAGGAATTGCAGATGCGTTGCCGGCCTTTTAAAAAGGAGTAGGCTCTTTTCTTGAAGGTCCCTAAGTCGTATCGGTCCGGAAAATCGCTGGTGGTAGACTATTCCACAAGGAAGTTGTGCGAGGAAGAAAACATTCTAAATCGCACAGTGGTGGACCGCCAATCATCCAGATGGTGTGGATGGTATCGAGTTCTGCCGCGATGTGCGTTCGTGAAATGTGGCGCTGGGATTAATCCGAACAATTCCTCAGAGCACCCCGTGGTAAATGAAAGAAAATGCAAAGAGATGCAACATCTCTTCGCAGCGCCAATGAATCGAGCCGATCGGAAAGGACTCGGTCGTCGACGATTCGAGCCGCTCTGCGCTGGATGCGGTCAGTGGAAGGAGCTGGCACTGGGGAGACCCAGCCCAGGAGATGGTATATTCCATGAGGCCGTACCTGCGCCTTGTAAAATTGCAGGCGTTGTGCTGGCATGAAATACTGTCCCGCTCTGCTGAGCACGCCAAGCTTTTTAGAGGCCAATTTGGCCTTCTCTTCCAAGTGACCGCGAAACTGCACGTCACACGATATGTCGACGCCGAGGATTCCGATACTGGCTGAGGCAATAAGGGGAATGCCTTGAAACTGAGGAGATACGACAAAGGGGTTCTTTTTAGCGGTAAACGCGCAAACTTGTGTCTTCTGAGGATTAAACTGGACTAGATTTAGTCGCTCCCAATCCGAGACTTTGTTCAGCAAAGACTCGACTTCAGACAGACAGACAGTTTGTTCCGGTACTCGGCGACGTTTTCCCGAGAAATATTCGCACGGCCGGCGTATAGAGCATCACCAGTGCTATCGTCCGCATAGCAATGAATGCTACCGGTTTGCAACATATCATTGATATGCAGAAGAAACAGCGTTGGTGATAGCACGCAGCCTTGTGGAACACCAGCGTTAATAAACGTAGTCGGGCACCGTCTACAACGACCTTGATGCTCGATCTGCAAGAAAGCTGGTGATCCAATTGCACAATTTCTCGGGAAGCCCATAGGAATGGAGCTTCGTAAGAAGCGCTTTGGGCCAAACCCGATCGAAAGCCTTCGCAATGTCCAAGCTAACGGCCAATGCCTCCCCCTTGGACTCTACTGCCTCCGCCCATCTATGAGTCAGGTAGACCAGAAGATCACCAGCTGATCGACCCCGACGAAAACCGTATTGGCGGTCACTAATCAGCTGGTGATCCTCAAGGTACCGCATGAGCTGGCAGTTTATAATGGATTCCATTATTTTGGAGAACAAGGGGGTGATGGCGATAGGCCTGTAGTTGGACGGGTCTGAACGGTCGCCTTTTTTAGGGATCGGTTGGACAAAAGCTGTCTTCCATGATTTCGGGATTACGCCTAGGGAGTAGGAGTACCGGAAAAGACGCGTTAGAACCGGTGCCAACTCCGGAGCACACGTCCTCGGCACAATTGGGGGGATTCCGTCAGGCCCACTCGACTTGTGGATGTCCAGGGAGAGGAGTGCTTTGCGAACCGAGCGCTGTGAGAACCGAACATCCGGCATGGAGCACTCACACCGCGGGATGGCCGGCGATGTGTTCTCCCCATCATCAAGAGTCGAGTTGGACGCAAAAAGTGAGCCTAAAAGGTCGGCTTTCTCTTTTGCGGCGTGGGCCAGTGAGTCGTCCTCCCTGTGCAGAGATGGTAGTGATGGCTTACAGAAATTCCCTTGGACAGCCTTGGCGAGAGACCAGAATGCACGGGTTCCCGAAGGAAGGCGAACTAGTTTCTCGCCAATTCTGCCTATGTGCTCTGACTTTGCCTTGGCAATAACACTTTTGAAGGACCTGGAGGCGAAGTTATACTTCTTTTTAAGCATGCTGGTGTTTACATCCCGAGCCGTCGAAGCCTCAGCCCAGGCCTGATAGCACTCCTGCTTACTGCGTAATGCAGTCTTACAGGAGCGACCAAAACAAGGCCGCGATCTGCCTCCGATGGGTACCACAGATGATGGAATAAAGCAAACCCGCCCCCATGGGTAGGATGCAAAAAAATACCGCATTCCGTCCTAATCCGCCGACCTGTAATGCCAAACACGGCGGCAACCTGCAGAACGCAACCGCGAGGCGTGGTGGCAACACTCCGGATCAGACAATGGTCCGAAGAGCCGAGAGGGGCATCGACGGAAACCTGATATCCGTCCGGATGAGAGGTCAGCAGAAGGTCCAACAGGGAAGATGTATGATCCTTCACATCTGGAATCCGCGTAGGCGAAGTAACCAGCTGTGTCAGACCATATGCCAAGGCAAAGTCATAAACAGATCTCCCCGCATGGTCGGTTAAACGTGAACCAAGCCATTCGGCGTGGTGGGCGTTAAAATCGCCAAGGATCACGATCTCTGCGGATGGGACCTGTTGTAGCAAGGAATCTGTAGCCATTTGGACGTGGTCGATGAGTCGGTCTGTTTCGGATTTACCGCTATGGGACCTATAGAGGCACCCGTAGACGCGCGGATGGTCGTCGCTATCTACGCGTAGCCAAAGGATGGACAGGTCCGAACCTTCAAGACTGCCGAGGCGTCGAGTACAGATGTCCTCTCTGACGTATACGCAAACTCCAGCCCGAGGCACAAAGGAGTGTTCCAATTTGTACCCCGGGTAGGAGAGATACGAAGTATCAGCCGGAGAGGACACCTGCGTCTCGGTCAGAAAGAGCAAGGCCGGCTTCGCTGTCTCGAGATAGTAGTGAACGGCGTTTAGGTTCGAGTGAAGTTGAATTAATTAAGTTGTTGCATAAATCCACGGATATCGCGCCTTGGTCTTGTTGCTCAGTTTGCCCCGAGCAGTTATTGTCTTGAGCGGAATTTTGCCTCCCCCCCCAGAATACGCGGGGCAGCCTGAGCACCCACGCTCAGGAGTGGAGTAGCATGGTCGTGGATGCTCAGCGAGGGATTCTCCAGGGGTGCTGGTACCCTCCTGGGGTAGTCTAAAATTTAATTCCGCTACCATGTTGATGGGGGGGGGGGGGAGAATTGGGCCTCCGGTCACCTGCACTCACCAGACGAAACGCAAAAGCAGAGCTTCCACTTCACACCGGTATTCTGTGAGGTCGTGGTACTAACCCGGATCGAGCCGGCCCATACGTGCAACAGCAAAAGCTGCTGCGTGGCTCTACCACCGTTACACAGGTACGAAGTAGTATACTCATAAAACAGAAAATAACAAAATACGTGGGTGGTCCGAAAAGTTTCCGACCTAACAAAGATACAAGACATTTTTTCTTAAAATTTATTTTTATTTTTCTACATAGTCTTTTTGTAACTCTACGCACTTCTCCCAGCGATGTTCCCATCTCTCTAACCCGTCCAAATAATACTCGGCGTTTTTCTCTGCAAAATAATTGTTCACGAAGGTGATTGCCTCCTCATTTGACGAAAATCTCTGTCCTCCGAGCGCAATTTTTAGATGAGGTAACAAAAAGAAGTCGCTTGGGGCTAGATCTGATGAGAAAGGCGGATAGTCAAGCAGCTTAAACCGTAATTTGTGGATTTTCGCCATGGCAACCGCTGAGGTGTGAGACGGCGCCTTGTCATGGTGAAACAGGATTTTATTTTTCTAAATAAAAAATGTAAATGTGGCCGTTTTCCGCAATTTCTGTGTTCAGGTTTTCAAGTAATGACTATCTATATAGTTTTCAAATAATGACCATGACTATCCCAAAAACAGTCGCCATCACTTTCCGAGCCGCAAAACAGTTTTTGCTTTTTTGGAGCCGGTTCCCCTTTTGCAGTCCACTGTTTTGACTGTATTTATTTTTCGGGCGTATATGGTGTATCCAAGTTTCATCTACAGTAATTAATTGGCGCCAAAACTCGGATTTATTGCGCCTAAACTGCGCCAACAGAGCGTTGGAAATGTTAATTCGAACACGTTTTTGATCTAACGTGAGCAAACGCGGCACCCAACGCGCTGACAGCTTTCTCATGCCTAAATCTTGATTTAATATGTGACAAAACGCATTCTTTGGACATCTTCATAACCTCTGCTATCTCTTTCACTTTGATTCGGTGGTCGTCTAGCACCATTTGGTGAACTTTAGCGACGTTATGGTCAGTAGTTGCAGTTTTTGGACGTCCCGAACGTTCATCGTGTCCCACGCTCTCACGGCCACGTTTAAATTCAGTTGCCCAAAATTTCACTATGGCAAATGATGGTGCAGAGTCCTCATACACAGAGTCCAACTCATCTTTGATTTTCGTAGGCGTATTGCCTTTCAAAAACAAAAAATTTATGACAGCTCGATACTCAATTTTGTCCATTTTCACAAAAACACTCAAATCGACTTACTCAAACGACTGTTAAATAAAAACTACGCATCCATAATGGCTGAAATTTTGGTACGTAACTGTCAACAGATGCACAACTACATTCACTAGCTTTTATTGACTAGTGCTGCCATCTTTACGTTGAGGTCGGGAACTTTTCAGACCACCCTGGTAGTTGTTGTTCAATATTGATTACGAGTATAATTCTTAACGAAAGTAATTTTTTACTTTTATCATTGATTCAGAAAAAAATCTTCTAACCTGGAAAGAACCAGCAAGAACAAAAGGACCTATTTTTCCAAATTAACAAATAAACAATAAAAATATCACAGTAACAGATCACCAGATAAGTGACGACTGTATCCCGTGGGCACATATGGAAAAAATAGAATAGACTAGACTAGAATATAACAAAATATTCATCAAATAAAATGACAAATTAATAGAGATTACAAGAATACATTATTGAAAGTTATTATTGCTTATATCACTGGGTCCGAAAAAAGCCCCTGTCCTGGAAAGAACCGGTAAGGAATTCAATGGGCGTCTTGCTTTTTTTAAATAATTAACAATGTTGTATAAATAAAACGTTTAGGAACATCATGCTTTCAATCACGTTATTCACAGCGATTATTGTCAGCCATGTATTCTTGAATACATTTATAAAACTTGTAACCTACATATTAAAAAAGCTACAAGCGTTGTCACGTCTCTGAAGACTAAACCTAGGAGCACTGAATCGCTACGCCGCGCCGCCGCCTCTACGGCGTAGGCCGGCGATTCCCTGCTCTTTAAAGATAACTCACAGTCTTTCTTTTTTCTTTGACAGGAACTCTATCAGTGGGTGTAGTGCTGCTTGGTGGCAGAGAAATATTGTTGGTACCTATCCAGGCTTCCTAGTCAGAAAAGGAATCCTATCACCTAGTAGGTAGTACGGTATCAAAATTTAATCTATCCAGGCAAATTCCTAGTCAGAAAAGGGCAGTCACCTAGTAGTGATAGTTTTTAAAACGAACGGTGTCAACATTTAATAAGTACTCATCAATTCATTCATTAATTCATTCATCAAAGCCTATCAAAAGTCCACTAGTCCACATAGGGATATATTATCCCATAGTTGGCAGGCAGGTTGGCAATCGCAGTTACCCCTTACGAAACCTCTACACCGTCACTACACCGCGGTTTAATAATACGATAAAGTACTGAAATTTTCATTATCCTTTTTTAAGACGCTGCACATTCGCAAAGTTGCAAACGTCTAAACAGCATAAGCGAGTTTTTTTACACGTTAACGTAAATACGAGCGTATATAAACCAAAATTAATCCATTGACTACATTCTCACATTCTGGTGTGATTCTTATATATTTCAAACGAATAGGTGTTAGTACGTATTGTACGCGTTGGAAGTTATAATTTCGTGATTAAAAGTTTCTAAAATTGAAATGAAAGGTTACATATAAAAGTTATTCGTATAGTGGCGGCGTAAGAGTATCTACTAGCCCAAGTTATCCAGCGGATAATGTAAGAGGCAATCCCTATGAAATAAATGGAAGCAGTGGAATTTTGATAGGCTGTAATAAATGAGCGAATGAATGAAGTTAATTTTAAATTTTTATACAAACAACTTTTGACACAATTAAATTACAAATCATAAAATTATTTGTTTTCTTTAAAAGTACGCATATATGCGTAGGTATATGGATGTAAAGGAGGCGAGAGGTATGTCAGAATCGTGCCAAATGGAAGTCCGTAGTCTCTGCCTAGCCCTCTGGGTAACAGGCTTGAGTGCTTATGTTTTCTTTCTTAAACAGGATGTAAAATCAATTTTGAATTTCACCCGAAGTTCAGAAAATAAAATAAAACTACATATACATATCATAAATTGTGACAAGTAAACTACGTTTATAGCATTCTATTTATGAGCAACTTCACACCTTTGAATTGATGAGTACCAATTACGATTATTTACTACTATTGTATTGTATAATATCAGAATTTAGATTATAAATAGTCCAATAAACCGTCCGTCGCCACAAACTACATGTATTCACAGAAGGCATATCTAATAATCTAATTGCACGTAACTCCGCAACCACAATACAAGCTAACAAGATTTACAGCCGTGATTAATTGTAAACCCTGTGAATGTAGCCCTCCCGCTGTATCATTTTGTTTATAATTGCCTTAAGGTAATTATAGAATCATCTAAAGTAATTATAGAATCATCTAAAACTTTTCTTTCTTTATTATAATATGTACCTTTTAAAAAATTGAAGTGTGAATCGAACTCACAGTCCACTTGATGGTAAATGGCTACACCTGCGACCAACTTCTAATGAAGAAAGCTACAGATGTGTTGTCATTTCTGAGTACCAAGATAGAATGCCTATAATTATATAAATAATATACAGCCTGTAATTATACTGGCTCCCGTTATACGGAAAACTTTAAGTAAGAAGTAGTCAATTAATATATTTACCTAGAATTCAGATCAATCAAACTCGTTTAGGCCGTTTAGATATCAGAAGCTTTTCGAATGTACAGCATATTAAATTAATATTTTTGTGTAGTTTTACACCGCGATGTAGTAGCGCCGTAAGAAAATCCGCTGATCACATGATGACACACATCATTTTAAATGACAGCCACGGGATGACATGGTGGTGGTGTGATCCCGTGGATGTCGTAAACAGGATAACATGGTGTGATGCCGTGGATGTCGTAAAAGGCGTTAGAAGGAAATGAAACACGAGGTGAATGGCAGCAGCAACTTCTTGATAACAACAAAATATTTTTTTTAAAACAAGTACTTAAACTATGCTAAATGTGACCCCTGTGAGGTAATTCAAGTTCAACAGTGGACTTTGATAGACTGTAATTAATAAATGAAAAAAATATATTTTTAATACATACGTATATATTATTATATTCAATCCAGCCTAGAAAATAATTGAAACCGTCATGTTTTTCCATGTCCAATGATTTTATATGAAACCGCATATTTTTGTTGGTTGTAGTACTATGTAAATTAACTCTGCAACACGCTTTGCCCGAAGCTAAAAACTTAGGGAGCTTAAAGGATTTGCATTGAATATGAGAGTGGGGTTCCGAAATATCCTTTAAAATGCGCTAATTCCAGTCCCTTCAAAAAAGCTATTTTAATGTATCAAGTCTCAAAAGAAATATTTTAGTTATTTGTTATGATTCATATTCCATGTTTAAAAACTGGCGATGCTATTAACACTACTAATATTTCCGTTTCCTCTCCAGTAAGGTTTTAAATGTCCGTTAAAAATAATGTGTAAAAAATAAGATATTAATATAAATAAAACATCGGCTTAAAATCTATACTGATACATTTACAGAAACAAATTTTTTTAAAAGGTCGGGGAAAAAGTTTCTTCGTATTTTATATACAAATTCAAAACATTTTTTTAAGTTTAACTACATTTAATTAAAATATTATATATGTGCCATTTTGTTCGATAACTTGTTGCCATCTTGTAGGTAGTTACATAATCCCGTTACTGTAGAAATCTTGGGATTTTTGATCAAAAAAAGGCGACAAGTAGTTTTGACAGTCCTCTCTTGATGTTAAACTAATACTACCCAAAGCATTCTGAAGAGACCAAAACAGGTGAAAATCTGAGGGAACAAGGTCAAGACTATATGGTGGATGCATTAACACTTCCCAACCAAGCTCTCTCAATTTTGCTGAGTTGCCAAATATGTGTGGTCTAGCGTTATCATGATGAAAAACCACTCCTTTTCTGTTGATCGATTCCGGCCGCTTTTTCTCAATTTCTTGCTTGAGTCTCATTAGTTGTTGAGATTAGAGATCCGAGTCGATGGTTTTGCCCGGCGGTAAAAGCTCTTAATAAAGATGCCCTTCAATCCCACCATACACACAGCATCACCTTATTGCGTGTTAATCCGGGTTTCGCTACAGTCTGTGTAGCTTGACTACCCTTTGACTATGATCTTTTTCGCGAGTTTTTTTCGTAGATTATCCACTTTTCATCACCAATGATCAATCTTTTCAAAAATGGTTCGGTTTCATTACGTTTCAGTAGAGAATCGCAAATGAGTACACGATTCATTAGGTTTCTTTCAGTGAGCTCGTGTGGTACCCAAATATCGAGCTTTTTTGTATAGCCAGACTTTTTCAAATGGGTCAAACCTGTTTTGTGGTCAATTCTCAATTTCTAGACTATGTTGTAACTACTAATATGCCGATCTTTCTCTACTTTTTCAAAAATGACATCGACTTTATATGTATGAGAGCGACCAGAGCGAGCTTCATCTTTGACATCAAAATTCCCGGACCGAACAGGCTTGAACCAACTTTGTGCTTCTCTTACTGACACTGCATTAAGTCCATAAACGTCACAAATTTTTTTTCGCGGCTTTAGGTGCATTTTTCCCTTTTTTGTAATAAAACTTCATAATGTATCGAATTTTTTCATTAGATTCACTCATTTTGGCGGACAGAAAAACAATTGAAAAATGGCGGGAAAGTGATTTTTGCTTTTTATTTTTCTTTTTCTTGATATCCTATAATATGTATTGAAATTAAAACCAGCCAGATACAAACGGTACAACCAAAAAGATTTTTCTTCAATGTTATACAAACAAAATACGAAGAAACTTTTCCCCGACCTATTACAACAAAACCTAACGTAAAACGGCAAAACAAATTCAATTGCGATTACCACCGGAATTACGTAATCGCACTACTGGTGATATTCAAAAGCATAGAATACTATAATACATTATAGTATTCTATGTGCACAAATGTTATCTTACATAAAATATTCAAATATTATATACGAAAACCTTTCTAAAGGAAAATGGTGTTTTTATCTAACTTATTATAGGCCAGTTCTTGGCCATAATCCCACCTGGTGGTAAGTGGGGATGAAGCCCGAGATGGTAAATCAACAGCAACAAAAGCCTATTCACTCTTGCCTTGAAGACACCCAGATTGTATTCGGACGGAAAAACAGACCCCGGCAAATTATTCTTTTCCTTTGCTGTACGCATTAACAAAAGAATGTTAAAAAATTAATTAGCTAAGATAAATAAGTTAATTAAACGCGATAAAATCTGTGAAAATAGTTTAATTCAATAGCTAAGATCCGCGTAGTAAAATAAAATGATGTGTATTACCTAGTTTGAAGAGCACCTCCCGCCTCCCTCAATCCCGTGCACTATCCCCGTCACCACTAATCCCAGCACCACTACTCCCAACACTAGGGAAGACACACCACCGTCGATAATACGAAACGTGTTTCGCCTCTACGCGAGGCATCCTCAGGTGAAGTAGACCCCGCGGTGGCTGACCGCTAAGTGAATTTTAATAATTTTTTTAACATTTTTAATAAAACGGATTTCCGCAAAGTAACACCTGATTCTATTAATTATCTTTCTAAAATAATTATTTATGATGCGATGGGCACGCAAATACAACACCATCAACGCTCCCTTCTGTAGGAAAGCGTGTAGATGTTGTAAACTACTTAAACAAATCTTTTAGGAAATGGATGATAGCGGGCCCATGCCTTAAAAGGCCTATGCATTTCTTTCTTCCCGGAGAGACGTTGTTCGGTTCATATCCAACGCCAAAGAAGATGCAAGAATACTAGCTGTCATCGGTAAGGTACGATTGTACTGCTTCTTATCCTACAAACCCGCATGTCCCGTTGGTGCACAGAGTACTTTTATCTCATAAGAGCTGGAGCTGCAAAATACCACATAGCAGCTTTGGAGTCACTGAAGAAGCAGGCAAAATGGCTTATTGGTGACCCTGACTTGTTGAAACTAATCTTGTCGTCGAGCACAGCCTCTTGATTTTCTAAAGCTGTATCCCATTACGGAGAGTGTGCGCAAGAACTAGATGATTTCTTTCAAGTGAAATAATTTGCCGGCGTCTGTCTTTCTATCCGATTTCCAATCTGGGTGTATCCAATCAGCACGGCGGACACTTCCTTGCCCTATATCCCTCTCAGAAGTGAGAGGAGGCCTGTGCCCAGCAGTGCGACGTATATAGGCTGTCACTTTAACTTTAAGTCTAAAAAAATTGTGGTTTTTAAGCAATAACTCTACCGGTGAAAATAGAGTAATTTTGGGCTTCAAATTGCAACACGTTTAGTGTCAGGTGTAATTCAATTAGCTGTGTATTGGCAGCGTAAGAATCCACAATCTCATATCAACCCACGAGTTTCATAAAAGACGACAAAGAGAAATTAATCAGAAGATGGGCAGCAACATCTCCCTGGTAACTTCTCAAAATAATAATAAAACTGAGGTTGCCAACCCCCCTACCAATCGTAGCAACTATAGTTAATATCCCCCTATGAGTCAATCTATGGGACAGGCCTATGTAGTATGTTGCTATGAGTAAATTAATAAAATAATAATAATAATAATAAAAAGGATAAAAATTCGTTTTAAATTAAATACTTTTTTATCATATTCTTTCTGGTATAATGAGTTAAAGTTTTTCCGTAAGTACAGTGTGAACAAATCCTTATGCTCCCACAAATTTCACTTAAACGGGCTTATGGTGAACGTTTATGGATCGCTGTAGGACTATTAAATAAAATACACGACCGTGTTAATGAATCAAAACGAACATTTCATAACACAAAGAGCTATTATTACCCGCCTTATTCTTCCGTTTGCTTACGTATATGTAATGTATTATGCAAAGATTTTTGAAATATTTTAAAATTCTTATATTTAATAAAATGTGTCAAAATCTGTATAAAATATTTTATTACCTGATGTTTGTCTTTTTTATATTTTATATGTTATTGTACTTTATATCCTAGATACTAAGCTGTGGTAATTAAGATTTTTAATTTAATTAAATAATTGATTAAACACTGGTATTTGGCGGCAGAAATGGGTAAGATGGTGGACCTGCCCAGTCCTACCAACCGAAAATAAAACAACACGTATGATTATAATTATAATTATTTGATTACATGATGATAAATTTAAGAAAAAGAAGAACATGCATAGAAGCAGAATGACGAATGCACATCATAGCAAATTTACAGGCGGGCTTCAAATGTCCTCAAAATGCTTTTTTTTAATTTCTAAGATATGCTTTTTTAAATTTCTAAGTTTAAAGACGTTACTCCCTCTGTAAGATTTGACATACATAGACTTCATACATAGACATACATCCAGACCCAGAAAAATTATTTGAAGATTATAAAACATGTGCGGTATTCAATAAACTCGCGACCCTGTAGTGCTACGACCGAACGATTGGTCACTGGGATAGCGAGCCATCTAAATATTCAGTATTTTTCAAAATGTTTTCTTTTAACGCTGAGAACGTGATGAATCTACACTTAAATTGCATTAACAATTTCAATGGCGTCGGCTTGAATCGAACCTGGGTTGCTCTAGCGCAGTGATATTTATATTTAGCCCTTAGCGGCCCTTAATGCGGAGGACTACGCTCTCACAGAATACCGGCTTAAAGCCGTGGAGACATTATGACATATTATCATTTGGTATTCCATCTGTGGAGCATTAAGACCATAGCGACCCATGTCACGCTATCAATGTGAATTTTTGCAACATCAGGGGACTTCATTCCAACCTTAATGCTGTCCACTTCCATCTGGAGACGGCGAAGCCGGCCTTGCTCTTTTTAACCGAGACTCAGGTGTCCTCTCCGGCTTATACTTCATATCTCTCCTATCCGGGGTACAAATTAGAACACTCCTTTGTGCCCCGGGCTGGAGTTTGCGTATACGCCAGAGAGGACATCTGTTTTCAACGTCTCGGCAGTCTTGAAGCTACGGACCTGTCCATCCTATGTCTGCGCGTAGACAGCTTTGGTACACCCAATCCCTAAAAAAGGCGACCGCTCAGACCCGTCCAACTGCAGGCCAATCGCCATTACCTCCTTGTTCTCCAAAATAATGGAGTCCATTATAAACTGCCAGCTCATACGGTACCTTGAGGAGTACCAGCTGATTAGTGACTACCAGTACGGTTTCCGTCAGGTCGCTCAGCTGGTGATCTTCTTGTTTACCTAACATAGATGGGCGCACGCGATCGAGGCCGTTAGTTTGGACATAGCGAAGGTCTTCGATCGGGTCTGGCACAAAGCGCTTCTTTCGAAGCTCCCTTCCTATGGGCTTTCCGAGAAATTGTGCAATTGGATCACCAGTTTCCTTGCTGATCGGATCATTAAGGTCGTAGTGGACGGTGTTCTTTTGCATATCTTTTTTTTAATTTATTTTGGCAACAAACAGTCGTATACAAAAGAAAATAAAATACAAACAACTTATCTGTTAGATATTGACCTACAGTGCCGAAAAGTTAAGTTATCATGATATGTTGCAAACTGGTAACATTCATTGCTATGCATACGACAGCACTGGTGATGCCTTATACACCGGCCGTGCCAATATTTCTCGGGAAAACGTCGCCGAGTATCGGGACAAACTTGTGTGTGAAGTCGAGTCTTTTCTGAACAAAGTCTCAGATTGGGGGCGACTAAATCTAGTCCTGTTCAATCACCAGAAGACACAAGTTTGCACTTTTACCGCTAAAATAACCTCTTTGTCGTATTTCCTCAGTTTTAAGGCACTCTCCTTGCTGCCTCAGCAAGCATCGCAATCCTCGGCGTTGACATATTGAATAGTGTGAAATTTCGTGGTCACTTGGAAGGAAAGACCAAATTTATAAAAGCTTGGCGTGCTCAGCAGAGTGAGACAGTATTTCATGCCATCGCTTGCAACTTTACAAAGCGCAAGTTCGGCCTCACATGGAATACTGTTCTCATCTCTGGGCGGGGCCACCCCAGTGCTAGCTTCTTCTACTTGACCGCATCCAGCGCAGAGCGGTTCAAATCGTCGACGACCGAGTTCTTTCTGATCGGCTCAATTCACTGCCACTGTTTAGGGATATTACATCCCTTTGCATTTTCTATCGAATCTACTACGGGGAGTGCTCTGAGGAATTGTTCGGATTAATTCCATCCGCCAAATTTCACGAACGCACATCGCGTCAAAATTCACGATACCGTCTTCACCATCTGGATGCTTGGCGGTCCACCACTGTGCGTTTTACTAGGAGTTTTCTTCCTCGTTCAACTTCTCTGTGGAATTATTTACCACCGGCGATTTTTCCTGACGGCTACGACTTAGGGACCTTCAAGAAAAGAGCTTACACCTTTCTAAAAAGCCGGCAACGCACCTGCGATTCCCCTGGTGTTGCGGTTGTTCATGCGCGGCGGTAGTCACTTACCATCAGGTGAGCCGTATGCTCGTTTGGCCTCTCTTCTATAAAAAAAAATTGAGTAATTATGAAATATGAGTACCGTCGTGGTAGCAACGAGGCACAAGCGGCATGCAACATTAAAGACGTTTACGAAGCGAATACTAAAAACGAACGCACCACCTGTTATTGGTTTGTTCGCTTCTGTGCTGTAAATTTCAACCTGACAAATGAACCACATGGTCGTCCGAAAACTTATGTCGACAATGAAGAATTAAAGGCGATTGTGGAAGCTGATGATACTCAATTTACGACTAAATTAACAGCGGCTTTCGACGCTAGCATCAAAACACGTTTTATACGTGGTAGAGCTATGCTGCAGCTATATTAATAGTATAGTTGTAGCACGAATGGGTCGGCTCGACCGGGAAGAACCACGCTCTCACAGAATACCAGCTTAAAATAGCAGCTTAATGCTGCTGTGTTTCGTATGGTGAGTGTAGAGAACCGGAGACCCTCTTTACTGGAAAAGAAGCATTCTATCTTAGTCCTCACGGCTGACGACGCATCTGCATTTAAATTGGCAAACAAAGATAGATGTAGATGTCTATGGGCCACAGCAACCACTTACCATCAGGTGGACTGTGTACTCGTTTGCCATCCTTATTCTATAAAAAAAACACGTTTTATACGTGGTAGAGCCATGCTGCAGCTATATTACTGGTATAGTTAGGTATAGAGAACCGGATACCCTTTTACTGGAAATGAGGCATTCAATCTTAGTCCTCACGGGTGACAACGCATCTGCATTTTAATTTGTAATCGAGGATAGATGTAGATGTCTGGGCCACAGCAAACACTTACCATCAGGTGGACTGTGTACCCGTTTGCCATCCTTATTCTATAAAAAAAACACGTTTTATACGTGGTAGAGCCATGCTGCAGCTATATTACTGGTATAGTTAGGTATAGAGAACCGGATACCCTTTTACTGAAACGAGGCATTCAATCTTAGTCCTCACGGGTGACTACGTATCTGCATTTTGATCCATAATCGAGGATAGATGTATGTAGATGTCTATGGGCCACAGCCACCACTTACCATCAGGTGGACTGTGTGCTCGTTTGTCACCCTTATCCTATAAAAAAAACAATATTGGTCCTTTGCGTCAAATTGGCAAGGTAAAAAGGTTGAAAAATGGGTATCCCACGAACTTAATGCCTGCTCAACAGGCACGCAAACGAAGGAACTTTGACCCGCATTGTTACCTGCGACAAAAAATGGATTCTATTTGACAATAGCAAGCGCTCAGCAAGTTGGTTTGATCATGGTTCAGCACCTAAACAATGCCCTAAACGGAAACTTAGCCCTAGAAAATTGATGGTCACTATTTAGTGGTCTTGAGCCAGTTTGATTCATCACAGCTTCTTAGCAAACGGGATGAGCATTACTGCAGATGTGTACTGTGAAGAACTGAACGCAATGATGGAGAAGCTCACTTGTCTCCAACCAGCTTTGGTCAATCGCTCGTCCCCGCTGCTCCTGCACGACAACTCGCGACCTCATACTGCATAACAGACGGTATCCAAGTTACAAGAGCTGGGGTTGGAAGCTCTCCGTCATCCGCCATACTCACCAAACCTTGTACTCACAGACTTCTACTTTTTCAAGAATTCGGATAACCTTTTGGCGGGAAAAAAATTCAATACCCAAGAAGCAGTACAAAATACCTTTGAAGAATTTGTTGCCAAACGGCCAGCTGATTTCTTCAAGGATTTCTTCAAGGAGGGCATCAATAAGCTGCCACTGCGTTGGTAAAGGTGCATCGATTGCATGGGTAATTTACTTTGATTAACAGAAATAAAAAATATAGAAAAAAAATTACGTTAACTTATGTCATAAAAACGGCGATTTGATAGGTAAAGACCTAATACAATACTGTTTGAAATCAAAATACCTCGGTGTTCCTTTCTTTACCTTACTTCTGTTAAATACAAAACGCTTTGATTCGTGTACATTTTCAAGAAGTGTCCAATTGCGAATTCTTCGCGAAAAGCTTGAATTAATCTTTATTTGCTTTCTTGCGACGTTCGATCACATTTTTCCATTAGGTCCTTCTGAGTATAGTGTCGCTTACGTTAAGTTTTCCTTCCAGTGTATCACTTGAACTATAACTAGCGACTTTATTCTTTTTATTTAACAATTATAAATAATAAGCCAGTATTTGTCTGGCATCCCATCTGATGGTAAGTAGTGATGCAGCCGAAGATGGTAGAGTGGACTGAATTAGCTAAATGAAAGCCTACGCTTCTTACCTACATTGTTATAAAAAAATTATTTCACTCCTTTGCTGTAACGCATGACGACCTTCAAAGCAATCCACTTAGCTGGAATGCGTTGTATGTCAATAAAGACCTGGAAACTGGCTTCTATAACTTTTTAGGGACAAGCTAACCGTCCACCTGATGGTAAATGGCATATGGCTACCTGCAAACAACTTCAAACTAAGAATGCGTTGACACCCTTAAGCCTTAAGATAAAATGCCTCACAGTCTGTAACAGAGGTTGTCTGTCTCCTCGATTAAGAATCAAAATGCAGAATAAGTTGCCACCCTTGAAGACTAACAAGGAATGCCCCGTTTCTAGTAACGAGAGTATCCGGTTACTCACCGGTACTCACCATACGAAGCATAGCATTAAGCTGCTATTTCACGCTAGTATTCTGTGAGAGCGTGATCCTTCGCCGGTCGAGTCAATCCATTCATGCTACAACCATAATCTATCTGCAGCGTTCTTCTACCACTTAAAAAAGCTGTAATATATTTGCTCTTTTTTTGTAAAGAGAAAGCTGTATTTTTTTATATTATCGCTATCTGTGGTCGTATTGTACAAGTCACAAATAATGTTACACATTTTTGAACTGTCTGCATGGGTGACTGAGAAGCGAAGGAGTTGAGTGGATGGAACTCAACAAATAAAAGTTACTCGCAACCTTTCGACTTCACTGAAGAGCTCGAAAACGGGTACGTTTACGTAAGAGCAATTTACATTTCAAATAAAATATTGCATTTTAATGGTGAAAAGGATCTTTTCGAATTGAATTTCTATTTACAGAATGAATAAGAACACCTGTTATATAAATAATTATAAATAAAATATAAGATAGGATGTATCGAGGATGTATCGATGTTACGAGTAAGTAACATTTTTATCTATAATAATATCACATAATATGAGAATGTTTGTGGCAATTTCCTTAACTTTATTACGCTTAATGGTTAAACAGATTTGGCTAATGAACATCTATATCGCTTATGTATGAATGCCCGACGACAAAAATAGAATGCCTCGTTACAAATAAAAGGGTTTTTGGTTGTTGTCGCTAACCATATCTGCATTATTATACTGTGAGAGCGCAGTTGAGGCCGTTCATGCACGTAATTTCCTAAGTGTAGAATAAAAAACACGAAAACACATAATCCTTTAAATAATTTATATAATGGATAATAAAATACAATATTTTAATGAAAACCTTAAATTATGAAACTATTTTCTTTGGAATAAAATCCAGTAATTATAACGGTGCATAATATTCAAAATACTTAAATTAAGAAGAGAGTCTTTTACTTTGTTGTTGAATATACAAAATCTATTTTATGGATAGATTAATTAGTTGAAAACTGTATCTGATTGAAAAGTTTGAGTGGGAGCTATAGTATAGCTACAGTACATATGTACTTCATTTCTGGAAATAGTTCTTTCGCAAGTTGGGAAAAGTCCAAGATAGTAAGAAAGTTTCAATAGGAGATCGAAGTACCACCACAATAACATTATATAGTAAGTTTTGAAGCTTCCTTCTGCTTATTCTCCTTCTTCTGTATCAGCCCATTAAAGTCCACTGCTTTATATGGACCCCTCGCGTTGTAGGAAGGATTTACCTTAACTGACACGCTTGACAGGCGGATCGACGACCGTAATATCAGACATGATACTTCTGTTCGTAACAGTCTGGGTATTTACATCTTTTTCGATAAATTGGACTATCAAACGAATTTACAGTCCACCAATTAGTAAGTGGTTACTGCAGTCCATGCACATCCGCAGTCAACTGCTAACATGATATACGTGATTATAAAATGATTTTACGTGGTAGAGCCATGCTGCAGCTATATAATGGTTGTAGCACGAATGGGTCTGCTCGACCAAGGTGGGACCACGCTCTCACAGAATACCAGCGTAAAATATTATGGTGAGTGTAGAGAACTCTTTTACTGGAAACGAGGCACTCTATCTTAGTCCTCAGGGATGACAACGCATCTGCATTTTTATTCTTAATCTAGGATAAATGTAGATGTCTATGGGCCACAGCATCCACTTACCATCAGGTGGACTGTGTGTTCGTTTGTCAACCTTATTCTATAAAAAAAAAATTAAGGCTGCAGATGCGTTATCACTTCTGAGTACTAAGATGGAATGCCTCACAGCCTGAAATTATACAGGCTTTTTATATTTTTCAGATCGTAATACCGTGCACGCACTGCTGTTTAGCGGCAGAACATGGTATGAGAGGTGTTACCTACCCAGATGAACTCCTAGACAGAAAAGGAGTCCTGTCACCTAGAAGGCACGTCTGGTGTAAACGAGATGCTTATACCGCCAACAATTGGAAACAATAATATTTGTCGGTATTCCCCATAGCCCCCTCTACGACACTCACCGGACGAAATGGTGTGATCGGATTTTACTACGCCGCAACCAACCGGCTTAACAGCTCTGCTTTTAAAACTTTATTGCATTGGAATTCACGAAATTATTGTAACATTTTCTTTTGTTATTCATAGTACAGATATGGGACAAAATGACGGAGTGCTTAGTGTACACTGTACACTAAACAATCCTTACATAATGTTCAATAAAAGCATATTATGTAAGTACTTACTATACTTTAAAATTACCCTGTGAAGAAATCGGCTTTCTTTAGAGTAACAATATGACGTTATAACTGATATTAACCTGTTAATACATCGTTTGAAGTATTTGTCTGCAATATTTAAATATCTGCCTTATATTGAGCTGAGGGGGGTCATTTGCATTAAGACATGAATAACCATTTTTTAAACTTTTGTCATTCTGTCGTCGGTCTGTCTGTCTGTCTGTCCGGTCTAACCTTGGAAATAGCTGAATCGATTGTGATGAAACTTCACGAATAGATAGAGAGCAATTCCAGAAGTGAACTAGGCTACATTTTATCCGAAAAACTTGGAGATTTTTTTAAAACGAAAAGTTGATAAAATAAATCTTTTTGATTATTTTAAATCACAATAACCCCACATTAATTGACTCTACCTAGGAGAAACCAGCGCGGGTCGCTAGTTGACAATGAGTACGATGATTCGGATCTATGATATAATTAAGCCTTAACGCTTATAGACACTAAATGAAATATTATGAAGCAAACGACTCAATATAAACCCTTGAAAATACAATACAGTTAAAAAAGCGACCCGTTAATAGGGTCAGTAATTACTCAAGAGACCTTTCAAAATGGGAAAAACGTTTCACTGGTTCAGATTCACAAATTGATCTTTAATTGCATTTTTACTAAACATTCAATGTTGATATTTTTAGTAAATAAACATTTAATAGGGAGAGTAGATTTCACTTTAAAATTTTATAATACGCGAGCAAATCTTGTTCGATCACCGCTGGCACAAATTTCAAGCATTTGAAGAGGCCCGCAATACGCAATTAGCACGTAATTTTTCACGCAGATCGTAGCTAGTTAATTTGAGCATCTTTAATTTAATAGATTCCTGCAAAGTAACGTCTGATTCTATTAATAATATTACACTCTATTGAGGGAGGAGGGAGGGAGGTGCATTTCGAACTAAGTAAAACACGTCAATTTTATTTTTCAGCTGATCTTGGCTAATTAATCACAACATCTTTAATATAATGGATTTCCGCAAAATAACACCTGATTCTGTTAACAATAACTATATTTTATTGTAATAATAATAATACGTTCTAATTTACCACATACTCTGCGGTGAAAGAAAAACATAGTGATGAAAGCGAGAAATAAAAATATTACAAAGGACACCTACAGTCTGCCAACATATGTATATTGGGTCAAAGCGGCGGACTTTGTTCGGCCCTAACCTAACCTACACTTGAATGGGATTTGATTTAATGTCACCAGCAGATATTCCGGCACTTTAAACTTAGGCACCCCCACGAAAAGATATATATATATATATATATATATATATATATATATATATGTATATATATATATATAATTTTAATTTTAAAAGGATTTAAAATTTACTTTAAATAAAAGATAATTATATAATTTGGCATATAGACGCTAAATCCATTCTTAAAATAACTCTAATATCTTTTCAACGAATACATTGAGGCTTTGCTAAAATTCAAATAGAAAAAGGACACCAAAACCACACGCTAAACCAATGTTGAGCCAGCAGGCAACTTAATTGCTTTTGTGGCGGCTCTGTCGTCACGCCGCAAGCGAAACGCACCGAAGCCTAAATCGCGCTATCAAAGTTCTGAAGTTAACGCGTTAGCCGCTGCCCGGGCTGGTCACCTTGCCCGGCGGGAGATCTCCCCTTTTCCTTCCACGGCCAAACTTTCTCATTTTAGGTGGTAGAACTACTTTTCTGACTAGGAGATTATCTATGTAGGCAGCATGGCTCTACCACGTAAAAAGTACACGTTTGAAGTAGACACACATTTTATTATTATAACTAGCTCTCCACTGAGGCTATATATTAAGGAATTTATGGATAGTAGATATAATGACTAGAAATGCTTAGCTTATTGTTTAGGCTACGTTTAGGTGATATTTCCAATGACGTCAGAATATTGCTTTTTCAGACATCGTTGATGCCTGATGTTGCGCGTGCGTATTTATTTGTATTAGTGAAGTGAACGTGAAATCCAATTACTTGAAGTGGATTACCTTGAACCCATTCACGTTCTATTTAATCAATCAATAAGCATTATATATATACAAAACATGTGTTTAGTCGTCAACCTGAATTTAAAGCAAGAGAGGTCTAATTCATTTTTATAAAATTGAAATAACAAACGATCTTACAGACCACCTGATGGTAAGTGGCTACTGCAACCTATGGCTACAGATGCGTTTTTACCTTCGTGGACTTAAATACGAGAATACAAAAGTCAGCTAGAATTCATCACATCCTGTAACTATACGGGCTCTCTTAAAATAATAGTTAAGAGCTTGGATGGAACTAAAAAGTTTAAAGTCTTGGGTTTAAGTTCACTGTTTCGCATACTGTTTAAATTAAAATAAATCTGTTTTAAAATTTAATAAGTGATTTTTAAAATACCCGTCTGAATCAAAATTAGTCATGAATATCATCATTCTTCTTGTAAAACATTCAAAGTGATTCAGATATGTTAAAATTCAGAACTATATGGAAAGAATATATACATAGCTGCCTCTGAATTTTTGTCTAAATTCAAAAACTTAAGAAAAAATTATAGCGCGTGATACATTAGAACAGACGGACTGCCGTAAAGTTATTAAGGTAAATTTTTTATAGAATAAGTGTTACAATAAGGGTTTAAAAGTGCCCACACTCCACCTGATGGTAAGTGGTTGCCGTGGCCCATAAACATCTATCCTCTATTAAGAATGAAAATGCATATGCGTTTTCACCACTAAGTTCTGAGGTCTGAGGTTTTCAGTAAAAATAATCTCCGTTTCTCTACACTCACAAGAAATACAGCAGCATTAAGCTGCTATTTCACGCTGGTATTCTGAAAGTGCGTGTTCCTTCCCCAATCGAGCCGACCTATTCGTGTTACAACCATAACATAGCTGCAGTATAGCTCTATTATGATACTTGTATAAATGATCATCAGCCTGCTGCAGTACTCTGCCTAACATAGGCATTTTAATGAATGATGTGTATGTAAACGACTCGCTTAGTGGTATCCTTCTATACGATTAGCAGGCTAACAAACCGAGTTAAAGTGTTGGTTTAGTAATTGCTATGCGGTGAAAAAAAATACCTTGAGGAAACCTGAAAAATGTTTAAAATAATGAATTTACTCCTAGGACATGTGGTACAGTCCGTCACAAGCGTTGGGGCTACGCGTCTGACTCTTTCTTGCCTTTAAACCCTCTCAAGAACAGAAGGAGTCCTGTACTTAAGAGTAAGACGTACATATACTGTTACGTTACTTAAGTATCTATGTGATACTAACATTATTATATATATTAAAATCCCAAATACTTGAAAATTATTCGTTTGAAACGTATACTAGGTATAACTAATTACAAAATCATTATAAAAGTTGAGAGCGATCAATTTTGAGTCTAGACGCTCAGTAACTTTTATTAAAAACTAGTGCTCCGCTCCGGCTTCGCACGTGTGATTTCTGGATTTCAACAACAGCGCCACGTATCGGTTCCAATCCTAAACCATCCACTCAAACACAAAAAATATCATTAAAAATCGGTCCAGCTGTTCACAAGTATCTTTCATACATTCTGTGTACTAAATATCGAATTTGTCAATAAAACAAAAATACAAATTATTCATCTAAATTTATTTTATCGCCTTCAAAGTAGGCCCATCGCTTGCAATACAACATCTCCAACGCTTCACCCAGTCTTCCATATTTTTCATAGGCTATTTGCGGTATGGCCTTTAGCTCATTCAGCGAATTTTTGTTATGGCTTTATCGACTCAAAACGTTTTCCTCGAAGTGGTATTAACTTGGGAAATAAAAAAGTCAGACGGAGCCATATCAGGTGAATACGGTGCTTGGTCGAGAACTTTTGTTGAATGTTTCTGAAAACTCTTTCACTATAATGGCTGTGTGTGATGCATTATCATGGTGCAGCATCCATGAGTTGTGTTGCCACAAATCTGACGTTTTCGGCGGATACCTCACGCAAACGCTTCATGACGCCTAAATAATATTCTTATTCACTGTTTCTCCTTTGGAAGGAATTCGAGGAACCACACCACGGTAGTCAAAACTGTCGGCATCACCTTGATTTTGGAGCGACTTTGCCGCGGTTTTGGGTTTCGGCTCGTTTTCGAGACGCCATTCTGAAGACTGTTGGCTTGTTTGCATGTCGTACTCATAAACCCATGTCTCGTCGCCAGTTATTATACGTTTCATAAAGGTCGGATCCGTAGAAGCTCGAAACCATGTCTTCAGCGACATGCTTTCGCTGCGCTCTTGAACAAAATTGAGCTCTTTTGGAACTAGTCGAGCGGCGACGCGTTTCATGCCTAAATGTCAATGAGAATGTTGTGACGGACTTAAAGATATGTTCACCTCACTAGCCAACTCTCTCAGACTCATACGTCGATTTTCGAGCACTAGCTTGATTTTGTCGATGTTTTCTTTGGTCGTAGCGGTTGAAGGTCTACCAGAACGAGGCAAGTCTACTACTACTTCTCGGCCTTCTTTAAAAGCCTTATACCATTCATAAGCCCTTGTTTTCGATATACACGATTCGCCGTAGGTATTTCGCAACATTTTAGTGATTCACCACATGAAATATCATTCGAAACACAAAATTTAAGGCACACTCTTTGTTCAACAATATTTTCCATTGTAAAATCGCCGATAACTCAAAACTATGACCAACAAAAGTGTAGTTTAAAACAAATTAAATGACAGATCCTGCTCAAACTTTGCGCGCTAAATCAGTACAGTGCTACCAACATGCAGTAAAAAATTAGAACGACCTTTACGCGGGTCTTTTATTGACATATTCTGATACTTTACACAGAGTTGTACATGCATGCAATTCAATACAGCCTATAAAAGTCCTTTGCTAAACATAGGCTTCCCTCATAGATTGCCTCATAGGGGGATTTTTATAGTTGCCATGCTTGGTAAGCGGGTTGGCAACCGCAGTTTTTTGCGGCAATTAATTTTTATATATTTATTTTTACCAACAAATTACCCCTGAGGATCCGCGCTCGCTAAAACAAAAATGGCCCTATGTACCAGGGGCTCTTGACATAATCACGGAGCGCGGCACTTGAGTCAACCTTTTTTTTGTCACTTTTGTTTGTTTACGTTTAAGAAGTTTGAGTTACAGTTCTTGAAAGCCGATAAGATTGTAGATGAATAGAAACAATAACAATGACATTTAGATGTTTATTTAGTTTTGTATAGCTCTTTGTTTCTAAGGGACCATGAAAAAGTGTATTTACTACCAATATATTTAGTTTTATGGATGAAAAAGTATAAGTTTTTGTTTTATTTTTATGTTCTCATAATCTACATAACGTGCTCTTCCTAAAATGAACCGAAATTATGCATGTAATCATTATAATAATTCTACTTTTTTTTATTTTTGTTAAAAATTTGCTAAAAATTCAACCATAAACGGTTTAGACGCGCGTTTTTAACCTCATTTTCAAAAATTTTTGTAAAAATATTATAGTGTCTTCCTTAATTTTTTTATGCACTCATATAGATATAATATTTAGAAATATTTTTTTTTATGAATATACATACATGCAATAAACTATCTATAAAAAAGCTAAATATCTCAGAAGGTAGATCTTATTTGAAATCTTGACCGTTATAAATTGTTCGCGTAGAGGTGTTTTGTTTTTTCTTTTTTATCAATTGAAACACAATAATTTACTGTTGTAGTAACTTAAATCGTTCAAAAACATTATCTAGTAAAGATCATTATCATTTCTTACCAGTTTTTGAAAGAAAATCCAACAAAAATCACAAACACAAAAAGAAAACAATTACGCAACTAACAGCACCAGCTACCCGAAAGTGACTGTCTATTATTTTTTAATTTGTCTATGTAACCGAGTGAGTATAATACTTGGGAATACTATTTAGTTCGTTCAGAATCGAATGAAATAGTTTTTAATTGAAAATATACTGTATTTATTATATTATTTAAGACGAAAATAGCAGCACGTAATGCGGACATAATTCATGTCCGCGGTACTCAACGGTCACGTAATGCGGACATGAATTCATGTCCACGCAAAGTATCGAACCGTAAAAAGGTCATATCGGTTATTTGTTCGTTCACGATGGCCTATACCTATACGGCATAGGCTTACCCTAAGTAATGCCATAAAACACGGTCCTAAACTACCTACATTCATCAACTTCCAGCATATCTTACCAGGTTGTCACTGAAACGGATCAATGAAACATTCGAAAATACATACCATTTTAGTGGAACAAAGAGTATTTAAAAAGTTTTAATAGTGATTATCGTGGATTTTATTTAAAAAAAAAAAAACTTAGTTTTAGTTATAGTGTATTACAGTAAAGTTAAATAAGAGGCATATTATGCCGGTTCATGAGTTTGTAAAAATAAAACGTTTTTTAATTTCTTATAAAGTTTTTAAGCTCCAAGTAAATATTCTAATATAAAAATATATATTTTTATATATTATAATGAGCACTTGATTATAGAAGCAACACCAGACAAAGAAAAGCCGCTTTTGTATTTTTGACTTAATAACATTTGAAGGTGCTGCAAATTAGCGAATTTCATACACGGCTTTTTTACTGTGGTACAATTCATAAACAAAGTGCTCACTTTTATATCACACAATTATAGATGTTGTATCTCACGATGACGGGCCAATCTTTCGTTTCTGCTCAGAAAAAGACATGTTAAATATGTTCTTAAATTACCGCAAAAAACTTATTTCCGTTCACTTTTCGTTTTGAGGGTACTTGATAATAATATTTGACTCTCGAGTTTACGCACTCTGAAACAATGTACTTACACCTACACTACAAATGAAACTACCTAATACGAATAACTTTTCTACGTAGCAGCGCCACGCTCTAGCTATTTTATGGCTGCAGCACGAATGGTTTGACTCGACTGGGAATGAATCATGCTCACACAGAATACCAGCGTAAAATAGTAGCTTAATGCTGCTATGCTTCACATAGTAAATGTATAGAATTGGAGACTCTTTTTACTGGTAACTACGCATTCCAACTTAGTCCTCAGAAGTAACAACGTATCCTCAGAAGTAACATCGTGGATAGATGCAGGTGTCTATGGCAACAGCATCCACTTGCCATCAGGTGCACTGTGTGCTCGTTTGTCGCCCTTAATCTATAAAAAAATACCAACCTATCAATGACGGATAATACTCATGCTCAAATCTTAAGCTCAACAGATGTCACTAGTTGGGAGTAAGGTGGACTTATTTATTACGCAGGTGGTCACACAGTGACATCATCAATGAAAAGTTGTGATTTAATTATAGATATAAAGTTTTTGTATTTCTAGTGTATATATAAATGCACAAAACAATGCCTCAGTGCTGTATTCTTTAAATTTTACACAATCTTTAATTTTACAAAATCTTCTATTTTTGGGAATATCCGTAGTACTTTATCCATTTCTAATCTAATTAACATAAAATATAACTAATATTGCAAAAAGAATCATTAATCTCTAAGCTTTTCGAACAAATTAACTTACCCCGCTATGAAAACTGACAAATATTTTACTGACTAAGTGGTACCCCATTCACCGTCATGAGAAAAAAATACAATACAATGAAAAAAGCCTGCTGATGAAAGAAGACAAGAATTATTTTATATTATTAAGTTCTTTGCATTCTCAAATATATTGTTATTGTCATGATAGAATGTACAAGGTTTTAGAGAGGAGGGCTAGTTGTAAATAAATAGAACTCAAGTTTCCCAACAAATTCATACATAGTGCCAATGTTAATTTACAGGAATTCTGGACATATAATAAATAATAAAACATATAAAAATAATAAATGCACTTATGCCAGTTAGCTTGCTTTAAACAATTACCTATTACTGATCGAATAAAATTGTGAACTACTTAGAAAATACTGTCTAAATACGTAGTTATGGATACACCCCGTCCCTCTGTTTTCTGTGAGAACGGACTTCTCTTATTATAACGTATCTGGTTTTTCAATTATATTTAATTAGTAATAGACACTCTAATAGTGTAGGCGTAATATTACACTGATAAGAATAAGGGACACAGAGTGCCTTTTCGCACAGAAATTATTAAACGTTTAAAAATAAGACTTTTATTAAAATGATAAATTAAATCTAATTAAAATTTTACTTGATAATTAATGAATACATGTTTTAATGCTAGAGATATAATACAGTTTTATTTGATTTATTTTCATTTTTCATTACATTTACATCTTTTACAAACTTTATACTTTAAATAAAGTTTTATTTTATAAATTATATTTTTATATGCTTTAGTGTTTTACTTTTAATTTATGCTATTGTATAAAATAGTGCGCTATATTAACTGACTCCTCTGGCTCGTGCATTACTCTATAACGATGGAACAACCACAGGCAGCAGAACGACAAACCGTTGTAATTAATCCCATTCCTACAGAAATGCTACGGCTTATTCCACTTTTTAATGGCGACAAAAGACAGCTAAATTTGTATTTGAGGAAATGTGAATATGTCATTCGTAGACATAGGGGTGACGAAGAACAAAATTTATACGTATATCACTCTATGACTAGTAGACTTACAGATAACGCGGCGTCGCTCTTATCGGAACGGGAGGATATCGTGTCGTGGTCCCAGTTGAAAGATTTGCTAACGCAACATTTCGGAGACCAGCGTAGCGAAGAGTGTATTAGTATTGAATTAGAAACTTTAAAGAATAAATCTGGTGAAAACTTTCAAGATTTTTGTAACCGCATTCAAAGTATTCGATCATTATTAATTTGAAAAGTAAACATATCCGATGATAGTAATCTTAAAAGCGCTAAATTGGCAATTTACAACAATACAGTTCTAAACGTATTCCTATACAATCTTCCCGAGAATATGGTTCGGATAGTGAGGTTAAAGAAGCCAGCGACTTTAGAAGACGCGCTGAGCATTGCACTAGAGGAAGTCAACTTCCACGATCAATGCAATATGCGAAATCGTGGCCACGGTAGTAGCGGTTTAACTTTAAGGCAGCCTCAAACATCTGTTCTAACACAAGGATTTAAATTCGGTAGTTCGCCTTACACGGTAATGCAACCATACGGATACAAACCAGTGTTACCAAATAACATTACATCAAAATTTAATTTAGGCATTCAAAATCAAAGCCAATTTAAGATGCCCCAATCCGGCTTTCGCCCTCAACCAATGCAGCAGATAGGTTACAGCCTCAATTTGGTTATCGGCCACAACTTGTCCAGCAACCACAACAGTTCGGATATCGTCCACAACTCGGCGCTCAGCCACAACAGTTCGGTTACCGTCCACAACTGGGCTTTCAGCCACAACAGTTTGGTCAAAGACCTCAACAACAATTTAGCCATATGCCAACTACATAATTTGGTAATAAGCCACAAATTCTGAAACCCAATTTTCAAGAGACTGACGTTTCCATGAGGACAGCTCCTCCAAGGTTACAGCCTGGCTTTAGATTAAATGAGTTATCTTTAAATTTTAACTGAAAATGACGGACAGTATTATGATGAGTATTATGATACAGACGAGTATGTAGAACAATATAACAATGAATTGACACCATCCGCTGAGGAAACTATTGACGAAACGACTTTTAATGAACTTACAGACGGAACTCAACCTCAAACTATTGAAAATTTTCACATGAAAGCCTCCATGGGAGACAAGAAAACATAGAACTAAATTGTAATCCGAATCTCAAGTGACCCTTTATTCATATTCCTGAAATAGATGCAAAATTAATGGTAGATACAGGTAGCACTAGATCTTTTATCAGCTTCCGTAAGGCATACCAACATTTTTATCAATATATAACTCATGAACCATTCGAAGTAGTCAGTACCACGCCTCTAGCAGACACGATGAGGTGATACAAATCCCTCTACCACCCACTTTCAAGAGTGCAGATTGTCATAAATTTTATCTATGACAATCTGCACTCTTGAAATTATCTATTATCTATATGACGTCGACTCTCGTTATGATGGTCTTATGGGTAATGACCTATTGAAACAACTAGATACGATAATAGACCTTAAAGACCTTGTACTTAAAACCAAAACAAATTGCATACCAATAGTTAATAATAACTTGAATTATGTTATGACACTACCACCACGATCAGAGCAGCGCGTAAAGTTGCCAACAGACCAATGTTCTGGAGAGGCAATCATTAATTTTAAGGAGTTTGTCAGCGGTGTACGAATGCCTAGTGCATTGGTAAATTGGGTTAACGGTTATGCCACAACCGTCATACAGAACGTTCTTGACAACGAAATGATATTGACAGTAACACGACCTTTTACAATTACTAAGTATGAGACGACTACTCAATGTGACATAAACTTTACAAGTACCTATAATGACATAGAGATCGATAAGATACTCGAGGAAAATCTACTTAAACTAAGACTTAATTACACCAAAGATGAGGAACGCGACAAAATTTTTAGACTGCTAAGAATTTAAAGACATATTTTACTGCGACAAATTACCACTGACTTTCGCTAGTAAAATTAAACATAAAATACGCACAAAAAATGAAGACCCAATTTATGTCAGACCCTACCGACAAGCACTAATGCAACTAGACGAGATAAATAGGCAAGTAGACAAGTTATTAAAGGACAATGTTATTTAGGAGTCACATTCGCCATTGAATGCTCCTGTACACCTTATACCCAAAAAACTGGATGCATCTGGTGAAATTAAATTACGTATGGTTATAGACTATCGACGTTTGAATGACATAACCATCGACGACAAATACCCACTACCAAACATAACAGATTTATTTGACAATTTAGGGAAGAGTTCTTATTTCAGTACAATCGACTTAGCAAGTGGTTACCACCAAATCTAAATAGAAGAACAAGACAGGCAAAAGACAGCCTTTAGTACTCAAAACGGCCATTATGAATTTCTCAGGATGCCATTTGGCCTGAAGTATCCAGTAAATACCAAACTGTACATTCAGCCGTAGAATTAGAGTCAAACGGAATACCAATACTACACGAGGCTATTGATACAAAGCCAAATCAAATTTTAATATTTTCATGGTTTAAAAATGAATCTTAGGTTAAAGATATTTCTAGAAAGAAACAAAAATTATTAGAAGTATTTTACCATTAGATAATTCTGAATTAATTAAAGAATTTTTAAAGAAATATATTAGGTCTAAAATTAAATATTATATGTATTTTGAACGGAAAGAACATCGAAGACAATTTAGTAATATTACTATACACCTTTTCAAAAAGGACATGGTTCAATTTTATGAATGCACGGAACGAGTAGTTTTTGTTGAAAACGAAAAAGAACAAAGAGCGATTTTAGTTAAGTATCACGAAGGAAAAATATGCCTCCGGGGCATTAAAAAGACGCTAGTTATAATCCGCAGAAATTACTATTGGGATAATTTACAAAAAACTGTTTCGGCAATAATAAATAGTTGTACTGGTTGTAAAATAAAATGAAATATGACAGAAAGCCAATCAAACCTATTCTTCAATTAACCTAATTCTAAAATGAAGGAAAAAATTATCTCACTCTTATAGATGCGTTCAGCAAATAAGGCCAAGCGATAGAAATTTTAAATAGATCTACCCCCGAAGTAGTTCGAGCTTTAATGAAGTACTTTTCTTTTTACGGGATACCCAAATAGATAAGTTCAGATCCGGGCTCTGAATTTAACAATGATTTAATTAAAGAATTCTTAAGTTTACATAAAATTGAGCAGCACATTGGAACTCCAAATAGCCCAGACTCGATGGGGCTTATAGATAGCTTTCACTCGACAGTTATAGAAATTTATAGATTGGAAAAATACGAAAGGAAACCTACTGATGCGGCATCAGTTATGACGTATTCCGTACTAGCATATAATAATACCATTCATTCGGTAACAGAGCTTACAACCCTTCGAGGTAATTTTCAGACATACCGACACGGGTAGCCCGTTTAATACAGAAATTGATAAGCAGTATTTACAACACTTAGTAAGAGACCATACATAGCGAACAAAATTCTTATACAAACATTTAGCAGAAAATATGGTAGCAATTAAAGAAAAGATTAGAAAAAAGGAAGGCGGTGAAGATGAGATAGTATTTAAGTGTGGTAAGACTATATTTGCTAAGGATACAAACAAAAGAAAGAGCAAGGACAAACCGCGATATGTTAAGGCTAAGGTAGTAGGCAAAGCCGAAAGAAATATAGTGCCAATACAAATAGGTGAAAGAAAGACTAAAGCTCCGATTAAAAATATCAAACGCCCTCCACAGGTGGCGCATACTGATGATGGCGAAGCCGGTCCTGGCCCATCATCTGCAGTCACTTGAGGAAAACCCAGGGATACTTCCGATAAAACAAGGACAAGCATATGCCCAAAGAGATCACTGGACTATAATAAATATTTTAAATTTAGAATATATTTATGACGACCTAAATCGAATCATTGGTAAATATCATAAACTTAGAAGACTAATTGAAGTAAAAGAACCATACCCTAGTGAATGTATCAGTGTTAAAACCCATGTAGAGTACATACGCGATATTACCGTCCAAAAATTTCAACAACTTATGCCGCAACGCTTTAAGAGAGGGATCTTAAATCCATAAGTTCTGTTCTAAAAATTATTACGGGAAACCTCGATCATGAAGATGCTCTTAAGTATGATAAACTTACCTCGGAGTTAAGTCACAATCAAATTATCGTGTCTAAGAAACTCACCTTGATCTCCAAAATGTTAGACAGCTTTATTAATGCCACGGAAACCCTAAATAATAATTCCCTTATGCTGGATGCACGCTTAAAAAGTGTAGAGGCAATGCTAAATCATTTAACAACTAGAGAAAATAACTGGGTTTTTTCTACATATATTTTTGGATTATTTACTTTATTTATAAGTAATTTTTGAACTATATTTTATAAATTAAGTGAAATAGAGACTGCTCTAGCTTTTAGTAGAGTATCTATATTTCATCAATCTATTGTAAATTCTACAGAACTCTTAGATCATTTAAAACTAATATCGAATACCGAAAATTTAATGTACCCATGAACCGAAACTAATTTGGTAAAATTAGAACAAATCATAAGTGTAAAATCTTATCTAAAGAAAAACCAGATAGCATTTATAATGGAGATTCCGTTAACTGATAATAATACTTACAAATTATATTAAGGTTTATTCCGTACCTATTTTCCACGAATCCATAAACGAAACGATTACCATCTTCCCAAAATATCCTTACCTTCTGGTGAAAGGGATGAAATATTTACCAGTCTCGAAACCGTGTCGTCCCCTTGCTGCTGGTAATGATTTCCTGTGTACCGAAGAAAATAGAGCCCTATACTCTCGACTTACCTGCATAGAACAGTTAATGAAATTAAAGAATAATCTTACTTGTTGCACGCAACACGCTATTATAATTGAAGATGTTAAGGTACAGCAAAAAGAAAGAAAATTGGATTGTTTTTATAAAGCTTAAAACGACGCTGACCAAACACTGCGGTAACGAGATCACCAAACAACCAATTTTTGGAACCTATATACTAACCAGCGTTGAGCTCTGTGACCTGGAGATACACGGTACTTACATTCATCACCACCGTGTTTACACGGAATACGAAGCAGCGCTACCAGTTTCAGTCATCAACTTACCTCATTTACGTTCAAATACTAATGTAACAAGTACACGCGTAATTAACATTAATGGTGTTAACTTGGACGAAGTGAAATATATGTCAAATGCTTTAAAACACAGTGAAATCTATTACACAGATTTAAGTGCCTTCAAAGGAAAAAAAGACTCAAGTTCAGTGTTCTAACATACGTAATTTTAAATTTCCAGCTTTAAGTTTCTTATTGTTTTTTATCGTGTTAAGAAAAAAATGTATCATTTTGCTCTTAGAGAGGGAGGAGTTATGGATACACCCGTCCCTCTGTTTTAGACTAAAAATATTAAAATATATAATATTGTATTATTTAGAGTAAGCAATAAAACTAATGTATCAGCATTTCTATATAAGTTCCTGGTACTTATTGATGAGTCGAATGTCTGTGCACGAACGGACTCTTTGAATATCATTTACTATTAAAGCCACCTCCAAATCGGTGAGACGTAGTAATCTAATTGTATTTTAGTTTTTAAAAACTCCTTTCGACGTTTCCGAAATTCGACTACGTATCTAAAATCAATACATTAAACAAGTTTTAATTTATTTTCTGTACTAAATTGATCGGATATGATTTTTCATTATATTATTAAAAAAGTTTCGACTAAAATATTTGAATCCGGGTAGCAAAGACACTCGTAAATGCTGACATACGTTAAACAAGGATACACATAAAAGCATGTTTTAATTTTGAAAATACATTTTTCCTTTCTTCAAATCAGAGTGACAAGCAAGCTAATAGCTTACAACCAATTTCAAACCCTCAGAGCATCAAAGTTGTCAACAAAGTCCCTGAAGACCAAAATGAAATCAATAACTGCCTGTAATAATACTCGCTCCATCCATTACAGTCCATAATTGTGCATTGCTGAACATAGGCCTCCCCCATAGTTTGACTCATAAGGGGTATTTTGCCATAGTTGCCACGCTTGACGACCGCATTTTTTTTATTATGTTGAGTTGTTATCAAGAAGATGCCGCTGCCCATCATCTGTTTCAGTTTCCTCTTACCGGCTCTCTTACTCTTAAACCGGAACAGAGTAATGGGTAAGACAAACCCAGACGCGCTATTAGCCTCCGTAAGGCGGCGCGTTCTCCGTACAACTTAAGTGGCCATCACACAGGACACTGATATGGAAGTGTTGTTTGTCATAACGCTACACGCTCCGCAAAACGCTTCAAATCGAATCCAAACGAATCAAAGAAATTTTGTAAGCAAATCGCTTATAGCTTTTCAGCAAACTTGCAACGTTTTCCATAATATAAAAGCGCGTGCTCTAATTTGTGTATCGTGCGTAATTTTATGAGGATACAAATGAACTAGAGCAGTGTTTTTTTTTTGTTCAAAACCGTCTCTAATAATTCCTCGAAGTTAATGTGCTTAATTTTTTATATTAATATACAAAATAAATCCCCATACGATGAAACAAAGTTGTAAACGTTACTTGAAGTTGCTTTTTAATTATGGTAGAGTGTTACGAAATAATTTTTCTGTTAATTTCGTTCATTGTCGTCATTTTGTTGATTTACAAATTTAATTTTTGATTAAAACGTGAAATATTACTAAATTTCATATAACTATTTATTTTATTTTTATTTTATTTATTTAACAAAATCAATTTAATTATTTAACTACGCTATTATAAATTACCATTACGATGACTTAAATGAAAACTGTAACATATTGATTAAGAAAACTTAATTATGAAGATACTGAATCACTTCTCAAAAATAATGCGTTCTAAACTCTCAAACTCATACAAACCAGCCTCCCAGTCTCACTCACTTGCATAATATGTAGGTAAGAGGCAAAAATCGTTAATGTACAAACAGAATTACCACTCTCACACATATACACAGACTCTTGAACAAAATCACGCAAATATATATAGTTAATTATAATTTACTTACAGATTGAAATTATGTACGAACGTATTTTGCATTGCAGTTAGAATATTAAAAGGTTTTAAGTTTTTGATAAAATGGCATTATTTAGCAAGGCAAAATAATGAAGTTTGATTTAAGATATTACGAGATGAGAGGGCCTTAATTAAGGTTTAATTGGTTGGTTAATTAAATGTATTTATACAACAATATATTATCTTAGTTTCATATTCCCAAGAAACTTCATCTATAATATTATATCTTTAGAGTAGTAATTAGGAAAATTATGAGATATTTTATTAGGCTTCATATTACGAGATAACATAAAAATAATTAATCCAATTTTACACATGGCTTCTTTGAGAAATATTCATTACGTGGTAAATATGTTTAAAAGATCTAAAAAAAATTCTAAGAATGCGGAATAATTAGCTATTAAATTAAGGCTAAATTAGTTTAGATATACTGTAAAGAGAGTTCTTTTTTATACGTTCTTTACTAAGAGGAATAGATGGAACAGAAGGAATTGTCGACTCATCATTCATCATCATCACTATTACAGCCCTTCACAAGTCCACTGCTGAACATAGGCCTCCCCCAAGGAATGCCACAAAGCACGGTCCTGAACCACCTGCATCCATCGACTTCCTGCATGTCTTACCAGGTCGTCACTCCATCTAGTGGGGAGTCGCCCTTCACTTCGCCTACCGGTACGCCCCATCAGTTGTCGGTTCTACGAGCTATATGGTCGGCCCATTGCCACTTCAGCTTCGTTCGTCCACGTCCGTCATTTCAGCAGTCCGTCAGTCTAACGATGACGTGTACAGCTGCCCATAGAACCTCTCAATCTCACTCAAAATCTCAGGTGTCTCGGAAACGATACTGCCACACTCGGTCTTCAGCTTTGACAGTTGGCTCTTTCTGGCAGACAGATCTCTGGCAAAGACTTTGGAGCCTTGGTTCCGCCGAAACTGTATTGAAGTTGCGTAAGTCCCGCCGCATGCATTTTGAGATATGTCTGTTCAGTTGCCTGTATGCTGTCAAATCCACTGAAGACTGCAGCTTCATTTCCAGTCTAACAGCCATGAGATTAAGAGTGTGATCGGAGAATTTTTGTTTTCTTCTGCGGCGGGTATTGCAGAACTTAACTTAAAGTGATTATTATTTAATGTAATCAAAAATGTTGCCTTGACAATTAAAAAAATATATATTAAAATCATAAACGGATTTTTAACAAAAACGCCTGATAACATAAATTAGCAAATATGCGATTTTAAAATTTTCATAAAATCGTAGGTGATTTTATTTTTTAACTACATACAATTTCATCATCATCATCATTACAGAATATCAAAGTCCATTGTAAAACATAAGCCTTCCCATAGAATACCTCATAGGCATATTTACCATACTGTCGCGATTGGCAGGCGGGTTGGTAACCACAGTGTTTATTATTTTTATGCATACCTATCTAAGTTAATGTAGTTGCCTTTATAATCTAATTCTACCCAATAGTTAGTGACGGAATATATAACCTTTCCGTCACTAACTATTGGGTAGAATTAATGCCTCTTTCAAAATAGTTTAAATAGTTACTCCGGTAAGGATTAAATCCCTCCAAAGCAATAAATGAGAAAAGGGATAAATCGATACAACGATCTTTGAGCTTGTCCGCTTCGTCGATAACAGTTGAGATCAGAACGGGTGCTTAACACCATAGCAGTTGCTTATATTATAGAACCTATAGAAACGTTCTTGAAGCCGGCATTGAGCTTAGCATCCGTTTAGATATCAACCCTTTAATCCACGAAGCCTACAACTCCGAACATCGTATGTACCGAACTTGGCCCCCTTTCACATTTATGTTTTATGGATCTCGTAAGAGGCAAGAGGCGTAAGAGGAGAGTGCGGTTGCCAACCCGCCTGCTAGGCGTGGCAACTATGTTAAAATCTACCCATGCGGCAATCTATGGGGAAGGCCTATGTAAAGCAGTAAACATTTTTAGGATGGATGAATGAATGATTGAAGACATGACTTTCAACGTTATTTCTTGCACTTATGATTGACTGTTTTCTATTTTTAATTTACTCTATAATTATTAAATGCCGACACTGAACATCGATTATAAGTTTGATTATTTTTCTTTTTTTTTTCTTTTGTATACGCTTAATAATTTACCTAAAAACCAATGTGTGTACATGTCTATGTGTGAGTGTGTTCCAAGTATTTTGTGAGTGACTCAATGCATAATTCAGTGATAAAAATGGCACTTTTCAGACCTTAGTTAACAATTCAAGAACTATAATAAGATTATTCACGAAATATTGTATTCTAGGTATTGACTCATCAGACATGCGAAAGTACAAGTGCATGGGTTAAATGGTTTTTTGAGTTATGAGGTGTTCGAAAGTGGATTGAATTGGTTCGTGTAAATGAACTTGGCTGATACACTGTGTTTCTAGTATATGTCAAGAAAAATACCAAATATGCTGACAGAATTACACAAAGAATCACATATTTTAAAAAGGACAAGTTTTAGCAAATTTATGTGATAATCCCATAAAAGTCCAGCTTTAGCGTACATTTATGTAGATTTTCACTCAACATTTTTATTGTCTGTGCAAAGCCTTTAAGCTCGTCTGAGTTTTTAGCGCTGAACGAGGGTGAAGCAGCAAATTCACATTGTAAATGTATTTTAAATACCTATAAATGCCCTTTCCTGTAGGTGGCGAAATGAGTTTCACTCCACATCGACGCTAATCGGGTCTAATACAACTCATTTTGGTTTTCATATATAGGATTTCATTTGTAGCAATGTGGAATTTTATTTGTGGCAACATACCCTCTACGAGGTAATCTATAGGGAGGCCTATGTTTATCAGTGGACTTTTTAAGGTTGTAATGGATGAATAATGGATATAGAACTTTGGTCTTTAAAATATATTGTGAATATACATAAGTCATATTGGTCTATATAATATAAATTCTATATACTATATTAATCACTACAGCTCAACCTATCGGATCCTAGAATAGTTATGAACTATCGTCTTGACCAAGCAATCATTATAATATGATTTCAATCGGTCAAGTCGTTCAAAAGTTATGCGGTCATTAACAGAGACGCAACATTTCTGTCTATTTAATGAGAAGCCTTATACAGATTTTAGGTCAGTCCATGTTACCAGCTACTGATCTCAGAATATTAAAATCTCACTTTTTCTTTGTTCTACTAGTGGTCGTAAGCGCGACTGCTGGGTTCGTATCATGGCTGGGCCAAAATCAGTTGTTAGATTTTTCTTTCAAAAAATTCTCAGTAACGGCCCGGAGTCAGTAAGTCGGCGGTGCTCACTCCCGTGAGCCTGCGCTTGATTACGCTCCAGTCGTGTCGGAATAGGATTGTCGTATTTTTTCTTGCCATTTCGTTCTTAAAGCGCCCTAGAAGCAACAAGCAACCATAACCTCTGCAAATTTATTAAAATATATCATTACCTCACATAACCATCATTCCCTCATTAACCAATTGTTTGAGGGAGTGACGGTGAGGGAATGACGAAATAAAACATTATTGCACAAACGCAGTGATTGTCGGCCCATCGGTTATAAAAGTGAGAAAATACATAGTGTTAAATGTGCTTGCGCTTACACTTGGTTTCCTATAATCCTGTCCTGCGCCATCTGGGCTAGGATCCGTTGCGACTGCCGCCGTGGTCCTCAGGTGTCCTGGAAACGATACTGCCACACTCGGTCTTCAGCTTTGACAGTTGGCTCTTTCTGGCAGACAGATCTCTGGCAAAGACTTTGGAGTCTTGGTTCCGCTCGATCGCTTCTTCAATACAAGCTGTATTGAACGTAAGTCCCGCCGCATGCATTTTGAGATATGTCTGTTCAGTTGCCTGTATGCTGTTAAATCCACTGAAGACTGCAGCTTTATTTCCCGTCTAACAACCATGAGATTAAGAGTGTGATCGGAGTATTTTTGTGTTCTTCTGCGGCGGGTATTGCAAAACTTAGCTCCGACCGCATTGACATTTTCCACGAGCTTATCGTTCATATCGTCCACTTCATTGCAGTCTTCTAGGCACTTAAAACGGTTTTGTAACTCGAGCTGAAAGGTTTTGGGACTTTGGACTAGAGCACGAGGGGGGCGGAGCGTTGACTTCATTAGACTTGATCTCTCCAACTTAACGTTTAGGTTCAGTGTGCCTCTAACCATTCGGTGATTGCTACCAGTTTTCACCCTCGCGATCACTGAGACATCACTGAACAGTTGTCGTCTGTTCATCATAATGAAGTCAATCTCATTTTTTGTCGAACCGTCGGGGCTCGGCCAGGTCAACTTCCTGTGGGGCTGCTTCTGAAGAAAGAGTTCATCATTAAGGGTCCCTCTTTTCTTAGAAGTCGGCCAGCTGCTGGCTCCTTGGGTTCCGTTGCCCTATTCCAAATTTCCCTACCTTCAGCTCACCGTTCTCTCTTGTGCCTAGTTTTGCATTGAAGTCTCCCATTAACACCGTATAGTGGGTTTTGGAGGAATGCATGGCTTTAGAGATATCCTGAAACATTTCCTCCACCTCCTCATCGGGATGTGCCGAGATTGGTGCGTAGACCTGTATGAACTTTAACGAATACCGTTTGGTAATTCTGAGTATAAGGTACGCAGCCCTCGTCGACACACTCAGATGGGACAGATGGTCGCCCTCCCGGTGATAGAACAAGTTGCCGGATTTGAGGATTACCGTGTCCTCCCCCTCTCTTCGGACCTCGGATAATCCTATAATATGCCAGCGTAACTTGTCTATCTCTTCTTCCAGCTCCAGGATCTTCTCGTCAGTCCTCAAGGTGCGTACGTTGTATGTTGCCAGGTCGAGTCGTCTTAGGTGGCAACCGAACCTCAACCATTAGTAACTTTAACCATTGGGGGATATTTGCCATAGTTCCCACGCTTGGCGAGCGGGTTGGCAACCGCAGTTTTTTTATTGTAATATTGCCTTTATCAGGTAGATGCTGCTGCCTATCTCCTGCCTGTTTCCCACTGTCGCCTCTTACGACACCCACGGGAAGATATGGGGTAGTGAGTATTCTTAACCGCTACAACACGGAATGGGACTCAGCGTCAGTTATTAATTTTACACAAATATCGCTATATCTTACCTCACGGTCGGTAGGATAGCAAGCATTTTATACAAGGAAAAATATGACTGCCACGAATATGTATATATTATTTAATAAAAAATCATCATTTTGAAGCAAACAAATCACGCACGCGCCCTATTTGAGTACCATCCTTTGTAGTCAATATTGCCAAATAAGTTGACCCTCTAATAGGATCACTCATCACACATATAGACCCTTAAAATGAGAAAAGTATTTTCCTTGGTCTGTTACTATTTCATGCATTTTAATTCACTATGAATAGTATTATGTTAATGTAATTTTTAGCCAACTACAAAAAAGAAGGAGGTTCACAATTCGAATATATGTTTTTTTTGCATGTATTTTCCGCGATATCTCCGCCAATTGAGACCCGATTTTAAAGATATTTTTTTACTACATAGGTATATAACGTTCAGTGGTGGTCTCGTAAGAATATGGAGAAAAAATTCCACCCCTAAGGGTGTCAAAACATTAACTTTTTTATAGTTATTTAAAGTCGACTTTAAAATTTTGTAAAAACTTATAATTAATATTTCCTAGATATTTAATTTCTTTAATGCAAAGAGATAGGGATAGAGGGTTTAGCATTTCTTTTCTTAAAAATATAATATTAAATAAGCAGAGTTAAAGTCCCTTAACAATGTACAGCGCTTAGCAAACAAGAAGTATGTCAAGTTGCGAGCTTAAGTGGTGACAGCGGAAATTAGATCTTCCTTGAGTCTGTCACTTAGATTAAGCTTGTATATTTTTATGACATTTTAACAAAAATAAACTTCTTGTACATAGGTATTAACATTTTTGATTACATTTCACTATTTTTTTTTTCATTCAATATAGATTATAAATAAGACTTACCAATATACTATTGACAGTCATTTTATACTTAAAACTAGTCATATTTATACTTAAAACTGGTTAGCAAAATACTTCAGTCCCGGGAAGACCAAGCTAGAAATACAGTGGTAATTATAAAAACAGTTTAGATTACATTACAATTATATATAACGTTGTTTTTATCATAATAATAACTATCAATTATTTAAACAAATTGAATTAGATAGATATAGTAATAGCATATTTCCAAGGGGCTATTATCATCCATATATTACCTAATTTTATAATGAAAATTTCTAGACAAACTTTGTTTAATAAATATTTTGAACTTGGCAAGTGCATTGACGCCGATCTGTATATTTTATGTGTATCGTATAGGAGATGGTTATGCTTATGGTTGGATTGTTGAATGCCATAAGATCCTTCCAGCATTTACTATAGGAATATGCATGCAAAATTACCGCGTGGAAACGGTGTAAGAGAATCCATCAACATTTTAATCATAACCCGTCATTAACTATCAACAATTATCAACCATCTTTATCAGCGTCAAAGGTGCAAGACGTCCGGTACTGCGATTGTCCTCTTTATAACGAAAGAGGCTCATATCCAGCAATGGAATTTTACCGGCTGATAAAGAAAGAAACAAAAAAGAAGAAAAACAAAACCCAATCTTCCATGTGTTCCAAAACTCACTTGCCTATTTTCTTAAATACGCTAATTTTCCACAAAGACAACGTAGGCGTTGACAGTATCAGATTTTTTCTGTCGTTTGTTTATCATTATTTTTGTTAAAAGATAATAAGTCCCTCAAATCCATCAAAGTCAAAGCTGCTATGGAATCCTTACAAATAATTAACGTCTAGTTTTAATTAAATAAAACGCAATAAACATTTTATTGGAATGTCATTGTTGACTAATGGAAAAATTCTTTGTTTTGACCCAAGGTTTGGACAATATAAATAAAAGTTTTGTTTACTTTTACGCAAAAGGTTTTATTTACTTTTGTTTTAGAACTAAATGTATTTCGAATGAGACATTGGCCATTTTTAATTGATTTTGAAAATTGAATTATTTATAAGTAAAAATGCGAATGTTCCAGTTTCAAATTTCTCTTCACATTTTTCACTAGTTAAAATGAAATATTATAGTGTTTCACTAAAAAATGGATATGTGTCGGGAACATTTTCTACGATTTCAAATTTCGCCTAAAATTGGACGAATCGTTTGATGGACTTCAAATGGTATTTAATGGCTGTTACGCAAATTAAATCATGTTAACAATGAAAAAATATATAAAGAATGGGCGAATTACGTATGAAGACATTTAGCACATAGTGTGGTTTGGATTGGGGAGCGTTCACGAGATTTTGCACTTGTTGTTGCGAATGTATTTGACATTCGCGTTACGAGGATAATTCCGCGTTGGGTGCGGCACAACTTTACCGATGCTTTACCGTCCTTCACCTCATTTCGCCCCGGTGGGTTGCGTAAGATGATATTACGGGACGTCTTTTGCTAGACGGCGGCATAACCATCTTGTTAACGCCAGATGTAAAATACACAGACCGGCAGCAACCAAAGTGCGTTTGCCAATCCGCCTGCCAAGCGTGGAGTTTAAGGCAAATCATTCCTACTATGAGAGAGCCCATGTTTAGCAGTGGACTTATATGGGCTGGTGAAAAATAATATTAATTTTCTTTTATTAATTGTTTAAATATAAGATAGAAACAGCTACCACTAAATTCCAAAATCCTAAAACGGTTTAACGGCGTCTGTTGAGTGCTGTTGTTCATTTAAAATAAATTTTTAGAAATACGACTAGAGTAATACTCCGGCTTCGAGTCAATTTAAACTTGCGTTAAGGGTGGTTCGCGTATGTTGTCGAACTCACAACTTTCTTAATTCTATATATTGAGAAAAAAGCAGTACATAATAATATTTTTTTAAAGTGATTATTATTTAATGTAATCAAAAATGTTGCCTTGACAATTTAAAAAATATATATATTAAAATCAAAACCGATTTTTAACAAAAACGCCTGTTAAAATAAATTAGCAAATATGCGATTTTAAAATTTTCTTAAAATCGTAGGTGATTGATTTTATTTCTTTAACTGCATACAATTTCATCATCATCATCATTACAGAATATCAAAGTCCATTGTAAAACATAGGCCTTCCCATAGAATACCTTATAGGTATATATACCATACTGTCGCGATTGGCAGGCGGGTTGGTAACCACAGTGTTTATTATTTTTATGCATATCTAAGTTAATGTAGTTGCCTATAACCTTTCCGTCATTAACTATTGGGTAGAATTAGTGCCTCTTTCAAAATAGTTTAAATAGTTACTCCGGTAAGGATTAAATCCCTCCAAAGCAATAAATGAGAAAAGGGATAAATCGATACAAACGATCTTTGAGCTTGTCCGCTTCGTCGATAACTGTTGAGATCAGAACGGGTGCTTAACACCATAGCAGTTGCTTATATTATAGAACCTATAGAAACGTTCTTGAAGCCGCTATTGAGCTTAGCATCCGTTTAGATATCAACCCTTTAATCCGCGAAGCCTACAACTCCGAACATCGTATGTACCGAACTTGGCCCCCTTTCACATTTATGTTTTATGGATCTCGTAAGAGGCAAGAGGCGTAAGAGGAGAGTGCGGTTGCCAACCCGCCTGCTAGGCGTGGCAACTATGGTAAAATCTACCCATGCGGCAATCTATGGGGAAGGCCTATGTCAAGCAGTAAAATTTTTTAGGATGGATGAATGAATGATTGAAGACATGACTTTCAACGTTATTTCTTGCACTTATGCTTGACTGTTTTCTATTTTTAATTTAAACTATAATTATTAAATGCCGACACTGAACATCGATTATAAGTTTGATTATTTTTCTTTTTTTTTTTCTTTTGTATACGCTTAATAATTTACCTAAAAACCAATGTGTGTACATGTCTATGTGTGAGTGTGTTCCAAGTATTTTGTGAGTGACTCAATGCATAATTCAGTGATAAAAATGGCACTTTTCAGACCTTAGTTAACAATTCAAGAACTATAATAAGATTATTCACGAAATATTGTATTCTAGGTATTGACTCATCAGACATGCGAAAGTACAAGTGCATCGGTTAAATGGTTTTTTCAGTTATGAGGTGTTCGAAAGTGGATTGAATTGGTTCGTGTAAATGAACTTGGCTAATACATTGTGTTTCTAGTATATGTCAAGAAAAACACCAAATATGCTGACAGAATTACACAAAGAATCACAGAAACTATTATGAAAAAAGGTGTCAAATATATGTGGTCACATATTTTAAAAAGAACAAACTTTAGCAAATTTATGTGATAATCCCATAAAAGTCCAGCTTTAGCGTACATTTATGTAGATTTTCACTCAACATTTTTATTGTCTGTGCAAAGCTTTTAAGCTCGTCTGAATTTTTAGCGCTGAACGAGGGTGAAGCAGCAAATTTACATTGTAAATGTATTTTAAATACCTATAAATGCCCTTTCCTGTAGGTGGCGAAATGAGTTTCACTCCACATCGACGCTAATCGGGTCTAATACAACTCATTTTGGTTTTCATATATATTTTTTTTTATTTCATTTGTAGCAATGTGGAATTTTATTTGTGGCAACATACCCTCTACGAGGTAATCTATAGGGAGGCCTATGTTTATCAGTGGACTTTTTAAGGTTGTAATGGATGAATAATGGATATAGAACTTTGGTCTTGAAAATATATTGTGTATATACATAAGTCATATTGGTCTATATAATATAAATTATATATACTATATATTAATCACTACAGCTCAACCTATCGGATCCTAGAATAGTTATGAACTATCGTCTTGACCAAGCAATCATTATAATATGATTTCAATCGGTCAAGTCGTTCAAAAGTTATGCGGTCATTAACAGAGACGCCACATTTCTGTCTATTTAATGAGAAGCCCTATACAGATTTTAGGTCAGTCCATGTTACCAGCTACTGATCTCAGAATATTAAAATCTCACTTTTTCTTTGTTCTACTAGTGGTCGTAAGCGCGACCGCTCGGTTCGTATCCTGGCTGGACCAAAACCAGTTGTTAGATTTTTCTTTCAAAAAATTCTCAGTAACGGCCCGGAGTCAGTAAGTCGGCGGTGCTCACTCCCGTGAGCCTGCGCTTGATTACTCTCCAGTCGTGTCGGAATAGGATTGTCGTATTTTTTCTTGCCATTTCGTTCTTATAGCGCCCTAGAAGCAACAAGCAACCATAAATAACCTCTGCAAATTTATTAAAATATATCATCCCCTCACATAACCATCATTCCCTCACTAACCAATTGTATGAGGGAGTGACGGTGAGGGAATGACGAAATAAAACATTATTGCACAACGCAGTGATTGTCGGCCCATCGGTTATAAAAGTGAGAAAATAAAGAATGTTAAATGTGCTTAAGCTTACACTTGGTTTCCTATAATCCTGTCCTGCGCCATCTGGGCTACGATCCGTTACGACTGCCGCCGTGACCTCGTCTGTGAGTAGAAACTTCACAGTATGCGAGCAAGCCGAATTAATTCCCCGATGGCTTCAAATAAATTGTTTGACTGTTTGCTAAAGGTGTGCATGTCTGAGAAAAAAGAACTTGGGCATGTTTAGGTCCACCAAAACACACTTGTGAGGCGAAGCGGTCAATATTTTGCCCCAAATCCCTCCAGCTACAGTGGGACGTATGTAAGTACGGACGGCTTTTGCTTTACTAAAGTAAAGATAAAAAATCCTACAAATTTGTTGAAGTCTTATCTTTATCTTCTTGAAAAGTATTCACAATCTTTATATTTATGTAACTTCTAAACGACTTGAACGATTGAGGTCGTATGATTACAAAATATATTTGTTTTGTCGAGATTCATTGCTAAGCTAGGATCCGATAGGTGGCGCTGTCAATGTATAGTTACAAGCTTTATACGTCTCTTACCTGGGCACAGGCCATCTCTCATTTCTGAGAGGGTTTTGGGGCAAGGAAGTGTCCTCCTTGCTGCGTATTCACGGACTTCACAAGTCTTCACAATTAATCTTTTTTAAATTTCTCAGACGTGCAGTTTTCCTCAAGATGTTTTTCTTCACCGCCTAGCGAAACCGCGAGGTAATCAGCACTTAAAAATTTAATTGGTTCCGGCGGGGATCGAGCCCAGGTTGCTCTCGTACTGCATAATTTCCCCTGAGCTACCACGGCACTGTAGTCAAGCTTATAACAAATTCTATATTTCAGAGCCAAAGTAACTTATATTCACAATATTATTATATGTAGGTTTGTGTCAAATTGAAACCCAACAGTTTAATGTTATATTTACACGGGAAAAAAATTACGAAGTGAACACGTATAAAATCCGCAAAGAGCTGAACAATATCTGCCGGGCCAGCTAGTTTAATACAAACACAATAAATAATAAAAAGCGGAAAATTTCCATTATACGTCAAAAATCACTCTCGCATGAATGAAAAGACGAAAAGTGAGAGAGCAGTCAAGTGACGGGAAGTGAATTGAGTGAACTGGAAAGAGTTAAAGATTTTAAAGTTAATTGGGAGCAATAGTTTACCTGCGGGCTATTTTACTATGTAAAACCAAAAGAGTAAGAGAGTAACCTATACTCACCATGCTGGAAAGAAGAGTCGAAGAGTGGAAGAGTATAGCTTATTGATTAATTTAGTAGTTAGTAATATTAACTCCTGTTACTAATCTTTAGAATTCAATTATTGAATTAAGTTAAAAATTTTGGTGGAAGTGAAAAAACTAATATTACGGATTGTGTAGAATTTCATTTTCATGCTGAATAAAACTATTTCTACGAATACGTTTTCCGTAAATGTACTTTGACGTAATATGTGGTGTTCGCGTCAATGCAAGAAATTATTCATTTTCATATTTCTAAAAGAAGGAAGTTAAAATGTGTTTAAATAAGTATCAAAAGTAATCATATTTCATGTGAAATTCCGTGCACAACATGCACACTCGCATGCACACACATACGTTTTATATAAATAATACGTGAAATGTAATTAGAAAATTGTAGAATAACCATTTATTTAGAGACTATTTTAAAATATGTACTAAAAACTCGACGAAATCGTTCCTTTGAATAATTTCATTTGTTTGTAAAATAATAGTTAGAATTAAAGACAAAACTCGACACTTCTGAGTCAACAACAAAGTGAGGATAAGAGCTATTTTTCGATTCCAAAGGGTTATTCAAATGACAAGTGACCCTATTAGACGTTTGGGTCACTTGAAGGGTTCCCTTTCACCGAGCATAAATGAGCGATCTAATATTTTATATTTATTATCAATGCTTTGAAGATAAAACAGGCTGCCCCGCGTATTCTGGGGATAGAGGGTGTGGGGGAGGGAATTTCGAAATCAGTTATTACTGATCGGGGCAAGCTGAGCAACAAGACTCAGACGATTCCTGCCACGCTATCCTTTCTGCAACATCAGGGGACTTCACTCGAACCTAAACGCTGTCCACTACCATCTCGAGACGGCGAAGCCTGCCTTGCTCTTTCTGACCGAGACGCAGGTGTCCTCTCGACGCCTCGACAGTCTTGAAGGTTCAGAACTGTCCATACTTTGCCTACGCGTAGACAGCGACCACCATCCGCGCGTCTACGGGTGCTTCTATAGGTCCCATAGCGGTAATGCCGAAGCAGACCGACTCATCGACCACGTCCATATGGCTACAGATTCCTTGTTACAGTAGATCCCATCCGCAGAGATCGTGATCCTCGGCGATTTTAACGCCCACCACACCGAATGGCTCGGTTCACGTTTAACCGATCATGCTGGGAGATCTCTTCATGATTTTGCCTTGGCATATGGTCTGACACTATGTGGATTCTAGATGTGGAGGATCATGCACCATCCCTGTTGGACCTTCTGCTGACCTCTCATCTGGACAGATATCAGGTCTCCGTCGATTCCCTTCTTGGCTCCTCGGACCATTGTCTAGTCCGGAGTGTAGTGCCACTCCCGCTAACATCGCAGTTGCATTCTGCAGGCTGCCGCCGTGTTTGGCACTATAGGTCGGCTGATTCTGATAGGATGCGGTCTTTCTTTGCATCCTACCCTTAGGGGCGGGCTTGTTTCTCGCCGGATGATCCCAATATTGTTGCTAATTCTGTCGTTGATGTGGTACTTCAGGGTATGGAATTTTTTATTCCTTCCTCTGTGGTGCCCATCGGAGGCAGATCTCAGCCATGGTTTGGTCGCTCCTGTAAAATAGCATCACGCTATAAGCAGGAGTGCTACCGAACCTGGGATGATGCATTAACGTCCTGGGATGTAAAAACCAGCGCCCTTAAAAAGAAGTATAATTCCGCCTTCAGGTCCTTCAAAAGAATCATTTCCAAGGCAAAAGCACATCGCCAGAATTGGCGAGAAACTAGTTCGCCTTCCTTCGGGTACCCGTGCATTCTGGTCTCTCGCCAAGGCTGTCCAAGGGAACTTCTGTAAGCCATCTCTTCCATCTTTGCACAGGGAGGACGACTCACTGGCCCATGCCACAAAGTCTTTTTTTGCTGTGGCAACCCTAGTGATAAGTTGTAAAAGTAATTGGTCCCGATAAATTTTAATAATTTAAATATTGTTAATTCATAATATCCACCTCAATTTTATGATTTTATGTTATAGTTAATAATTACTGCCGCTTTGTATTTAATATTTAAGAAAGTCGGTACATAAATATTATAACAACATTTTGGTGTTGGAACGAAAAGTGACAGGTAACGAACATTGTTTTAAAATCATTGTAATTCTTATTTCATATCATTCATTTTATAAATTAAAGATCTATTCTATTACTATTACTCGGATTTTTACATTCTTTGCGGGTTTCTTTTCGAATTATTTAACGATAATTTGATTTGAGATCTCTAAATAGAAAAACACATCAACAACTCGACATTAGCTTACTCTGCTCCGTCTATTTTCGATCTTTGTTTTCTTTTATTATTTATAATTAATAGTAAAATGAATACTCGCAACGCCAAGACGCGCCAGATGGAGAACCAACTCCAGCTTGGGCTCCAAGAACTTAAGGCGTCCAAAGAGCAGTGTGAACTGTTGCTTAAGGAAAGGGATGATAATGAAAAAGAAATAGTTAGCATAATTGCCAAAAACACACAATTGAAATGTGATATGGTTAAGTTACATACAGAATACACAAGTGTTATAAAAGAAAGAGATCAGCTACAGGGAACGGTTAATGAGTTTGACTAATGCAGCAAGGAATATGAGGAAGCTCTCAGGTTTATTGCTGCATTGAAGTTACAGTTGAATGGGGCTAATGAGCAAATAACACAATTTAAAACATATATAGATAACCTTAACGCCTCCCAGACTCAAAGCCTGTTCTCTGAGTTTGTGCAATGTAATACTTCAAGAATTGATTGCAACTGATGCAACAATAGATTTGACTGGTGACGACTCTTCCACTTCAGGAAACACAGTAAGGATTAATTGCAGTAAAACCTAATTGAAGAAGTATATAAAAGTTAATAAATACATAAGGAAAGTACAAAAATTAATAAAAAATAAGATTAATACCAAAAATTATGTTAATTTATGTAAAGAAAAGCAAGCATTGATATATGAACTTAAGTTGTATTCAATTGAGGTGGATAACATAAAAATAACATAAAAAATGTTATGAGGCTGACGTAGAGTGCCTTAAATCAGAAATATTATCACTTACTAACTCTCTTCAAACTGTGTCCAATAAATATAAATCAGCCCAAAACGAAATAAAAGAACACATACTGGCTATGGATAATCTGGTAAAAACATCCAAATATAATGAGGAGCGTTTTGACTCCTTAGTTAAATATCAATGTGAGTGTCAGCATTCAATACGAGGTTCTTCAGAGTCGGTGTGTGCTGATAATATTATACCACCACTAAAACTCTATGACAGTGCCATAGCAGAGGAGCCTAAAATAAAAAATAACTCAAATATTAACGAAAATAATATATTTGTGTATAGCGATGACATGGGAAAAAATCTAGGCATAACTTTAAATAACTTTTTAAAGGGACAAAAAATTACAAATTGCTGCATGCCTGGAGCATCTTTTAGTGACATCCTAAATAAAATTATAGTTATTAAATTTTGCCCAAATATTACAATAATAATTTTTGTTGGTAGAAGAGGCAGTGTAAACAACAAACAGTTATTAAGATATGTTGAACAACTTAATAACTTAAATGTACACAAAATTGAAAGAAACTAATTTTTACGGATTATATCGCGTTTAATTTTAACTTTTTATTTCCCGACGTTTCGGGTGCTTTACAGCACCCATGGTCACGGGGGGAACTGAGGTGTTTGACGTCCCGATGTCATAGTTAGCCCGGCTACCTTCAGTTTTTTAATATTAATTTTTGGTTCGATCTACGCAGAATGAGCTTACAGTATCTTGAAGTCTAGCAGTGGTATACTTGGGTTTGGATTTAATTTTATTAATTATAGGATCCCAAGCAGATGGCAGCACCCATCCATCTTCTCCATTGAAATTAGGATGTTTTTTAATTTCAATAGCCTCGCGAATCATCCTTGGTAGGAATCGGTGTTCTTTTGCGAGGATTAGTGGTCTATCAAATCTAATGTAATGGCGGGGACGATCTTGAACATGTTCACAAACTGCAGACTTCCCGAAACGTCGGTGCTTCAAGTCAGCTATATGTTCTTTTACGCGGGTTTTTATAGAAAATTAGTTTCATTTAATGTGTAGTTTTCGCGTAAATATAAGAAAACATTATACACAAAATTGTCTTGTTCACACTGCCTTACATACAGGGATTGCCACAGGAAAATAATCTAAGACATAATTTAAATATACAAATGAATAATTTAAATAATTTAATAATTAATAATTTAAATTTGACATATAATTGTGATAATAATGACAAATTTCATGTAATTGACATAAATAATTTAATAAAAAAGTTTTGGACAAAAGATAGGTATTACCTATCCAAATATAATTTAATACTGGTAGCAAATGTGCTATCTTATTATTTACTTTTTAACTCAGCCAAGTTTTTGGCTACCAAGACTGCTTTTATTGAGCATGATAATCATTTGACATTTAATTTGGAATCAGTTCCATCTAATTTAAATTAGTAAATGCGACAATAGTGCCTATATATAGAGGGCAAACATGCGTAATGTACATCGACACCCGCATATCCAAAGGAATTTCAGGTTCTTGGTCTATAATATTGACATTTAATGTGGAATCAGTTCCAAATAATTTAAATTCGTGAATGCGACAATAGATGCAATCTCTAGCAATAATAAGAATTTAATTAATTTTGAATGCAGCCCACAAATAAGTAATAAAAATTGTTTACACCTGGTGCATCAAAATATACAAGGCACGATGGACAAAGAATTGGAAGTACACACACACACAACATATCCTTTGTATTACTGAAAATTGGCTAAAAGATTATAATTTCATGTTTAATTTCAGAAATCACCAGGTGCTCAGTTCCTTCAATAGACAAAAAAGTTTACGTGGTGGCTCCTTAATATTAGCAGATAAATCATTATTACATAAAGAACGTAAGGATATTGTGAGCCTCTCTGTTGAGCGAACTGTAGAAATTGCTTGTGTCGAGCTCAAGCACCCCATTGTTGTAAGTGTAGTACATTAGACCCCGCCAATTTTAGACCGATTTCTGTACTACCAACCTTCAGTAAATTTTTGAAAAAATAATTTTAGATCAGATCTTAAGTTTCTTTAATATCAAAAAATTGCTACATAAAAATCAATTCGGTTTTACAAGGGGTCGCTCGACAACTGACGCTGGAATTGAGCTTATTAAACATATTTTTTGTGCATGGGAGAATTCGGAGGATGCTTTGGGTATATTTTGTGACCTTTCCAAGGCATTCGACTGTGTTCACCATGAGACATTAATCAAGAATCTACAGTACTATGGTGTTCAAATTTAAGTAATAGAATGCAGAAAGTTATTATCAATGGTAAAAGTTCTTCCGGGTCACCTGTACTAATGGGTGTCCCTCAGGGCTCGATTCTCGGCCCATTCTTATTTCTAGTATATATTAATGACCTTCGCTTGTAGGGGATAATCATGATATAGTATTATTTGCTGATGATACTTCCTTGATTTATAACTTAAACGTCAATCATTTAAATGTGACGAAGTGAATAATGCTATATCAAAATTAGTGCATTGGTTTAACGATAATAATCTACATTTAAACGGAAATAAAACTAAAATTTATAAAATTTACTACAAAGAATGTTAAAAATCTGGGTACCAATGTGTTTTTAAATGGGGAAGAACTGAATCCTGTTGAATCCACTGTTTTTCTTGGCATCACTCTCGACGCAAAGCTTCAGTGGGGCCCCGATATATCCCAACTAGCAAGCAGACTAAGTTCTGCAACCTATGCTGTAAAAAAGATTAGAGGTCTCACTAGTGTCGAGACAGCTAGATTAGTTTATTTCAGTTATTTCTATAGCATAATGTCTTATGGGATTTTGCTATGGAAATGCGGCTGATTCAGAAACTATTTTTGTTTTACAGAAGAGGCCATTAGAGCTATTTACAACCTAAAACCGAGAGAGTCTCTTAGAGATAAATTTAAAGAAATAAATATATTAACTTTGGCCTCTCAGTATATTTACGAAAATTTAATGTATGTTCACAAAACAAAGGTGGTTTTAGTAAAAAAGTGATATACATTCTATAAACACTAGGAACAAACACAAGCTAGTGATACCAGTTTCTCGACTCCACAGAGTCAGTAATTCATTCCTGGGGCAATGTATACGCTATTACAACAAGGTCCCGGAAAGTGTACCGGCTCTCTCTATTACCATGTTTAAATGTTTTGTTAAGCTGAAACTGTATAAAAGGTTATTATAGTATAAATGAATACATGGTTGATAATAACCCTGGGAATGAGTGGTCGCTTCCAAGCAGTTTCTAATTTATGTTTTTAAAGTAAATTTTACATTAATGTAAAATTTACTTTAAAAAAGTCCCGCTGGGTTTCTTGCTGGTTCTTCCCAGGACAGAGGTTTTTTTCAAACCAGTGGTAAAGTAAAAAATTACTTTCAATAAGAATTACACATGTAATCTATATTGAATAAAAACTTATTCTATTCTATTCTATTCTAAAGGAGAAAGTCGATCTGCTAGGCTCTTTCTTTGCGTCCAACTCGACTCTTGATGACGGGTGAGCACAACGCCGACCATTCCGCCGACCATCTGCATTATGATTCTTGATTGAGGATAAATGTAGATTTCTATGAGCCACAGAATTCACTAACCACACTTATTCTATATAAAAAAAAAATATTAGACAGGAAATCCGCACGTTTAATTTATATAAGTTGCTGCTGACTATTGTGGCATCCATTGCATAAGTAAAGTCACTTTTCAAAAGCCAAAATGACTTTGTCTTTTTTGTTGTGTGCGCCATAGCATTGTCATGGTGCAATAGAATGCAAATTCTTGGTCGTTTATCCCTAAACTTTTCAAAAACACTGGGTAAAAAAATGGTGATGTATCACTCAGGATTAACTATATTTTGTTCATCAAGTGGGAAGAAAAAAACGCAATCATTTTTTTGCCCACGCTTCTTGCCTGCCTCAATTTTGTTCGTTTGCTGTCGCTTTCAAACACCCACACAGAAGACTGTTGTTTTCTTTCCGGAATATAACAATATTACCACTATAACTATTATTATAACTATTTCATCTTCAGGCACAATGCTATACCCAGTATTTGAACGTCCGTGAATGATCAAGTGTAAAAATATTGGTATGATCATGTGGTCCCGGGTTTAAATCCCGGGTTGGCCCAAAATCAGTGATTGGGTTTTTCTGTCAAGAAATTCTCAGTAGCAGCCCAAAGTTAGAAAGTTGAAAGCACGTTAAGCCGTTAGTCCTTTTTCTGATCTCTCTCCGGTCGTGTCGAACTATCGTTCCATTAGACTATGAGAGTGAAGGAATAGGGTAATCCTATCCTGCGCATATGGGTAGTAAAAATTGGCCATCGTTACCGAAATTCGGTCTGGAGGATAATTTTAATATACCAATCTACTCAAGCCCGTGTTTGTTCTGGGGTGAGTTCATATAGAATTCAGCGGCAAACAAAGTTTTATAACTTTTATTGATGTTTTTTTTAATGCGATGTGATGCGCTGTATTTCGTCTATTAGTCGCCAGATAGTAGACACATTTTCCTTAGTGATCGCAGTTGACCTTCACGAATTTCATCATTGAGAGAAACACGAGCAACGCCTCACGGTGTTCAAATGAGGTACTTCCCTCCAAAAAGCATTTTGAAGAAGAGTAGTGCAGTGCAATCTTGGGGAGAGGGTGGCATTTTAAAATCATATAAAATCATCGCCCATTTCGCGTTAATTCCTTTTTGCTACGGATAACGTACTTCAACTTGTGATAAAAACACAACACACGACGTCCCGCCAAAATTATTTTAATCAATATAAAGTTTAAAGTTTCTTATGTTTTTGAAAAATTTTTGAGCGGCTAGGAGCGCAGAACTTTCAGTGTGCCATATGTATCGAGTAACATATTATATAAAAATATAGAGTCGATTTACCTTCTCCTTTTTTAAAGTCGGCTAAAAAGCATCTCGGTTCTCGTACCTCACCATACGAAACAAAGAAGCATTATGCTGCATTCCTCCCTGATATTCTGTGCGAGCCTGGTTCTTCCCCAGTTCAGCCAACCTATCCTTTCTACAACCTACCAATGGACATATTAACAACAAGCTATATTGCAACATCATTGTATTTATATGAGTTTGACCTACTAGATTTCATTTTCAAATCTTTTTTTAACTATTTGTAAAACAAAATGTAATAATCCCTTCGTATTTTAATTCCACGAAGAAGCCATGCCACGGATGACGTGACGTGGTTGACACACGATAGATAAAACGGGGAGCGCAGTGTTATTGGAGTGATTTTGAGGACTTAAATCCATGATTTTTAAAATATACACTCAGATGAAAATCCGAAAAATGTATTTTACTAGCTGGGTATAATATATTCATTGAAAGCTCGTGTTGTTTTTTAATTTGTCACTAGTTTTCATTAATTTTTCAACAAATAACTAGAGAAAACTAAGTGGATCTTAGTTCATATGAACAAAATTCATTCATTAATTCATCTATTACTAACTATTACAAGTCCACCGCTATTAGTACCTATTCATTTTGGAAAAGGAAGCAACACGGACAATCTATAACTTGGGGCCTGGCGAGTCGCTACGCGACATTTTCTAGGGGACTTATATTTTTTATCACAGTCGTTGTTTATTCTTGAAAATATTATTCGTACAGTCATTTTGGTCCGGAATAAGAGTTTATCTCGAAAGTTTTCCGGGAGTTTTGAAAGTTGGTAATTTTAAAGATGTTGATGTGTTCTTTTTGAATTTCTACTTTACCATCTTGTAAAATTGCCGCTCTCGTCATCTTGAGGAAGTATTGCATTGCATTAGGCATACTCGGGATACCAGGATAAAAAAACGTGCCACTTACTCTACCTCATCATCATCATTATTATCATCATCATCATTACAGCCCTTCACAAGCCCACTGCTGAACATGGGCCTCCCCAAGGAATGCCACAAAGCACGGTCCTGAGACACCAGCATCCATCGACTTCCTGCATGTCTTACCAGGTCGTCACTTCATCTAGTGGTGGGCCGCCCTACCTAGAGAACCGGAAGTGGCAAAGTTAAAATTCAAAAAAGAGCACTTCAGAATTTATAAACTTACCAAATTTCAAAACTCCCCGAAAACTTTCCAGGTAAAACTACCAAATTAGTGTACCATAATATGAAACGTAGAGAAAAAAATAAATTTATTTAATTGAAATCGGACTGTCTCTGAACCCGTTCTACAGGTTAAGGTAATACGCTAGGAGTTCCTAAATTTAGATCGGTTTTATCTTTTAATAAAAAAATCTAAGAAGTAAAAATAATATAATAATTTCATATTCTGAAGTCGGTGCCATGGTGTATATGAAAAATTAAAGCCCCGACTTTAGAACGTGAAATTGTTTCATTTTATTTTTAATAATAAATAAAGTCGGCTTCTACTTTTTATTAAAAGTAAATTTTTTACCCTTTTGAGTGGGCTAAGTAATATCACAATTTCAATGTCGTCTAATTATTTACATGAAAAGTTCATTTTCTATTTTGCCACCCTTATTTTTATTTTTCTACAAATATTTAAGGGACCGCACATGAAATATACCCTATTTAGTAAAAAAGTAATTTTTAAAATCACTTTGTGATCGACGAAGATATCGCGTAAAATACATACAGACATCATATAAAATCAAAATGCATATGCGTTGTCACCCCTGGGGGGATGGATTTATTATAGAATAAGAGTGAAAAACGAGCACACAGTCCACCTGATAGAAATTGGATGCTGTGACCTATAGATAACCACATCTATCCTTGAATATGAATCAAAATCCATATGCTATTTCACCCCTGAGGACTAAAATGGAATACCTCGTTTCCAGTAAAAAGGCTATCTACACACGAAAGCTTTAAGCTGCTATTTAACGCTGGTATTCTGTGAGGGCGTGATCTTTCTCCGGTCGAGCCTACCAACCTGCTACAACCATTATATTATAGCGGCAGCATGGTTCTACCACGTACAAATTATCTTATCTTAGGCCGCCAACACACGACACTGTTTAAAATGTTTATTATTAAAAGTTATAACGACAAAAATCAAACTCATTTGATAGCTAACATTTCCGTCCATAAGTTTAAACGTTCCACATTAAGAGAAAGCTAACCAAAACATTAACGAGTAAAGCTTGCGTAAACTTGTTATTTGAACCCAAATCCCTTTTAAAAGCTTTTAGCTTGGATACTTATCGACTATAAACAAAATCTTGCTGCGGAACTGAACGCAAATATATAAAATTCACGTAGTATTAATTAGCATGACTGCCTATTAGACCGATAATGATTTTTAAGAGAAATATTTTTATTTAATGTCATAAGTGAAGCAAGTGATATATATATTAAAGTGGCAAATACGAGACTGATGTATGACTATATAATATATATAGATAGATAAAGTATTTATTTGTTTCTCCAATTACACGCGTAAATTTAGTGACTAAAACTAGGTACTAAGTTATTACATAAAAAAAATATTATTGTGCTATTTGCTGTAAGGACGCACATCGGAACTCAACATAGCAATACATTTGTAGGCAATGGAACATATCATTTAACGGTGGTAGAGCCACGCGGCAGCTTTTGCTGTTGCACGTATGGGCCGGCTCGAGCCAGGTTGGTAGGTACCACGACCTCACAGAATACCGGCGTGAAGTGGAAGTTCTGCTTCAGCGTTTCGTCTGGTGAGTGCAGGTGACCGGAGGCCTGATTCCCCCCCCCCCCATCAACATGATAGCGGACTTAAATCAAAGACTACCCCAGGAGGTACCAGCACCCTGGAGAATCCCTCGGCTTAGCGACACATCCACGACCATGCTACTCCACTCCTGAGCGTGAGTGCTCAGGCTGCCCCGCGTATTCTGGAGGCAAAATTCCGCTCAAAACAATAACTGCTCGGGGCAAACGGAGCAACAAGACCAAGGTGATCCCTGCCACGCTATCCGTGAATTTCTGCAACATCAGGGGACTTCACTCAAACCTAAACGCCGTCCACTACAATCTCGAGACGGCGAAGCCGGCCTTGCTCTTTCTGACCGAGATGCAGGTGTCCTCTCCGGCTGATACTTGGTATCTCTCCTACCCGGGGTACAAATTGAAACACTCCTTTGTGCCTCGGGCTGGAGTTTGCGTATACGTCAGAGAGGACATCTGTTCTCGACGCCTCGGCAGTCATGAAGTTTCGGACCTGTCCATCCTTTGGCTACGCGTAGACAGTGACGACCATCCGCGCGTCTACAGGTGCCTCTATAGGTCTCATAGTGGCAGTGCCGAAACAGACCGACTCATCGACCACGTCCAAATGGCTACAGATTCCTTGCCACAACAGGTCCCATCCGCAGAGATCGTGATCCTTGGCGATTTTAACGCCCACCAAGCCGAATGGCTCGGTTCATGCTTAACCGATCATGCGGGGAGATCTGTTTATGACTTTGCCTTAGCATATGGTCTGACACAACTGGTTACTTCGCTTACGCGGATTCCAGATGTGGAGGATCATACACCTTCCCTGTTGGACCTTCTGCTGACCTCTCATCCGGATGGATATCAGGTTTCGGTCGATGCCCCTCTCGGAGCATTGTCTGATCCGGAGTGTGGTGCCACTTACGCTCCCCTCGCGGTTGCGTTCTGCAGGTTGCCGCCGTGTTTCTCATTACAGGTCGGTGGATTGGGACGGAATGCGGTCTTTCTTTGCATCCTACCGATGGGGGCTGGTTTGCTTCTCCCCGGATGATCCCAGCGCTGTTGCTGACTCTGTCACTGATGTGGTGCTACAGGGAATGGAACTATTTATTCCATCATCTATGGTACCCATCGGAGGCAGATCTCAGCCTTGGTTTGGTCGCAGGGTGTTATCAGGCCTGGGCTGAGGCTTCGGCGGCTCGGGATGTTAACACCAGCGTGCTTAAAAGTATAACTTCGCCTCAGGCCCTTCAAAGAGTTATTGCCAAGGCAAAGTTAGAGCACATAGGCAGAATTGGCGAGAAACTAGTTCGCCTTCCTTCGGGAACCCGTGCATTCTGGTCTCTCGCCAAAGCTGTCCAAGGAATTCCTGGAAGCCATTACTACCATATCTACACAGGAGGACGACTCACTGGCCCACGCCGCAAAAGAGAAAGCCGACCTTTTAGGCTCCCTTTTGCGTCCAACTCGACTCTTGATGACGGGGAACACACCGCCGACCATACCGCGGTGTGAGTGCTCTATGCCGGATGTGCGGTTCTCACAGCGCTCGGTTCGCAAGAACTCCTCTCCTAGACATCCACAAGTCGAGTGGGCCTGACGAAATCCCCAATTGTGCTGAGGACGTGTGCTCCGGAGTTGGCACCGGTTCTAACGCGTCTTTTCGGTACTCCTACTCCCTAGGCGTATTTCCGAAATCATGGAATACAGCTTTTGTCCACCGATCCTAAAAAGGCGGCCGCTCAGACCCGTCCAACTACAGGCCTATCGCCATCACCTCCTTGTTCTCCAAAATAATGGAATCCAATATAAACTGCCAGCTCATGCGGTACCTTGAGGATCACCAGCTAATTAGTGACCGCCAATACGGTTTTCGCCGGGGTCGATCAGCTGATGATGTTCTGGTCTACCTGACTCATAGATGGGCGGGCAGTAGAGTCAAGGGAGGCATTGGCCGTTAGTTTGGACATTGCGAAGGCTTTCGATCGGGTTTGGCACAAGCGCTTCTTTCGAAGCTCCCATCCTATGGGCTTCCCGAGAATTGTGCAATTGGATCACCAGCTTTCTTGCAGATCGGACATCAAGGTCGTTGCAGACGGTGCATGCTCCGACTACAAGCATATTAACGCTGGTGTTCCACAGGCTGCGTGTTATCACCAACGCTGTTTCTTCTGCATATCAATGATATGTTGCAAACCGGTAACATTCATTGCTATGCGTATGACAGAACTGGTGATGCTCTATACACCGGCCGTGCCAATATTTCTCGGAAAAACGTCGCCGTGTACCGAAACAAACTTGTGTCTGAAGTCGAGTCTTTGCTGAACAAAGTCTCGGATTGAAACGACTAAATCTAGTCCAGTTTAATTATCAGAAGACACAAGTTTATGCGTTTACCGCTAAAAGAACCCCTTTGTCGTATCTGCTCAGTTTCAAGGCACTCCATTGTTGCCTCAGCCAGTATCGGAATACTCGGCATCGACATATCGAGTGACGTGCAGTTTCGTTGTCACTTGGAAGAGAAGGCCAAATTGGCCTCTAAAAAGCTTGGCGTGCTCAGCAGAGCGGGACAGTATTTCATGCCAGCACACCGCCTGCAACTTTACAAGGCGCAGGTTCGGCCTCACATGGAATACTGTTACCATCTCTGGGCTGCGGCTCCCCAGTGCCAGCTTCTTCCACTTGACCGCATCCAGCGCAGAGCGGCTCGAATCACCGACGACTAAGTCCTTTCCGATCGGCTCGTTTCATTGGCGCTGCGAAGAGATGTTGCATCCTTTTACATATTCTTTCGCATTTACCACGGGGAGTGCTATGAGGAATTGATCGGATTAATCTCAGCCGCCAAATTTCACGAACGCACATCGCGGCAGAACTCCCGATACCATCCACACCATCTGGATGATTGGTGGTCCACCACTGTGCGATTTAGAAGATGTTTTCTTCCTCGCACAACTTCCTTGTGGAATAGTTTAACACCAGCGATTTTTCCGGACCGATACGACTTAGGGACCTTCAAGAAAAGAGCCTAGTGCTTTTTAAAAGGCCGGCAAAGCATCTGCAATTCCCACTGGTGTTGCAGTTGTTCATGGACGGCGGTAGTCACTTACCATCAGGTGAGCCGCATGCTCGTTTGCCCCCACTCCTATAAAAAAAACCTAACGTTAAGCTAGAGATATCTTAAGAAAATGGAAGTGCTTAAGAGGTTGCACGCGGTACAGTTATAAAAGTTAAAGTTACAGCCTATATACGTCCCACTGCTGGGCACGGGTCTCCTCTCACTTCAGAGTGGGTTTAAGGGCAAGGCAACAAAGGCAACACTCCAACAATCCGCCGCGTTGCGTTGCCCCAATTGTTGGAGCGTTGACGAATTGGCGAACTTCACGTGCCTTCAAAACATTTTTTTTAATTTGTCAGACATTCAGGTTTCATCACGATGTTTTTCTTCACCGCCTAGCACGTGGTAAATCAACACTTAAAATTGCCATCAACAATTTCATGGGTGCCAACGGGATTAAGCCGGGTCGTTCGCTTACTGTGAATTGTACAGCGAGGGCCTACCACAGCTTACGTATACGTATTTGGATGTAAAGGCGAGAGAGGTGTGCCAGGATCGTGCCAAGTGGAAGTCCGTAGTCTCTGCCTACCTCTGGGTGACAGGCGTGAGTGTTTATGTATGTATGTATTATATTAATTTATATTTATCATTTCCTTATATTTTTATTCAGCCGAACCAGATGAGAATAATAATAATAAAATTTATATACACCATACAAAGTCCATAAAAAGAAATACAGAATATTTACTTGTTCTACACAGCAGTGTTTGTCTCTCTCTCTCTCTCTGTGTGTGTGTGTGTGTGGGTGTGTGTGTGTGTGTGTGTGTGGGTGTGTGTTTGTGTTTGTGTGTGTGTGCTTGCGTGCGTGCGTGCATGCGTGCGTGTGTGCATGTGTGCGTGTGCGTGCGTGCGTGCGTGCGTGCGTGTGAGCGTGGGTGCGTGCGTGCGTGCGTGCGTGTGCGTGTGCGTGTGTGCGTGTGTGTGTGTGTGTGTGTGTGTGTGCATGTGTGCGTGTGTTCATGTGTGCGTGTACTTAAGAATGATACAATTAATTTAAGAAGAAAACCGAAAATAGTTCGAAAATTTGTGGTTGGTTTTGTATTAGATAGTAAAAAATCTTTCAATATTCCTAAGAAGACGTGTCATACATCTACCACTGATATTATTTAGACACAGAAATCTAAATAGACAGACCACAAGCCTCTTACAGGACCATTTTTCGTGAAATGCATATTATATAGAGTTTTGAACGTTAATTTTCACTGGCCAATAACTTACTAAAACATCACAATTATAATTAAGAAAAATTAAACAAATATAAATCTCTTGGCAAATGACCAATAAAAAATATGTTTGTGTTTAAATACAAGTTGAGGAAGCGCTATATATTTTCTGCTCTACATTTTCTAAATAAAAGTAGAATATACGACGATAACGTGTCCATATTCTGAAAACAGTCGGCCAAGTCAAAACAATGTTGTTAACATAGACTTGGGGTTCTCGCAACACTCGTTCGCGCTACTCGTTGTGTCAGATATGAGTCGGACAAATTGTAGCAGCTGCGTACGCGACGACTGATGACAAAAATACGTTGACGTAGAGATGGGAGTTTGATATCGATATTTGTAGGTAGGTTTTTGGAAACTTTTTATATCTGTAATAGTTTATAAAATAACCATCAAAAACTATTAGTTTTATCAGTTTTTCGATTTAAAAAAAATCCTGCATGTTTTTCAGATAAAATAGATCACTCATGTTCGCGAAATTTAGCCCGTCTAGACAGACAAAAATTTAAAAATAAAATGTTATTCTTGTTTTAATAGCATGCTCATAACACATTCAGTTTAAAAAAGCCACTTATTTTGATATAATGCAAATACTTCAATAACATATAAATATGTCCAGTAATATGTATAGACTAGCGATCTGCCCCAGCTTCACCTCAGTTGTATCAATTAATGAATGTCATTTATGTCATCACTAGTATTTAAGATGATCATAGTAGTGAATACACCATATTATTATAGTTTAAGTGATATGGTTTGAGGTGAAAGTTAATGCGGATTTTTTTATTAATTATCATTTCGACTTACGTCATTTAAATTTTATTGCAAATAGTTTATAAATATGAATAACATAGGTATGTGATAAGAATAGTTTATAAAGAAAATGTCACACATATACATAAAGGTATTTTTATTTCAATCAGTGATCTATCGACAAAATTCCTATTTATTATCAACATCACTATAAAGACGAACGATTTAGCGAAACTATACTAAGCATTATAACATCGCCATAATCATAACTCAATTAAATCTTTTATATTTATGTGAACAGTTAAATCAACACACTGCGACTGTAAATTACCGTCAGTGCTGGCGTGCAATTTAATTACATGATCCTTTACTGTCGTATATCCATTTTGTCGTGTTATTGTAGAGTTGTTTAGAATTGTTTGGTTATTATATTAATACGTGAACATAAAAAAACGTGCCTTTTTTGGTATTTAATATAAAAGGAGGGGAACGAAACTTAAATCATTCGTAAGGTAGCATAGATGTGCAGATAAATATGGGTGCATGTGAGTTTATGTTGCCGTAAATAAAGTGAACATGCACACATAATTTTTCCATACAATACGCTTTAACTAATTAAATGGCCGAAAGTTTTGTACTTGGATGTTTTATACGTGTTGGAGAACTCCAATAGGTTATTTGAATACAAACTATGAAAGCAATTAAAATGTCATAGTTCCATTTTCTATAATTTAAAGCACGTCAGGTAAAATGTTATTTAGAAATTACCCATTAAGTAATAAGAACTATTGTTCCGACGACCGTCTGGCGTACCAGAAATTTTGCTAATAACGAGCTACAATCAATGGAAACAGACGTATTTTATTTTTAAATTTACCTCAAAACTCAAAGGTATTCGTTTAACTATCAGGTTAGCATTAAGCGGCGATACTTCGCGGTCCTGATAAGTAGTAATTTTTTTTTATAAAACTGAAGTGATAAACAAACTTACAGTCTACTTGATGGTAAGTGCCTACTGCAGCCCATGGAAACCTGCAACCAACTTGACAAACAAAGAAGGTTACAGATGTGTCACCTCTGAGGTCTAAGATGAAATGCCCATTGTCTGTAATTACACTGGCTCTATATACCTTTCAGACCGGAACACGGAATAGGTGGGAGGGTGATACTTACCTAGACGGACACCTAGGCAGAAGAGGAGTTGTACCACCTTATATTTTATTTGTGTTTCATGTTGGTCATAAAAAAATAGAATGAATCAACTGTGCTTCTTTCCTAGCCTCTTATCTAGCTTTGAATAATGTAATGGGTTCTTTAAGCTTAAAAATTCGCAGATAAAAGTTAGACACATAGAGCTCATTTATTAAATTTATTAATTACATGTATAATATCCTATCCAAGTCCACTTGTATAGGATATTAAAAGTAGACACATAGAGCTCATTAATTAAATTTATTCATTACATGTATAATATCCTATCCAAGTCCACTGCTTAACTTATGCCTCCCCAATTGATTATAGGCGTAATGCTTGGCACGCAGATTAACAGTCGCAGTTTTCTTTATTATGAGTTGTTATCAGGAAGATATTGTTGGTCATTCTTTGTTTAATTTCCCTCTGTCACCTTTTACGACACCAATGGGATAACATGGGTTAGTGGATTCTCCACTCACTACTGGGAAGATCTAAAAATTAACTTTCTAGTGAAAACTGTTTGGCGACAGAAAAGTCGGAAGTTCTTTAATATATCGTCGAGTAATCAAATATATTACTTACTATTTATATCGTCCACCGTCTAAAGATCGTCACGACTGAACGCTCACTGAATTTTGAAATAAACTTGTCTTTTATAAATTGCATTCCACGTGGTCGGACCCGTTCGTGTCCTGAGAATTATGGCTTTACGTTGTATTTGATGTATACTGACTTGCGAGTGTAGACGCCGGTTTATTTAAAACTCACACACTTTACTTTTACCTTTTATGCGCACGAATGCTAAAATTATTTTGTTAAACGTCAAAACCGTTTATTAAGTGCACATGTTATTGATAGAGGATTTTTTTTAATTTGCCTCCGCTTTTTAGTTAACTTCAACAAGTAAAATTAAAATTTTTGTACAACCAACTTCAATATAAATAAAATGAGAACATCATCAATGTAGTCGAAGTCTATTAAATACGCATTAATAGGGATAACTCAAAACCACTGGTCAGATCTTGATCAAATTTATATGGGACCACATGAGAAGCACAAGCTCCCAAATAAAAAAAAATAATCATCAAAATCGGTTCAACTAGAAAAAAGTCCTAAGGTAACACACAAAAAAAAATTCGAATTGAGAACCTTTCTACTTTTTTTGAAGTCGGTTGAAAAAGGAAGAAGTTCTCAATACGAGGTATGTCTTTTTTAAAATTTTTGTAAATAGTGAACCGATTTTGATGATTATTTTTTTCATTAAATATGTTATAACTATTTCAGGGATGGTCCTATAAAATGAAGACAAAATTTCACTCCTAAGGGTGGCAAAATATGACATGAAGTTTATAAAAGTATCCATTTAGACGATATTTAGTTTGTTACAATCATATTTATACGTGGTACATAATTTATACGTGGTACATAATTTATACGTGGTACATAATTTATACGTGGTACATAATTTATACGTGGTACATAATTTATACGTGGTACATTATTTATACATGGTAGAGTCATGCTGCAGCTTACTTAGTATACTTTACTAGTATACTTACTTAGTATACTTTACTAGTATAGTTGTAGCATGAATGGGTCGGCTCGACCGGGGAAGGACCACTCTCTCACAGAATACCAGCGTAAAATAGCAGCTTAAGGCTGCTGTGTTTCGTAGTGTGTTCGTGGTGAGTGTAGAGAACCGGAGACCCATTTTACTGGAAAAGAGGCATTCCATCTTAGTCCTCACGGGTGACAACTCATCTGCATTTTGATTCGTAATTGAGGATAGATGTAGATGTCTATGGGTCACAGCAACCACTTACCATCAGGTGGACTGTGTGCTCGTTTGTCACCCTATCCTATAAAAAAAACAATCGTTAGTTCATTTAAAGGGGTTAAAAAGTTAAAATAAAAGCCGACTTCCAAAGAACTAAAAATAATAAAATAATTTAACATTCAGAAATCGATGGTTCAACTGTACTAACTGCTCATCATCACTATCTTCATTACAGCCCTTCACAAGTCCACTGCGGGACATAGAACTCCCCCAAGGAATGCCACCAAACATGGTCCTACGCCACCTGTACTTTATTATTACCATGTAGTGGCGGTGTAAGAAGAGCGTAACGTCCCATCGGTGGCGTATGGAGCGACAAAGGTAATCTGAAACAGGAGATGGACAGCAGCATCTTCGTGTTAACATCTCAAAATAATAAAAAAACTACGGTAGCCTATCCGCAAGGCAATCGTGACAACATGGCAAATTTTCCCCTATGTCACTTTAGTAAGCTAGCGTAAGTTAAATCAGTAATGATCCGTTGGGCCTGTTTCTCTGGTTCTACTACAGATATCCTCATTTCAAAATCTATTCACGCATAGAAGCTCTGATTCTTGAACTCTCTCATACGACATAAAGATTCGAAAACTCTATTCAATTTCATATTATACTCGTGTTGGCGATGTAAGAAAATCGTCATATAGTCATTACTTCATTTAGTCCGGTGTATTAAAGGGCGACTTAGGACAGTGCCAGAAAGACTTATGGCTTCCCGTAGATAGCGGTATAACTACTTAGAATTTAACAAGACTTAAGGTTGGTTCTCGAGAGGCAGCCTCGTACCGGTAAGCTAAATGTAAGGCAACTCCTCACTAGATGGCGTGACGACCTGGTAAGAAATGTAGGAAGACGATTGACGCAGGTGGCTTTGGCCGTGCTTTTGGCATTCCTTGGGAAAGGCCTATGTTTAGCAGTGGACTTGTTTAGGACTGTAATGGTGATGATTATGATGATGAAGATTCTGAAACACGCGATGGGAAGCAGAGTCAAAGATTCGAAATATCTGGTATTAAAAACTCCGTCTGTCAAGCGGGCCATTTGTGACAAATTTGGCCTCTTCTATAGTGGACTGTTTAATAAGGTATATATTATAATTAAGACATATTATATAGTATAGTATCGGTACCGTGTCATGGCGGTGTAAGAATATCCACTACCCCATAAAATCTCGTGGTTGTCGTAAGAGGAGACAGAGAGAAACAAATCAGGAGATAGGCAGCAGCGTCTTCCTAATAACGACTAAAAAAAAATGCGGATGCCATTCCGCTTGCCAAGCGTGGCAACTATGGCAAATATCTCTCCTATGAGACAATCTATGGGGGAGGTCTATTTTTTTATAGAATAACGGTGACAAGCAAGCACAACCCACCTGGTGATGGTAAGTGGATGCTGTGGCCCATAGACATCTACATCAATCCTCGATTAAGCCTGGTATCCTGTAAAAAGAGTCTCCGGTTCTCTACACTCACCATAAGAAAGCACACACAGCTCAACACAGCAGCATTGAGCTGCTGTTTTACGCTTGTATTGTGTGAGAGCTTGGTCCTTCCCTGGTCGAGCCAACCCATTCGTGCTATATACTACTACTCTTACTGTGACTCGTGTATGCTCAGCAGTGGACTTTATTAGGCTGTAACAGTAACGGTAACAGTATATAGTATAGTATATAGTAAATAATTAAAGTCATCGGTCGCTTTGTCTGACTGTTTTGTTCCTAAATGTACCAATAGCTGCTTTGTTTGTTTGTTTTGATCCTAAATGTATCTGCAGTTGCAAATTTATCAGGCTTGTGTATTTAAATGGATTCTCCGTATAGTAAATCAAATTAGTTCCGGAGGATTAAAGATTAATTGAAATATTATTATGTATGTAGTTTTTTGTGTCGTAACGTAATTCGGGTCATAAAATACTGTGAAGAATTGTGTTAAAACAATTTCTATATGATGTATTTTCACGCCATTTACATGAAAATATCTAACAAGGTTTTGAGCGGCAGCCTCGTACCGATGAACGAAGTGTTGGGCGGATCCCACTAGATGAAGTGACGACTTGGTAAGACATGTAGGAAGACGATGTAAGCAGGTGTCTTAGGATCGTGTTTTATGGCATTATTTGTCTGTCACTATGTTCAGCAGTGGACTCGTAAAGACGGTAATAAAATTGAATGAACATACATGCCTCCAAGGTAATCATGTGAATTAGATCTTAATCGATTTAAGTATCAATTTGCAGGCTTTTTGTTTTGAATGCTAGCCGGAAACAATTTTATTTAAAAAAAATCATCAGTGTTAAGTACGCGACCGAGGATTTCATTATTAATGATGTAGTAATTATTCATGACCTCCATTCGATTGAAACCAATTTTGTCAGTCTCGTACATATGCGTATAGTTGCTACTATCGATATTCTATAGGATATATTTCAGAGAGTGTCCAGTAATTATATGATTTAATTTCTCGCTTCCCTTTCAGTCATTGAACTACTAGATAAACGCTTGTCGAATCTCCAACGAATACCCTGCCGGCATTTGTTTTCCCGTCTGATTACAATGTAAGTGTATTCAAGGCGAAATTCTAGAGTACTGATTGACGAATAAGGCTCAGGTAACTAGCTGACCGTAGAACAACTCAACACCCATATTACACAAATGAGTTAACTGCTCCCCACCACCATCTTAGTTTTCTAAGGTATTCATCTATGGTCCAAAGGAGGTCGCTAGGTTCTGGCAAATCATAGGCTATGTGGCGGTGACGGGACCGCGGGGGTAGAGTAGATACAGGGTTACGATGCATCGTTCACCCGACTCTCCTCGACTCAAACGTGTGCAGCGGTGAAGTCATAGACCAGTTTCGCCGCTGGCTGTACTGCCTCTTATTTTAACTCAACTTGCCTGAGGAGAGTGACTATACATACATATAGTCACTCTCCTCAGGTTTGATCTTGGATTATAGTTGATATTTTATACAGTTAAAATCTTATCTAATAAAATACCTTCATCCTTTAAGTACTTTAAATATAATAAAGGATGAAAGTGTTTTAATAGATATGGCAATAGTCCAAAGTTATATTCTCAACTTCTTAACTTTAATGGCCGCGGACAGGGTGTCAGCACCTGGAACTAACATTAAAGATAAGCTATTTCGGTATTAAGTATCGCATAGGTTATGAGAGACTAAAGAAAGAAAAAAAGTTTCAGTATTCCGTCTTCTAATCTTAAACCGTCTTATTTCAAAAACTGGTTTCTTGATATTTTCGGGTTGAAACTATAATTTAAGAGTCCGAACTAAAGAAGTCCCTAAGCGACGACGCGACAGTCCCACAGTCTTTACGAAATTTGACATTAGCTGTCAATTCCATACATTTTAGTTTGTATATTGCCACGGGACTTCAATTGTGAAACACAATATTGTAAGCTTGAGACAAATCATTAACTACTTTTCGGGTTAAGGTCGATATTGTAACGGACTTATACATGACCATTGTTAAAAACTGCGACTAGGTTCCCGTTGTATGATAGCTTGTAAGTTGTCTGTTTTTACCATATTGTGCAAGTACTTGACTAGTACATCTTCATCAACGTGTACACAGTCTAGGGCTGGGAAAGGGCCTTAAAATTATTAAAGGATTACCAAAATTGTCATGCTTGACAGGCGAGTGCGAAGAGTATAATCGGTTTGGGATTGGTAATTCACTTCAATAATATTGACTCTACACTGACCAACGACCCAAAAGCTTGTTTGACGTAGTGAGTTTTCCTTCTAAATAATGTAAGCATGTCTTTTGCTTATTATTTAGAAGGAAAAAATCCAATTGTTATTGGAAGATTTAACAATTGGATTTAATATCTAGCATTGTTGTGAAGTCGCGTCATAACAGAATCTACTACCCAAAGTTATCCCGTTAGTAAGATATTGTGGATGCACTTACTTTTTTTAGGTTTATCTGGTATACCTCGACGATATTCTGATTATCCAGATAATTTTACCTCATGAATTTTTTTTTTTATTTGGCTCATATATTTCTTTATTATCAAAAATAATAATAACTATTTTTATTTGAGAATCAATAATTAATCAACGAATAATTTTATTTTCTTTAAATATATCTTCTTCAATTGAATGGTTACAAAATTTACCTCCTGCAGAACATTTTTATAATGAATTACCTACTTTAAGAAACTTCTAATACATAAACACTCACGCCTGTCACCCAGAGGGGTAGGCAGAGACTATGGACTTCCATTTGGCACGATCCTGACACACTTCTCTCGCCTCCTCCACATCCATATACCTACGCATACACGCTCGTAAACTTCTAATATGGCAGACGATATGTACCTAATGGATTTAAACCCTATTGATAAAGGCACTTGTGGATATGGATGACTTGGGATAGTGAACGCAATAAGAGGCAACAGAAGGAAATCAAAAAAGAAGATGAGCAGCAGCGTCTTCCAAATAACAACTTCATAATAACGAAAAAATTTGGTCGATAACCCGCCTACCAAGCGTGCTAACTATGGCAAAGATGGGGATATTTATTTATCTGTGAGGCAATATATGGAGGAGACTTATGATCAGCAAGGGACCTTTGATATGCTGTAACTAATAATAAATTATTACTTAGAAGTGAATGTTAAATTTCATAGTAGTTAAAATTAGATATTAAGCATTTCCTCATTCTCATAATCAATCCATAAACTGCTTCTGTTTAGAATCGCCGGATAGAATTTATCATTATCACCACAATATGCGATCACAGAACGATATCTCGCAGCATTTTTCGTGTTATAATAATTGTGCAAAATACGTAGTTGTAACACCTCGTACACTTAGCCTATTAAAGTCCACTGCTGAACATGGGCCTTCCTCATATTGCCATCTTGGGGGATTTTTGCCATAGTTGCCATGCTTGTCAAGCGGGTTGGCAACCGCAGTTTTTGTTTTTAGTCGTTATTAGGAAGACGCTGCTGCCCATCTCCTGATTTGTTTCCCTCTGTCACCTCTTACGACACCACAGGATGGTATGGGGTAGTGGATATTCTAACACCGCCACTACACCAGTGTATATTGTCTTTGACTACACTGTATTTAGATTAACATTAGTGTATATTTTCTTTGACTACACTGTATTTAGATTAACATAGAGAACTAAATTAACATAATTTAAAATTAAAAATTTTGTACAACTGACTTCAATATAAGTTATTAAGAATAACTCAATAACTATAGGTCAGACCTTGATCAATTTATATGGGACCACATGAGAAGCACCAGCTTTCAAATAAAAAAAGATTAATCGAAATCGGTTCACCCAGAAAAAAGTTATGAGGTAACACAGATAAAAAAAAAACATACAGTCGAATTTAGTACCGTCTCCTTTTTGAAGTCGGTAGAAAATAAGGTTGCGCAATCGTTTGAATTAATTGGTTTTCAAATGAGTGTTACGTGCTTATTTTACAGCACAAAATTTACTTTAGAAATTTATATATTCAATATATAAATTCATAACAAAGTTACCGAGTTCTCTTGACAAAGTTCAATACATAGTTTAGTGTACTCGACAACGTTAACAGAAACTAATAAAACCTTAATTTCGCTTTATCCTCAACAGGCTTTAATTTTACGAACAATATCTAACGATAACATTTTGGGACCTTTATATTGTGAATTGCCTTAAAAGGGTTCCCATTGTTAGTTTACAAAAGCATAAAAGCTAATAAATTTAAGAATATAACGTAAAAAATTTGTTTAGTTTAAATATTCGTCATAGAAGCCATTATTGATTTTAATAAAATTTTTAGAGAACTAATACACTGTTAACAAGTACGTTTTTATTGATGAAATAAAATGAGCTACTAAGTTTAATAAAGAAAAACTCATAGCTGGAAATTTTCCATATTAACCAATTAGAACCAATTAAAATCAAAACAATAATTCATGAAGAAAATATTGTAAGGAATACTGCAAGCTGAAAAGATTTTGAATTGAAATGCAGTGACTTGGAATACAAGTATCTTTGAGGGGATAACTTTTTAAGATAAACGTATTGTGAGATATAGAAAGCCCCAGCTAGATGAAGCGATGTAAATGCCCCAGCGATTGGAATCGTAAAGCCAATAAAATCAAGCTTAAAGGTGCACTTTGGGAATTAGGAGAGTCCTATATAGGTAAAATCACGCTGCAGCTATATTAGTTGTGGCATGAATGGGTCGGTTCGACCGGGGTGGGACCACGCTCTCACAGAATACCAGCGTAAAATAGCAGCTTAAGGCTGCTGTGTTTCGTATGGTGAGTGTAGAGAACCGGATACTCGTTTTACCGGAAACGAGGCATTCCATCTTAGTCCTGCAGGCAGGGGTGGCAACGCATCTGCATTTTGATTCCTAATCGAGAATAAATGAATGCGGATCGGCAACCGCAGTTTTTATTTTCTAGTTGTTATAAGAAAGACGCTACGCCCATCTCCTGGTATGTTTCCATCTGTCGCCTCTTACAACTTTCTCGAGCGGGATGATATGGGATAGTGGATATTCTTACACCGCAACTACACGGACTTATTTTATAATATTATATATTTAATTATCGTACAATGGCACCGTTCTCCTTCTTCATCATCAGCCCATAGAAGTTCACAGCTGGATATGGACCTTTCCCTTTGTAGGGTGGATTTGACTCTTATATATACGACTCATATATATAAGACTATTGGCGGACTTCACATGTTTCCAAAATATTTTTGTATTTCACACACATGCAGGTTTCTTCACGATATTTTCCTTCACCGCCAAGCACATGGTAAATCAGCCCTTAAATCGCAATTAGCAGTTTTATTAGTGCCGGTGGAGATTGAAACCGGATTGCTCGCGTTATGTGAAATTTACATCGAGCGCTTAGCTCCTGAGCTACCACGGCTGTCTATTCATGTATGCTCTCAAAGAGATAGTCGTCTTTGGGTGCACAAAGCAAATGGTAAAAACTCTTTTCTGACATCACTTTTTCTAGATGAAAAGACTAACGTTTTCATATCTATTTACCGTACTACAAGAAGGCCTCATCTGTTCTCGACGCCTCGGCAGTCTTGAAGGTTCGGACCTGTCCATCCTTTGGCTACGCGTAGATAGCGACGACCATCCGCGCGTCTACGGGTGCCTCTATAGGTCCCATAGCGGTAATGCCGAAATAGACCGACTCATCGACCACGTCCAAATGGCTACAGATTCCTTGCTACAACAGGTCCCATCCGCAGAGATCGTGATCCTTGGCGATTTTAACGCCCACCACGCCGAATGGCGGTTCACGTTTAACCGATCATGCGGGAGATCTGTTTATGACTTTGCCTTGGCATATGGTCTGACACAGCTGGTTACTTCGCCTACGCGGATTCCAGATGTGGAGGATCGTACACCTTCCTGTTGGACCTTCTGCTGACCTCTCATCCGGACGGATATCAGGTTTCCGTCGATGCCCTCTCGGCTCTTCGGACCATTGTCTGATCCGGTGTGGTGCCACTCACGCTCCCTCGCGGTTGCGTTCTGCAGGTTGCCGCCGTGTTTGGCATTACAGGTCAGCGGATTGGGACGGAATGCGGTCTTTCTTTGCATCCTACCCATGGGGCGGGTTTGCTTCTCGCCGGATGATCCCAGCGCTGTTGCTGACTCTGTCACTGATGTGGTGTTACAGGAATGGAACTATTTATTCCATCATCTGTGGTACCCATCGGAGGCAGATCGCAGCCTTGGTTTGGTCGCTCCTGTAAGACTGCATTACGCAGTAAGCAGGAGTGCTATCAGGCCTGGGCTGAGGCTTCGGCGGCTCGGGATGTAAACACCAGCATGCTTAAAAGAAGTATAACTTCGCCTCCAGGTCCTTCAAAGTGTTATTGCCAAGGCAAAGTCAGGCACATAGGCAGAATTGGCGAGAAACTAGTTCGCCTTCCTTCGGGAACCCGTGCATTCTGGTCTCTCGCCAAGGCTGTCCAAGGGAATTTCTGTAAGCCATCACTACCATCTCTGCACAGGGAGGACGACTCACTGGCCCACGCCGCAAAGAAAGCCGACCTTTTAGGCTCACTTTTTGCGTCCAACTCGACTCTTGATGACGGGGAGAACACACCGCCAGCCATCCCGCGGTGTGAGTGCTCCATGCCGGATGTTCGGTTCTCACAGCGCTCGGTCCGCAAAGCACTCCTCTCCCTGGACATCCACAAGTCGAGTGGGCCTGCCGGAATCCCCCCAATTGTGCTGAGGACGTGTGCTCCAGGTTGGCACCGGTTCTAACGCGTCTTTTCCGGTACTCCCACTCCCTAGGCGTAGTCCCGATATCATGGAAGACAGCTTTTGTCCAACCGATCCTAAAAGGCGACCGCTCAGACCCGTCCAACTACAGGCCTATCGCCATCACCCCTTGTTCTCCAAAATAATGGAATCCATTATAAACTGCCAGCTCATGCGGTACTTTGAGGATCACCAGCTGATTAGTGACCGCCAATACGGTTTTCGTCGGGGTCGATCAGCTGGTGATCCTCTGGTCACCTGACTCATAGATGGGCGGGCAGTAGAGTCCAAGGGGAGGCATTGGCCGTTAGTTTGGACATTGCGAAGGCTTTCGATCGGGTTTGGCACAAAGCGCTTCTTACGAAGCTCCTTCCTATGGGCTTCCGAGAAATTGTGCAATTGGATCACCAGCTTTCTTGCAGATCGGAGCATCAAGGTCGTTGTAGACGGTGCATGCTCCGACTGCTCTATTAACGCTGGTGTTCCACAAGGCTGCGTGCTATCACCAACGCTGTTTCTTCTGCATATCAATGATATGTTGCAAACCGGTAGCATTCATTGCTATGCGGATGATAGCACTGGTGATGCTCTATACGCCGGCCGTGCGAATATTTCTCGGAAAACGTCGCCAGTACCGGAACAAACTTGTGTCTGAAGTCGAGTCTTTGCTGAACAAAGTCTCGGATTGGGGCGACTAAATCTAGTCAGTTTAATCCTCAGAAGACACAAGTTTGCGCGTTTACCGCTAAAAGAACCCCTTTGTCGTATCTCCTCAGTTTCAAGGCACTCCTTGTTGCCTCAGCCAGTATCGGAATCCTCGGCGTCGACATATCGAGTGGCGTGCAGTTTCGCGGTCACGGAAGAGGCCAAATTGGCCTCTAAAAGCTTGGCGTGCTCAGCAGAGCGGGACAGTATTTCATGCCGGCACAACGCCTGCAACTTTACAAGGCGCAAGTTCGGCCTCACATGGAATACTGTTCCCATCTCTGGCTGGGGCTCCCCAGTGCCAGCTCCTTCCACTTGACCGCATCCAGCGCAGAGCGGATCGAATCGTCGACGACCGAGTTCTTTCCGATCGGCTTGACTCACTAGCACTGCGTAGAGATGTTGCATCTCTTTGCGTATTTTATCGCATGTACCACGGGAGTGCTCTGAGGAATTGTTCGGACTAATTCCAGCCGCCACATTTCACGAACGCACATCGCGGCAGAACTCCCGATACCATCCACACCATCTGGATGATTGGCGGTCCACCACTGTGCGATTTAGAAGATGTTTTCTTCCTCGCACAACTTTCTTGTGGAATAGTTTACCAGCGATTTTTCGGACCGATACGACTTAGGGACCTTCAAGAAAGAGCCTACTCCTTTTAGAAGGCCGGCAACGCATCTGCAATTCCCTGGTGTTGCAGTTGTTCATGGGCGGCGGTAGTCACTTACCATCAGGTGAGCCGCATGCTCGTTTGCCCCTCTCCTATAAAAAAAAAAAAAAGGCCGTAAGGCAAGAATGAAAGATTTCTTTCATTTAATGAGATACGTTCCGAAACGGTCAAACCTTCGTCTAATTTGAGAATAAAAACGTCAGATACAATTTGCTCAACGGAATTGCCGTTTGTGTGAAAATACAGTATGTGTTATTTAGAAATTATTTTTAAAGCTCTTAAAATGACAAACGAGGTTACAGTAAACCTTTTGATGAGTGGTTATTGCAGACTATGGTCTATCGAAAAGGTTCACTGCTAAACAATAGATTGCCTAATAGAGGGTATTTTGTCATAGTTGCCACGCTTGGCAGGCTGGTTGATAACCGCATTTTTTATAATTTTCAGTTGATATTAGGAATATTCTGCTGCCCATGTTCTATTTCAGTTTTCCTCTGTCGCCTCTTTCGACACCCACGGGACGATATGGGGTAGTTACACCGCCACTACACGGTACGGACCATATACACCTGCAACCAACTTCAAACAAAGAATGCTTCAGTGTTTTACTTCGTACGATATGCTTCACAGCCTGTAATTATCTAAAAAAAACGGTATACGACAGAGGGTGGGCAGCTGCTTTGCGGCTGTAATGTGTTGGTAGGATGGTGGTACCTACCCAAATGTATTCGTGGAAAATCAACCCCACGAAGATTGATTTTTACACATAAGAAAAATTGGCATTAGAACCAATTTTATTAATTTGAATGCTTGTTATAATATGCGAGAGAAAAGCATTAATGGATTATATTAAAATTCTTAAACGTATCTAAATGGTAAATTTTATTAATTTTAATTTATTATATTTTAGTTTTGGTCCACAAAGGTAAATTAATTTAAAAAAAAACAACTTTTGAAAAATGTATTTATTTTTTAATTTATTGTGCTTCTCGTGTTTATAAACTCGACCAATTCGGCCCGTTAAATTTAATTAATGGTGTAACGTTTGAAAATATACAATACTAAAACAATATCGTAAAAAAATAAATATTCACTTAAATTTTAAAAGAAAACAGAAAACAAGAAACAACGTTTTTACAACCAAATTAATGATCGAAATTCATTCGATTTTGAAACGAATTCTAAACCAATAGAAGAATTAAAACTGCTTATTTTTAATTAATCGTTCCGAATAAATATATACTAATAAAAGCTTATATTGGATACAGATATTATTGACTCGTCCAAAAATGCTATGATATTATAATAATGAATTGACGTTGCAATAGCTTATGTAGACCGTGAGAATCATCGAATAAAACTATTTAACGAATTTAATCGCATAAAATAGACTTTATTCAAAGAGCAGTTATTCGCGTAGTAAATAATATAACAAATCATTTTATGTGTGAATCATTACAGTTTTTATGTTATATTATGAATGCCATTTAAATTCCTTCACAAATTGAATAATACGAATTTTATGGATTTTATCGTAGATATTTTATTTTATTTGAGTTCCTTAACCTTCCCCTCGTGATAATGGGTACTTTAAAGCACTAAGTTAATTTTAGCTCAATAAAATCCACAAAATTAATTTTATTCACTGTGTATTTGTTTGAATATAAGAAATGATTATTTTCATACAAGAATGTTAAATAACATTTTTATAGTTCCCGTAATAAATGGAATATTAATTGGAATTGTCACAATAATAAGAGGAATAAATATAGGTATTTGTCGATGACAAGTAAATGATATACAGCACCAGAGATAAGAAGAATAGAACATGATAAATCTTCTGGAAGGGAGATTTGTGACTTTACATTTTAATGCAATACAATACTGATACCTAGAACGTGATATGATTATAAAATTCAACTTACTAATGTACCTAATTTATAACTTTACCTACTGTTTTTACAATATCTACAACGCCAGTGATCCGAATTACATTATTTCACTTTATACATTAAAAATTAATTATTTTAAGTTATATTATATAATTCAATTCAATCATAATTTAGGACTAGTTCCGAATAACTTACCAAGGAAAACCACTACATCTACAAGTTTATGGTCATAAATTTTGTACAAAATTATTTATTATAATCATAATTTTAAATACTATTTCAATGGGGCCTAAACTGGCAAGAACAATTTAAAATAAACAAGAGATTAAATCTAACAAAGGGGTTTTCCTACGCATTAAAGACTCTTTTGTACAGATTCATAGAAATATAGTTACTACAGGGGTATTTTTTCAAGTCCTTAGTCACTCACAAACACTTAATTGAAGAAGGCAAAAGGAGGCCATACTGAATATCAGTTAAAATAGGCCGAGATATAAAGTAAATTCTAGTAAATGCTTATTGACTTATTGACAATTCTTTATATATATATAGTCTTACTGTTTAAATCGGAACCATTATGGTACACGATCATATATCACGCAAAGTTCACAAAATCACTTTATAGTTCATGACATTGGAATTTCGGCTGACAATCGGTGTCTGGATGATGCACGAGTGCCACAAGTCCCGCATGTGTTATTGCTGTAGCCAGAGTCGGAGCCGAACGAGGAATCGCCACTCGGGGGCTTAGGTGATGCCCGCGGACCACGCCAACATGCGATTCCGGGAAGCTCGCCTCCGGGCCATGCACCTCCAGCTGCCATCGGCAAAGGCCCCGGGGGTCTCGCACCAACAGTGCCAACTTGAGGGTATAATCTTAACAAGGCATCCAAGAGCACACCTTCATGGAACTCTGAAGGATCTGGTGGATGTAAATGTCGCGGCATCCGATGGTGACCACGTCGTCTCTCTAAAGACTTAGGCCGTCGGTCTAAGCGCTGGGGCCGTTGACGGTGTGGTAGTGAATGTGGAACTGTCGGTCTGGAGCAGGTTCGACACGGTGCAGCTTCTCCAACGAGGCTCAGTTCATCTTCAGCGAAGTGATCATCACTGTGTACAGAATCGTCTGATCTATGAGGAAGTTCCTCATAGAGTGGAGCTCCACACGTATCACCACCGCAAGGGTTGCCGCCTCGCCAAGTGCCTCCAGTATCACAAACAAACACTCGCCCTTGGCAGTTTGGTCGCTTGGCTTCCACCATCTGGAAAGGGTAAAGCATTTTATTAGTTTTGTTTAGTAATTACTCGTTTTAACTTTTTAGTATAGGTTTAAGTTACAATTAACAGCCTTTAGCAGACCATGGCTGGACATAGGCCTTCCTATAAATGCCCAATCATAAAATATATTATAAAATATTATATATTTGTGGGAAATTTGCTCATACTTACCACGCTGGTTAGGGCGGTAAGTGAGCACAGATATCCCATACTGGTAATGCCGCTGCCTGTTATTGTGAAATTTTTGCTCAGTATTTTCTGGTATAGTTTAATTGCCATCAGTCGATCACCAGGATCTTATTATTTTTATATAGAATAACGGTGGCAAACCGGTACATACTTCACCTGATGGTAAGTAAATGCTGTAGCCTATAGTCATGTACATCTATTCCGAATAAAAATGTCACCCTTGAAGACTACGATGAAATGCATCGATTTCACTAAAAAGGGTCTCCGGTTCTCTACACTTATCATACAAAACACAGCACATTAAACTGCTATTTTACGCTGGTATTCTGTGAGAGCGTGGTCCTTCCCCGGTCAAGCCGACCCATACGTGTTATAACTATAACATACCTGCAGCATGATCTACCGCGTACAAATATTCGTCAGTATATTTGTCTGTCAAGACGGTGTACCGTGAGCTGGTGATGTTTTCGTTTGAGGAAAAGAGAGGCTTAATATCTATTACACTTCAATTATTTTAAATGCAAATGACGAACATTTATATTTTTTTAAAGATAAATAAATAATAAATGTTCTTCATAGAATGTAATAAATAAGTTAAAAATATATTTTGATTTTTCAACATTATGTCTTCTTTAGGTTTAGTTATTAGTTTAAGGGCTGATTTTTTAATAATTTAACAGAAATTAAATATTACAGTTGTATGAATAAAATTGCTCAATTGTTTTACTTTTGTAAACAGTCAAGTTATAATTTATTTTATGATAACTTTTATCTGACGATTGAAAAATCAGCAACATTTATGCTTTTACTTCCATTGCATCCGACAAATTTCAGTTGCCATTTACAAGAAATTCAATTAATACGATGTATTATAATATTATTACTTTAAAGTGACCGAGACATGCTACAGCCATGCCATAGCTATGGTTGCACAACACGAATGGGTTGCATCGACTGGAGAAGGACCACACTAAAGCGTAAAAGATCTTAATGCTGCTGTGTTTCGTACGGTCAGCGTAGAGAACCGGAGACCCTTTATGGGTGACAACGCATCTTTATTTTCATTCTTAATCGAGGATAAAGGAAATGTATATGGGAAACTGACCCACAATATCCATTAACGATCAGGTGGACAGTGTGCTCGTTTGTCACATTTATTCTAGAAAAATATTGGGTACGAAATTTGCTTACCTCTAGCTGTGGTTCCATTTCTGGTCTATGTGGAAGTGGTGGCCGCCTGGGGAGGTCTTGCAAATCTTCGTACAAAGGTGCTGGCGGCGGGCTCTTCTCTGCGAGCCGGAACTTTGTGAAGGGGCCGATGACTTAGACGGCAGGAAATGGGTAACTTTTCGCTTGTGCCTGGCAACGAAAAATAATTCTTTTAAGTATTTGAACTAGAACAAACTTAATATAAAAATTAAAATTATAACATTAGTCAGGTAATGGCTTCAATCGTGTCAAATATTTTGTGCCTTTTAAATATATATACCTATGTATATACCTTTTACATTACACAGCAAAGATAAACATAAAATCCATTAAAGTTTGAATTATTGCCACGGGGTTACGTATTAAGGTTGAAGTTTTATGAATTTTACAAAGGCAAAGTGGATTCTGGAAAGTTTTATAACTAGCCGAGTGCAAAGTCCATTATCATTTATCGCTTTTGTAACATTGGACTTCTTAGGTCTGTTTTATTTTACGACAGACTAGTAGAATCTCATTTCCTTCGCTAATTTATTATTAAAAGCATTGAATGTTGGATATTATTTGAAAAGCGAATGACAAAGACTAAAATAAATCACTTCTGTTTGAGCTCCTTTATATTATTTCCTATGTTATTGTTATTTTATAACTAAACTGATAATCAACTACATAAGTCTCAATATTTTTTATTATTTTAGAATGTACGTAGTAGAGCCATGCTGCAGCTATATTAGTAGTATAGTTGTAGCAAGAATGGGTCGGCTCGATCGGGGAAGGGCCACGCTCTCACAGAATACCAGCGTAAAATAGGAGCTCAACGCTGCTGTGTTTCGTATGGTTAGTGTAGAGAACCGGAGACCCATTATACTGGAAACGACGCATTCCATCTTAGTCCTCACGGGTGACAACGCATCTGCTTTTTGATTCGTAATCGAGGGTAGATGTAAAGTCTATGAGTCACAGCAACCACTTACCATCAGGCTGACTGTGTGCCCGTTTGTCAGCCTTATCCTATAAAAAACTTGCCCTATCTTCCCGTAAAAGTTTACTGCTGGACGTTTGATTGTGACAATTGACTGATTGTTCTAGACACTTGGCACCTTTGATGCTACTCCCTTCGCCGGTATCGGTGTTTTACATCTGCACGTAAAGATATGGTTATAACGCCATCTATCGGAAGCCATAAGATCTCTCTGGCATTTCTCCTAGTCGTCTCTTACGACAATAATTCGACGAAATGTGGTGATAGATTCTCTTATACCGCTGCCACATGAAAAATGCTTTATAATACTCTCCAATTGTCTTAAATCTTGCATAACGTGTACATATTTATATTAAACACTAGAACTTTTAATTGTAGTTTATGATATAAAAATGATTTAAATATCACCAAACTCATAGTTCTCGGAACGCTGTTAATAACTGGCTTTCTATACAAGTTAGAGTCGCGCTGCAGCTATATTATGGTTCTAGCACAAATAGGTTGGCTCAACCAGGGAAGAACCACGTTCTCACAGAATAGCAGCGTATTGCAGCGTAATGCTGTTGTGTTTTGTATGGAGAGTAGATAACCGGAGACCCTTATTACTGGAAATGGGGCTTTCTATCTTAGTCCTCAAGGATAACAACGCATCTGCATTTTGATACACAATTGAAGATAGATATAGGTGTCTCTGGGCCAAAGCATCCACTTACGTAGACAGTATGCTCATTTGTCACCCTTATTCCACAAAATAAAAAATAAAAAGCTGTCTCAACAATTCTACTATATCTATCTTTGATCAACAAAAATGCATATGATTTGCCGGCGTGTCTAGAAATTTCAAGTAACAACTCGGCGACATAAAAGCGCTGCGCACCTACATCGAAACACCATGAACTACGACCACCCACGGATAGCTGGAGCTTTGTCTAAAAGCGGTCGTATTATACACGCGTCGACGCGTCTTGGTCGCTGTCCGTAAATGGCCGGAAAATGAGCATTTATAAACAACATTTGTTTTAAAGAACTCTTTAATGCTTTCGACCTATGTATATATTAAATGTCAATACTTAATCACTTGTGTTTTGTGCATGCAGATGTAACAAACTTTTGTTATGGAAGTGAAACTTATTTATCGATTGATTTAGTACGGTGTTAAAAAACAAAAACGTCACGTTTTCTTAACCTGTATTCTGTAATTCTGTATTATTTAACCTACTTATGTAAAATGTAAAATATAAAATAAAAGAAGAATGACATGTCGTAAAGAAGTTTCATTTCGTACGTGTGTACACAAATACACGCACAATTTTCCTAACCTTAATAATTATTGATAAAATAATGTATTTTATACTTCTTTAAATGACTCATGTAAGGGTTTCGTTCGCTTTGAGTACAAAGATGGAATGACTCGTTACCAGTATAGGAGGACAAAGATGGAATATCTTATCGGTTCTCGTCACCACCTCGTCACTAATTGGTCCTTCTTCGATCTATACGATCCAATCGTTCTACAGCCATAATAAATTTGCGGCAATTTATCGTTAACACGGACCCTTTATTATATTACAATTACCCTTAGTATATTGTATACTGAGGTAATTTTTTTATCTCCTATCTAAATTAAACTGTATAATAAGAATGTTTAAACTTTGAAAATGCAACCTCAGTTATGTACGATGCTACCTTGGTGATTGACGAACGAGGCTTTGGATGCCGACTGATAGCGTATTATCTATCTCAAAACACTAAATTTGATTTTCTCAAACTTAGGACGGGGAGAAACACTATTAGTTATCGGATCTGCGTTCACTTCATCCGGTCGAACGTAGTTATAATAGGTAATCTTTCAAGGAATGTATAATTTAGAGTGTTTCCGAAAATACCTTGCATTCTAGTTAATAAACATTCGTTGTTTACACATTTAATTGCGTACAGTTTTGAAAGTATAATATTTAGGCTTTATTAGTTCAACGAATCTTTTTGAAAAGTAACAAACCACTATCTTTATCTATCTTTCCTGATTATAATTTTTAATCTCATATCTCTTGTACAGTGTTCAGGCATTGCACATATATATCAGTAAAAATTAAGTAATACAAATGTTATATTTTAAATTATAATTTTTGCTAAGTGCATATTAAAGTACATACGGTACTTATAACAAAAAAAAAAACAATTTTTAACATTTTTGTCTATTCGTTTGTTCCGGCTAATCTACGAAATTACCGGACCGATTTCAACGAAACTTTCACTGGGAGATTTCTGATGTTATAAGGAGTAGTATAAGGTTCTTTATTTTAGAAAAAAAAATGGGGTTCCGCGCATAAAATTAAAACCCATGAAATCCAATCGAAATAAATTCCACGCGGACGAAGTCGCGAAGAACAGCTAGTGTAATATAAAAAGCGTGCGTTCCAATATTTTACGGAAGAAGTACAACGATGATTCTTTATCTTATATCTAATTTTTAAAGATAAAACCATGCCCATTTCTTACGTAAACAGGAAGAGCACATATTTATTAATTGTGACCTCTGTGACATTTGAAATAAACGATAAAATCGCTTGCTCTCTCAGACCGATTTAAAGCATTCTTAAAATCGGCTTTACGACAAAAACCTTTCTATGGCTTGTCGATAAAAATAATGTGATAAATCAGAGTATACAGGCAGACGGCTGCTGGTAACCTTCAATGTAAATGAAATAAATTGCACCTTATTTGAATATCTGATTGTTGTGATATTGACATTTTAAAAATTCTAGAAACAAATCACTATCGTAAGTAATGATGCTGATAACTTTAATAGGAAAAAATTTGGTGTCTTTAATTCAAGGGTAACGACCGCCCGGGTTTTAGATGAGACGAAAGATTTAGTTTTTATTTTACAGTTGCCTTTATTACATTGTATGACACAAGTGACATCGATTCTTTTTTATACTTTTCCTTTTCAAAATGTGAGACTTTGTCAACATTTATTACAGCCTATCAAAAGTCCACTGTTAAACATAGGCGTCCCCACAGATTGCCTCATAAGAAGGATTTTGCCACATTTGCCACGCTTGCGACGGGTTACCCACCGTAGTCTTTTATTATTTTCGGTTATTAGGAAGATGCTGCTGCCTATCTCCTGTTCGAGTTTCCTTCAGTCGACTCTTACTACATCCACGGGATGACGTAGGGGACTTATTCTTACGGCGCAACTACAATTTGTCTAATCTATAACATTTTAGAGTTTTCTGAGGTAAGTTTTTATTAAGAAATTAATTTAATTAACATAATTAATTAAATTAATTTCTTAATTTAATTAATTATGTTATTCTAATGTTAGATTATTATAACACCTGGTGGTACGTGGTGATTAAGCCGAAGATGTTAACGCTCACGCCTTAGCCTAATAAAAGCCTACACTTTTACATTGAAAATAACATTGTTTTAATCTGATGGATAGACAGATGCTGCCAAATTCCAAATTCCACTGCTAAACGCATTACGAATGACGAAGCAAATCATTTGGTTCGAATAAATCGTATGGTGGCAACAAAGAGGTGGAGATAGCCGAGGGTCAGGTTGTCCAATAGTGGATGAGAAAAGGTGTAATTAAATTATGTAAATCCTGCGCATACGCTAAGTTAGACCGACCCATTCGTGCCATAAAATAGCTGCAGTATAGAATCAGCCACCACGTTTTTTAAGTAGTTTGATTGATTTTTTTTACTCGATTACTCTTACAAAATGAAATACTAAACGAGAGAATGCTTGTGTCTAGATGTGTGAATGCCTATGTGTGTAATTTGTAACTTTACACAAAAACTATTTATTTGCTAAGTATTTCTATATTGAAAATGTAATTAATACCAATACCAACAAATGCCTCAAGGGCATCATGTCCCGTTAAAAGTATAGCACATCACATTACAAACTACATGCAACTTATTTAGACACGGTGCGTACCAAATTAACGGCGACGTCACGTTTTGTCGATAACCACAATGAGGAACCGGTATCGCGTTATTCGATATCGATAATTAGTGGGACGTCACTAATCAGTAGAGACGTATTATAAGATTGATTGGCGTTCGCCGATATAAAAGTTGACGTTTCGAGTGTGATAATAAGGTGTGACATTTGACGGTGCTAGAAAATGACGAGGGAACAAATTCTCTATATTAGAGATACTCTATTTTTTTCTCTACTCTCTCGCTACATAAGAAATAGATCGGTAAAATATTAAAGCAACTGAGTCGGACATAATGAATGTTTTTTTGACAAATGAAGAGAAATAGAGGCATTTACACATAAAGATTTCATTTAAATTAAGGGCATCGTGGTGAACGCGTAAGTATACCTACATATTATGTCCAATTGATTACGTTTGTCTATTAAAAAAAATGTTAATTTTAAATATAACCTATTATTCAAAATTTATTTTAAATTCAAAAATATATTTTAATATAAAACAGCGGGGTAGCCGAGAGGCTTGGCACTCATATTAAGTTTTTTATTACGCGAGCAGCCCCGATTCGATCTCCGCCACATACTCGCCAATAAAACTTATAAAATGCATAGCGAAATTTTTAATCGCTGATTTACCACGTGTAGTGTGTACCAAGGTTTTTGCTCGAAATATCGCATTTAAATTCTGTTTCAAAACGCTCACAAAAATAAAAGAGTAGACTCGTGCATAGTAAAGTAGGTATTTTACTTCACCTATTTATTCTAAACTTTATTCTTTAACTCGCAACCGGGCCTTTGCCTGGGTGGGACCAATTAATGTGGCATTATTTATGTATAAGATGATCATCTAATTTTAACATTCATTTTAAGAGTTTTTCGTTTTCCCTAAAAAAAAACCCTATTTTGTTCGTAAAAAATGTACGCTAGATCACTTCTGGTATTGCTCTCTATCTGTTTGTGTATTTTCATCGTAATCGTTTCAGCCATTCTGAAGATAAGCCCGGACCTAAAGACAGACAAAAATATTGCGAATAACTGAACTTAAAAGAAGCCAGATATTTCTATTTTACAGACAGAAAGACAGAGATATATTAAAATAGCAGACTTTATACCAACAGTACCTTCATCTTAGTTTTTGTTATACTTTGTATTAAATGTAATTCGTAAGACACACATTTTCCTCACGTCATTGAACGTCTAATAAAGGTCTAAGTCTAAGTATCTTTACACGCCCAATAGTCCACACTAACTTCTATTTACACTCCATATAATTTATTTACCGAAAGCGAATTATCCACTCCAAGCTTTCTTTCAGAGGCGAACTAATTAGCCAGCATTGAGTAATTACATAACACTTGAGTGGACTCGCTTTAGTAGCGTCTTTTGTAGGTAAGAGGAATCTAAAAATCAATGAACTGTCGATTTTATCTAATGATTTTAAATAATATTGTTAAGATATTCTCACCTTTAATTAAGCTTTTTGTTTACTTACTAAAAAAAAGTAACTAAACACCCTCAAAGTAGTGGGGACCCAGTACGGATACACACCAGTTAAATCTATTATATAAAAAATAATGTTTGTTTGTTCGTATTTCATGCGTTGCCATACCGTTCATCAGTTTGCGATAAAACTTTGTCAACTTATTGCTTGAACTTGCGCGAAGGTTATAGGCATAGTACAATTAACTTTCAGTGGGTGACGCGCGTATCGTACCGACAAATTTATTTGAAAGACATACATATTATTCAATTTCAATGAATATATTATCATTCCTAATTAAACAATATAACCCTTCCAAATTTAATACGATATTTCCATAAATATTTTTTCTACGGCAGCAATACGCCGGGTACCAGCTTGTTACATAGTATTATAATTTATAAATATAGCTGTTACCTACATATGTAACTAAAAATGTAACTTAAATAGTTGCGAAATAATAGACATTTATGTAATATATAGTTATATGTATAGATAAGTTTTGGAATCAGGAAGTGTCGAAATATCGTGTGATATACAGTGGGTGAGTCCCGTGGATGTCGTTAGAGGCGAATAGGCGCGAGGAAATTACACAAATATTTCAAAGCTTCCGACAGATGGCGGTATAGCCATTTTATTTGCGCGAGGCATAAAATATATTCAGCAGCAGCGTCAAAGGTTATAGATGTTTCGTACTGTATTCGTCAATATAACCTTTCAAACGTGATGGTTAAAGCTCCCTTCTGATTTTAACAGGCTGATGGAGAAGAAGATATAAGAAGTACCAATATTTTTACTGCTTCGAGTATTGCTACTCCGGGAGCATGGAGTTCTTCGTCGTTTAGGTTTATTGTAAAGTATTAAATAGGCACCCTATTATATATAAAGGTCTAAACGAATGTCATTCAAATCACATCCTACGTTTGCTTATTACAGGAATTTAAAGCAGCAAAATGATACTACGTTACGCTGGTATTCGTTCGGTTAATGTCGAGAACCGGACCGGAGACCATTTTCACTCAGGAGTGACAAAGCATTTGAATTTGATTTCTTAATTGAGGATATATAATCAGGTTTTTATTCATCATTACTTGTATAAAACATAATACAATACAATATAATACAAAAGAAGCATTAGCAATCAATACAAGTGTTGCCTTCATTGGTTATTTAAATGCAAATTTTACGTGGAACGATGAAGTTAGCGACTACACGTCTAAAACGTCTGATATTGCAATCGCCAATTCACTTGCAAAGCTTCGTGATTGTTCAATCTATTAGATGGACTGAGAACCAGATAAGGCACGCAAGAAGTCGTTGGATGCAGGTTAATCACGACCGCGCTATGCGGCAATCTTTGGGGGAAACCTATATTCAGATGTGGAGAAGTGACGGTAGGTAGTGATAATGATGATAAATCAATTATACATAGGCATGTAAATAAACATGTAAAAGACAAATTAGATAAAAGGTAATTATTGCCTTTTATGTAATTACCTTTTAAGCTGATTTCCAGATAGGAGGAGCATATCAATTAGAGTGTATGTTATTTTGTATGTATATTGTATACTACTCGTTATCTTCGTCAATTGTAGACCGATTTTTTATTATGTAATAGCTTATAAATCACAGGTGGTCTCGTATAAATTTGGAGAAAAAATTCGAAGAAAGAATAATAGAGCATAAAGTTTTAATTGTAACTATGAAGGCGACATTTGAGATTTTGATATCCACTCCAAATGGTTAATAATTACACTTTTAATGACAAGAAAAAGCTGATATGAAATACCTAAAACTAATAAAATTATTTCAGTCTAATAGCTTCAGAAGTCATGGCTTTAATACTTCTATGTCTTAACACCGACTTCTGAAGCTATCATGCAGTTCTTTTTAGTGCTTTGAAGTCAGCTTTTTATTAAAAGTCTAATTTTATAAACATCTGTTCATTGTTATCTTGCACATTGTTAACTAATGTTATATGAACTTTAAATATGTACTGTTTAATTTATATATATTTTTCACAGATTTATCTCCCAAAAAATCTCGTAATATAAATAAACTTATTTCACGGTACCCTTTCAAGACTTTTAAAACATAAATATACTTGTCACAGATAATAATTTAAGTATATCTAAACTCAAACAAGAGATAATCATCAAAGTTGCTGACGTTGAAGACAGAATAATTTTAAGCGATGGAGAAGAAAGTTTGATGAGGGCGCCCGTATTTGAATCATCAAAAACAATTATTAATCGTCCTTTAAGACGAATCTAATCAAAAAACATTTAAATACCGAAATTTTAACGACGTTAACAACCGTTTTGCTAAGCTGTTTGCTAACTTCATAAAAATTATAAATTTGATTTTGTATTAAGAACAAAATTCTTAAATCTATTTTAAATAATTCAACCTACATACGTCCCACAACCGAGCACAGGCCTCCTCTGCTTTTAATGCTGAAGTAGTTCTTACCGCTGCACCAATGTGTGTCAGCTAACATTATATGCCCAGATTTTTTTAATAAAATTGGGCAAACGAGCTTGCAGCACACCTGATGGTCCAAATATGCATTCCCTCAATTATCATGGGTGACGCTTTTTTGAAGGCGTCTGAGTCGTATCGGTCACGGAAAATTGCTGGTAATAGCAGATTCCACAAAGTATTTGGCTACTTTGACGTGTAAGAAAATATTTTTTTATAAAACTAAAGTGGCTAACGAACTTGCAGCCCACATTATGGTAAGTGGCTACTGCAATTTATGGATGGATACCTAGAGCCAACTTCATACAAAGATGGCTACAGATGCGTTGTCATCTCCGAGGACTAAGAGAGAATACCCCACAGATGGAATTTATTATACTGGCTCTTTATAACCTTCAGACCGAACAAGTGATGTGGTGTTGATAGTAAATTTCAATAAACAATTTTATTGGTGCCGGCGGCTATATAGTTAGTTGCGTGCTATGAAATTTCAAGACGAATACTTCTCTGAGTTTCTATGAGATTGACGATAGGTAACGCTATCATTAAATATGTTGAAAAGATTAGACGGAAAAATTATTAGTATGCGTAACCAAATTTACAAATAGGAAATAGCGAGGGGTTGTGTATCATTAAAAATGTTTTTTTTTTAAATAAATCATAACATAAACGTTTACGTCTGTCAGTCAGAGGGGTGGGCAGAGACTACAGAACTTACATTTGGCACGATGCTGACACTCTTCTCTTTCACATCCGTATAACCAAGCATACGTGTTCGTCCGTTAAGGGTACTAAGGGCACTTCTGCAGCATGAATTTGCTTTGTCCAAATCACTGCAGCAAACCTTTCTCATCCTGTTTAAACCACTCTTTTCTCTTACGACACAATTTCTCACCCTATTATTCGGAGTTACACCTAACATACTTCTTAATGATCATAACATTTCTACAGCATTAATTAAAGTTTTAATAAAAGTAAGACTGGCAAACTAGCACCCAGTTTAATTGATGATAATTGGACGATGTGGCCCATAGACACAGACATCTTTACTCAGTTAAGAATCAAAATACAGATGAGAACTTATGCAAGAGGTTAAGTTAAGTCGATTCAGTCGTTTCCGAAATCGTTGAACATAGGAACTTAAGAAAACATACGCGTCGATTATAGAAACTTCACGAATTTTTGAGCTCGGTTATAAAGCAAATAATGCGTTAATGCGAGATTATCAACCACAAATCACACAATCACAAATCAAAAATATCAAAGGGACAAGTTTCTGAGGCCTCAATTGGCTTAATATTGGATAGAATATACTGGATGAAAATGTTTTTGAATAAGTAAGTTTTGATAGGTGTGGAAATTAAAAAAAATCTAATATTATAGCTTATATTAATAATAAGATATAATAAAAAGAAAGAAGAAAGAAACGCCTCTACACCAGTAAAAGGAGTTTTTGGTTCTCGTCACTAACAATTTGAAGCACAATATGCTATTTGAGATTATTACAGAGAGATTATTAGATTAGTCAGGGATCATTACAGATATTCTGTGTGAGTTTGATTCTTCCCCGTTTGTTCTCTTTCTATCGTGGCTATTCTACATATAAAATGAAACAACTTTATAGTTTTACCGTCAGAGTACTAAATACGAAAACTGAAGCTCGAATATCAAAAATAGCAATGCTTGCGTTTTGAAATCTACTAAGAACTCTGACGGAATTTCGTACTGCATTAATGCTTGTGTCTCTTTAATAAGTAATTAGTCAAGGCAAAGAAAGTTGTCTGAAGAAATGTTCGTATTATATTAAAGTAATACTGATATTACATGAAATGATATGTTTTCGCCCCAAAATAGTCATTCATATATTCATTACAGCTTATCAAAACTCCGCTGCTGAACATAGGCCTCCTCCATGATTGTCTCACAGGGGGATATTTGACATAGCTTCCAACCTGGCAGGCAGGTATGCAACCGCAGTTCTTTATTTTTTGAGTTGTTATGAAGAAGATGCCGTTGCCCATCTATTTTATTTCCCTCTATTGCCTATAAAGACACACGGGATGATATGGGAGGCTTAGGAAGGATTTGCCTTAATTTAAAACGGTTCCACCACATGGGAAATATATTTTTTTAGAATAAGGGTTACAAGCGTGCACAAAGTCTACCTGATAGTATGATGATGTTGTAACCCATAGACATCTATACTCGATTAATAATCAAATTGCAGATGCATTTTCACCCCTGAGGACTAAGATGGAATGTCTCGTTACCGGTAAAAAGGGTTAGGTAAAAGGGTTCTCTACACTCACAATACGCAACGCAGTAACATTACGATGTTTCACGTTGGTATTCTGTGAGGGTCATAATATAACTGCAGCGTGACTTTACCACGTAAGATGTTTAATTACCTAAGTAAAAATATAATACAACTCTTTATCGTATGTATCAACGATTCTTAGCTAATATGTGCAGTTACAAAACTTAGTAGAACGAAGGTCGAATTACAGCCAAAGTGAACAAAATTGTACTAGGTTGACGACATTAAAAAAATATGGTAATTATTTCTACATTTCCCTCTAACAAAGTAGCTTTACGAGTAGGTCGATAAAAATGTACTAAAGTAAGGGTTAAAATAGAACCACATACTACACGTGTGTTCCCCGAGAATAGTTAATGTGAAAACTTGCCAATGGAGTGTAGATAATCGAATATTGATGACTAAAGTAGAATTATGGGTTCCAAGATTAAAAAATTACATTCTTCTCAGTTTTTTTTTTTATAGGATAGGGTGACAAACGAGAACACAGTCCACCTGATGGTAAGTGGTTGCTGTGACCCATAGACATCTACATCTATCTTCAATAAAGAATCAAAATGCAGATGCGTTGTCACCCGTGAGGACTAAGATGGAATGCCACTTTTCCAGTAAAAAGGGTCTCCGGTACTCTACACTCACCATACGAAACACAGCAGCGTTAAGCTGCTATTTTACGCTGGTATTCTGTGAGAGCGTGGTCCTTCCCCGGTCGAGCTGACCCATTCGTGCTACAACTATACCAGTAATATAGCTGCAGCATGGCTCTACCACGTAAAAAATCCACTTTCGAAATTCAAATTTATGGAGTTAAACAAGGAATTGTAACCACAGCTAAAATGTCCAAAAATCATAATAGATAATATAGATCGCAATAAACGGCAGAATAATCATCATAACTTTTGTATATCTATGTCAATTATAGGAAGCGGAAAAGTACAAGGACTTTGGTCGAAAGCCATAGCTATGCGATATGCGATATGATCAGAGTCGAGACTCGAGACCAAGAATATGGGAAATGGATATTTAGCCAAATCTATGCATTTCATACAGACCAGTGTCTATAAGTTAACTTTTAAAAAACAATTATTATAATGATAGCGTCACGCCTGTGATTCTCGTGGAGGTAGGGTCCTAAGATCAGCGAGCTACTCGTACCACGTTTGTTGGGAAATTGTGAAATAACTGATATGTGGCACACAAACCGAATATTAAGTTAGTCACATTTTACGATATGCTAAACCACAGTTGGTACATTCTATTTTGTTATATAGTTTCACATAAGCTTTACGTGGACCTTGAGTGGTAAAGCCACGCTACAGCTATGTTATGGTTGTAGCACGAATGGGTCGGATGGGGAAATACCACGCTCTCACGGAATACTAGCGTAAAATAGCTGGTATTAACCTACTGCTGTGTTTTGTATGGTTAGTGTAGAGAACCGGGGACCCATTTCACAGGAAAAGAGGCATTTCATCTTAGTCCCCAGGGGTGACTGATCCTCAGAATTTGATCGAGAATAAATGTATATGTCTGTGGGCCACAGCACCCACTTACCAACAGATGGACTGTGTTAGTTTGTCACCCTTATTCTATAAAAAAAAGGTCCCGACCAACAACCACTTGCTACGACTCGGCGAATATTTAATATTATAATATAAATACTTTTTAAGTCTAATATACTGAAAAGTATCAATACTTCTTAAGTAGTGTATTCTGTGGCAACAGAATTAGGTATTAGGAAGTTAGTAGAAGTTAGATCCATTTTACGCCTCGAAAATCGCGCGATAAAATAAAATAGTTAAATTGAGTCTGAAAACTTATTCTGTGGAATTGGCATACCGAATTTTTATATAGTTTGCCAATTCTATTCGAAATATTCTATAAATACCATGCTCAACTTATTGCAAGAACTAAGAACACGCACTCATGCACACAAACATATGCTTAAACGATGTTGTTAATTGCAAATGATTTTAGGTGTATATGTGTGCGTTAGGTATGATACGGTTTCAGAGTCAATGGAAATTTACGAGGTGTCTTGTCAAAATGTTCAGGCTGTATGAGAATTAAACTTTAGTATTTAAAAAAAAGATTAGTCAAAACCTAAACATAAAAGAAAAAAATAACTTTAAATTAAAAATTAAAAAATACTTTTAACAACTAAAAATAATAAAATAATTTTACATTCTGAAGTCGGGGCTTTAATTTTTCAATAAATTACAAGTCGCAGCACTTAAGTCTAGCGCTGAACGAAACGTGGAGGGGACGCGCACGAATTGAATTGTACGAATGCGACTGGAGAGCCAATCAGTGCATGTGAACGATACGCACGTGCCAATCAGCGTGACTTATGCACAATAAGCCAATCAGCGCGACTTGTGCGCAATAACGGTCACCGCTAGACTTTCGTGCCGCTACTTATACGAAGCAACGACTTCGGAATGTGAAATTATTTTATTATTTTTAGTTGTTTGAGGTCGGCTTTTACTTTTTATTCAAAGTTATATATATATTACCCTTTGGAGAGGACTAATACAATCAGGTCTAATAAAAGCGTGTCAAAAATGTTGGTTACCGAGTTGTGGCGGTGTAAGAGTAACCCCACGTATCGTAAGAGGCGACAGAGGGAAACAAATCAGGAGATGGGCGGCAGCGTCTTCCTGATAACAACTGAAAATTTAAAAAAACTGCGGTAGTCAACCCAATTGCCAAGCGTGGCAACTATGGCAAATATCCCCTTTATGAGACAATCTATGGGGGAAGCCTATGTTCAGCAGTGGGTTTTAATAGGTTGTAGCGGTAACGGTAACGGAGTGAACTAAGAAATATCACAATCTCAATGTTGTCCAAATGACTTATTTTTTGTCAAAATTGTATGTGACCACCTTCTGAAGTATACAAAACCTATTTATAGAATCATCTAAATCGATTTACAATTTACAAATATATCGCGTAACGTACATACAAAAAAGAAAAACATACTGTCGAATTGTTAACCTATTTTTTTTATTCAACTAAATATGCGGTACTCAAAGGAAAGGAAAGCATCTGTAGAATTTTAATTTATTTAACCTTACATTTTGCTGGAGACTAGGCTCGATAGAAATTATTAGACACAATAAAAATTAGAAAAGAAAAATATGAACTGAAAGGAACAATATAAACGCAAGTATGCATGTGGTATTTGGAGTGAATGCAACCTATTTTATTTCTAAGGGTACTATCTACGTAGACTTGAATAGCGCGTGGAAATAGATTAAACAATTTTCATTATAAAGTCAGTTATAAATTTGTTGTGTGCGTTTAGCAAACATTTTTGTGTATATATATATATGTATAATCTATGGGGGCGGCTTATATTTATTTAAACAAATTTTATATTAATTTGATCATGATGCCTTTTAAATTAGTACTTCCCGTGGGAGATCCATTTCGTACCGTGGTAGACGTAAGAGGCAACTAGGGGAAATACCAAAAAATCCTATAGTTTACTATAGGTGACGGTATAACCGTCTCGCATACCCAGACTAGCGATTTTTCCAGACCGATACGACTTAGGGACCTTTAAGAAGAGAGCCTACTCTTTTTTTAAAAGGCCGGCAACGCATCTGCAATTCCCCTGGTGTTGAGGTTGTTCATGGGCAGCGGTAGTCACTTACCGTCAGGTGAGCCGCATGCTCCTTTGTCCCCTCTCATATAAAAATAAAGACCGGCGACGGGCAACTGTATCAATTAGACGTGTGGCCGTGGTAAGGAAAAGGGGAGATTTCCCGCCTGGCTAGATGTTCTGCCTGGGGAGCGGCCAACACTCCGAGTGGTAGTTCCGAGCTATTCTATATATACTGCTTTTACTTCGGAACTTTGATAGCGCGATTTAGGCTTCGATGAGTTTCGCTTGTGGTGCAACAACAGCGCCGCCACAGACGGTTCAAGACTTTTGTTACTACAATCGTCAATCCGCCTGCCGATCATGACGATTAAGGCAAATTCTGTCCACAGCGGGAGAGGTCTATGTTCAGCAATGGCATTTTTAATATTATAATTTTTAAATTAAATCTTTGAAAAAGTTGCAGTTACGCAATATTCTCTTAAACATAATAGTGAATTAGGCTCGCTCGCAAGAAACGTAATTCCAATCGTTCGTCTGAAGAGAACCAACGTCCTCTCATTTAATGCTATCTCCGAGATCGGTGACTGTCTATGGGTTTATGTCTTTATTAAGCCTCTATTGTCTCTCTCTCATTATGGCAAACGAATTGTACTGCGTTGATTTCCAAGCGCAGAGCGGGCTTATTATCGACAATCTGCATACAATCACATATTTGCATAATATCTCAATTCGTTCTTATGTTGCGTACTGATTTGAATAGCCACAAAACATTTCACGCATGGCGGATTTGTTCGGGACATACAGACATGCAGTAGATCAAACGCTTTTGTTCTAACATTCACAATTATTTTAATAATAATTCGTATTTATTTAATGGAGTCCAGTTACTTTCATTATTCACTAGCTGTTCCCTGCGAATTCGTCCACGTGGAATTTATTACAGTTGGATTTCATGGGATTTAAGTTTTTTTACGCGGAACCCTAATTATTTTTCTAAAATAAGAGTTAGCCTAAGTTAATCCTTATAACATCAGCTATCTGCCAGTGAAAGACTTGTTAAAATCGGGCTAGCAATTTCGGAAGCCAGCCGGAACAAACAAACAGACAATTTTTTTTTAAATTGTTTTTTTTTATAAATACCGTATATTACTTTCATATGCATTTAGTAAAAAAAAAAAAAGTATTATTTTGACATTACAAACAGACACTTCAATTTTATTTGTATAGGATTACAGTCCATCGATAGTCGAGTGCTGAACTCTAGACCTCTCCCAAAGATTGCCTCATAGGGTAAACATTTGCATAGTTTACATTTACGTTAAACATTACGAGTACACGCAGGCGGGTAAAGAACCGTAGTTACTTTAGGAACCCTTTTTAGGGTTCCGTACCCAAAGGGTAACCAACGGGACCCTATTACTGAGCCTCCGCTGCCCATCCGTCTGTATGTCAGCGGGCTTTATCTCATGATCCGTAATAGGTAGATAGTTGAAATTTTCACAGAATATGTATTTCTGTTGCCGCTATAACAAAAAAGTAAAATAAAAAAAAATTAAAGGGGCTCCCCTAATAGAAACGTGTTTTACCATGGTACGGAACCCTTCATGCGCGAGTCCGACTCGCACTTGGCAGGCTTTTTTATTATCGAGTTGTTATCAGGAAGCCGCATGTTGCCTCATAAGACACCCATGGAATGATATGGGGTAGTGCATTTTCTTACGCCACCACTACACGACGGACATGTTTGAATGATTCGTATATTTGAACAATTAAAAGAAGAATATTTAAAAAAAACATTACTAGAAAAATATGATTTAACATCACTCAGTTGATAAGTGCTCACTACGAGGGGTGATCCAAAAGTAATGATAATCGGTTACTTCAGGTCCGCATAAAAATCCAAAACAAAATTTTTTTGCTTGCTTATATACTCACTACGTCAGCCTAAAAATCATATAAATAGATCACGATTTCCGGAGATACATTAATTTGAATACGAACTGTCAAAGAGATAACATCAACATGGAGAAAACGAAATTAGAGCTGTCATCAAGTACTTGTTTGAAAAAATGTCTTCAAAAGACATACACAGTGACTTAGTAGAAACATTGGGGGACTCTGCTCCTCCATATTCTACAGTTGCACGCTGGGCCAAGGAGTTCAAACTGGGCAGAACATCCACTGAAGATGAACACGCGAAGGACGCCCATCCACGTCCCTCACTGAAGACAACGTGAAAAAAGTCGAAGATGTTGTGTTGGCAGATTGAAGAGTGACCATCAGGCATGTAGCTGAGGTCACAGGAATCTCATATGGTAGCGTTCAAAGAATCCTTGCGAACGAGTTGCATATGAAAAAGGTCTCTGCGCTTTTGGGTACCCAGAATGTTAACCGACGAGCAAAAGAAAAATCGAGTTGACATTTCGAGGGTCAATCTCGAAAAGTTCCAAGCAGATCAAGAAAAATTTTTGTTCCGTTTTGTGACTATGGACGAGACCTGGATCCACCATTTTGATCCTGAAACGAAACAACAATCGATGACTTGGAAGCGAGCCTCCTCACCGACGCCAAAGAAATTCAAAGTTTCAAGTTCGGCGGGAAAGGTTATGGCATCTGTTTTTTGGGACACTCAAGGCATAATTATGGTGAATATTTGGAAAAGGGAGCCACTATTACGGGCTCTTACTACGCAGACCAAATAAGAAGATTACGGGAGGCCATTAAGGAAAAAAGACGCGGCAAACTGCGAGCTGGAGTGCTGTTTCACCAAGACAACGCACCGGCTCACAAAGCCGCAGTTGCGATGGCTGCCATTCAAGAAACGGGATTCGAACTGCTCTAACACCCTCCCTATTCGCCAGATCTAGCTCCTAGTGATTTCTACCTCTTTCCTCGGCTCAAGGAACGCCTCCGAGGCAAGAAATTCGAAGACGATAGCGAAGTAATGGCCGCTGTTGAAGCGTTTGGGAGGGTCAAGACAAAGAATTTTTTCAAGGAATCTGGGTTTAGAAAAGATGGACTAAATGTATTGATTTGTTAGGAGACTATGTAGAAAAATAAATTATTATTTTAACTTTAATTACCGTGTTTTATTTTCATTATCATTACTTTTGGATCACCCCTCGTATGAAGTTCACAATGCGTAAGCGGACTGTTTTCTACTCCCGCTTACACCATTGAAATTGTCACGTGTTCACCGGTGAAGGAAGCACCAGGATATCTATATGTCTGAGAAATAATAACGGGATTTCAAGGACCATCAACAAGCATCGCCGCAGGTACACTAGTCCCTGTTCCAAATCCCCAGTAGAAATCAGACGTGGTATATTTGAAGGCTGTTACCCCTTTTTTACATTACATTACATACAACCTAAATAACCAATAAAATAGAAATAGATTTTCTTTAAAATTCAATATGGAAAAATAATATGTAATACTTATTAAAAATCATATAACTTTAATTTATCTACCACTGGTTTGGAAAATATTTTTTTTTTATTAATGAAAGCTAGATCTACTGTTATTTGATTACTACGCAGAAATTATTTTACGTGCAAGTGTTGTGTGAAGACAGAAACAGAAGAAGGCAAAAATTATTATAGTTCAACAGAAAAACATAAAGATGAATCTTAATCTCTATTTAAACGTATACCTTGCAGAAATTCCATTAAATCGAGTAAAATATAAAGCAAGCGGCCTCATAAACGGCCTCTAAAAATATTAGACTATATTAACCATTATTTTTTTAAACGTGGTGAAACCTTGCAAAGATCAACCATAAGCCATATTGAAACCGAAAAAAGTTATATCAAGTGAAAAGGATTATAATTTTAACGTAATATTTTTTTTAACTTGGCGATAGACACTTTTAATATTGAGCCACCAGACTGGATCGCAGAAGTAGCATCACTTGTATAACTTTTATAAGCAACAAGAGGCGAAATTGGATTCATTAATAAAGTTTTAAGCAACAGGCACCGAAAGCAACAAAATATAAAAGAACCATGGTGCTGGAGGGTATTCGGTATATCTGCTGAGCGTCTTTTTCTACCTGAGTCTAGTACTCACATAAAGTGCTTGGCCTCTTAAAACTAAGACAAAGCGGACCCGTAAATAGTCTATTGTAATCCGACCCCACCCGTGTTAGGGCTTGAGAGCCCCTCAACGAGTTTACGCGGAGTTTTTCGAGAGGGAAATTCCGCGCCGAGGGTTGTTGTCCGACAATAATTTTGCGTAGTTTCAACTAAAACGGATACGTGTTAATTTTCTAATGGATATAGACGGTTGTGGAATTACAAAAGGTTGTTTGATGATCCATACTCCTTTTCTTTCTTTGTTTATCGATTTTATAAATAAATTTAAACCTATGCTAGTAATTTCGTCTGCATCGTGGAGTTGTTCATATATATAAATAACAAATCGCACCCAAACCTATAGAGTATCGGGATCGAACCCGCAGTCAACAGCCAATCTACTAATCTAAGCTACTGCACTATCATCAAATTTCGGATATCTTTTAAATACATTTTTTTTTACATACCTTTTGTTTCTATTAAGTTCTCTCCATACCTACTATTCGGGATCCTTTACGTTATCATCAATTGCACTATGAAATAACCTTCAAAATGAATTTTGTTTTATTGTACATATTTTGTTGGTATAGTTTGTTGGTAGAGTGTATATAATATGTATAAAGTAATTATTTATAGTACAGTAATTATAATACATTTAAAATAATATGTTCGAATAAGTCATTATTGGATTTTTGTTAGGCATGCCATTTCGATAACAGATTCGCCTATGTACCAATTATTTAGAGGACAATAAAGATTTAGTTATCTATCTATCTATCTAAGTCTGGTGGACATTGTTATTGATGATGAAACTAAATTTACAAATATTAAAAATATGTTTGAATGTGTAGTGGCGGTGTAAGAATAATATCCACTACCCCATATCGTCCCGTGGGTGTCGTAAGAGGCGACAGAGGGAAATCGAAACAGGTGATGGGCAGCAGAAACTTCCTAATAACAACTCTAAATAACAAAAAACTGCGGTTGACATTTCGCTCGCCAAGCGTGTTAACTATGACAAGATGGCCTAAGAGGCAATCTATGGGCCTATGTTCAGCAGTGGACTTTTATAGGCTTTAATGGATGGATGAATAAGTTGATAAGAAAACGTAACAAAATATAGCTTTGTACTTACCATTAACATAATTAAGAAAATTAAAACCTTGATAAGATAACTAGAACTATATCGTGCGCAAGAGTACCGCCCTCAGCGTTTATTGGCTGGCTATTGTAGAATTGGCCAATCGTAAACGAACGGGAAGTACGCCGTATAATTTTGGCATAATTAGTCACGCATGAAAATAATGAAATACAGCAATAAAAAAATTAACAAACTGTAGACGCAATGGTAACAATTGAAATTGAATTTTATTGTAATCAACATAGCGAACATAATAGCTTGTTGAAAGGACTTTTTTGCTCTATGGGAACTCCGAGAGGATAATGCATGTTGTTTTGTAATTTCCATTCGAAGTCTCATTTGCATTTGAAATTACTTGTTTATGTTAGATTGTTTGTTTATTACACAATTTACTTTGCTCTATTGATACAGTGATTTGATAATTGATAATAACGTTTATTGTTTATTTTCTTACCTCAAACAAAGTTACATTTAGCGTTATGTATTAGTGAAATTAGTTAGTTTAATATGTTATGTACTAAATTGTACATAACATATTAAATACTTTTAAAAATAAATAAAAGCCGACTTATTTATGAACAAAATCTAACCACTCACATAAGGCATTAAGTCGGCCCTTTATATCCCTTATTATATGGTTTATAATAAAGTCGGCCCTTTATATCCCTTATTATATGGTTTATAATAAAATATTAAATAGATAGATAAATAAACTATGGCTGTAATAGATCGCTTTTGTATGTGGTAGGTAAGCAACCCGTAATACAAATCACCAGATCTTCACCTCTGAGGTTTTGAAGTTTCTATACAACTAATTAACTAAGGCTAACCTAACTCTATAATTACACATTTATCGCAGTCAAGAAATAACTTTATAAATATATGTATTTTCGAAATAACTTTACAAAAGAAGATTAAAAACGCACGTGTGTATGTATTCGTCCGCGTGTGTGCGTGCCTGTGTGTGTGTTTATTATTCTCATCAATAATCTAAATTATTATCCATTATCTAGTAAAAGTAAAGTTATAGCCTTATCTTACATCTGAAACGGTAATTCACCATTTTTTAATTTAGATGATTCAGTCATCAATTATGGAAATGAAAAAATTATGTGCAAAGTTATGAATTGTGCCAGAGTGAATAGTAGTACGAGTACATAATTAATTAGTTGTAGTTTTCTGGTTACAATTCTAGATGAAGTCGATACGGATAATAAACAATTATTTTCAGATATATGCACAGAATTATAATACAAACTATATACTCTTGACAACAGAGAGATATTTGTGGGTTATCCGCACGACACTGTAATATTGTATGCACTGTAAGATTTTGTTTACACTGGGATATAACTCTATTAAAAATATCAGTGAAAATATTCCTCCAGTTCCAGTTATAAAAGATCTTGTTGTATATTTTTCAATAACAACAAATTAGTAATATATTCATCTTATTTCATCTCTGGCTTGTGGTAGCGACCTAAAAGCAACCGCCTCCTCACGTAGGCATCATAAAATTCGACTATCGAAAATAACTGAAAAATCTCCTACCTGACAGATGGCGCAACAATGATCTCAAAATTATATTAAAAAATATTTAGAACGATGACGGTGGGTCAGCCATTAACCTACAGGATATCATGATTGCCTTTAATGTGTTACTAACGTAGCAATTACAGCAAAATTTCCTCACAGAGACCTCTACTACATTAAAGGTCGATATATAAGATAAATAATTCAAGTAATATTAATTCCGACAGATATAGTATAACTGTCTGGTGTGCATTATATATTCTATTTAAACTTCGAAATAAGCTTTACATATTATCTTTAGCCTTTCGATTTGTCAGGAAACTACTAAACATCGTGTTCCCCAAATTAGCTTCGTTTACGTATTGACAGTTGTATGATTTATGAATAATAAACGCTCACGGTAGCTATGCCGCCATATTGTTCTAAAATTATTCGATTTCGATGCTTCTAGAACACAGCTGTGAATAATTTTATGATAATCCCATTTTGTTATTACCTAATTTTATAGGATTTTATGAGATTTATGTTTGAGCGTTCTGTGTCGTTATTTAATGGTATATTTTTAACCGATTTTGAAAGAGGAAAAAGGAGAAGGTTCTCTATTCAACTATATGTCCTTTTTTATGTATGTTAAGCGATATCTTCGTCAATTGTGAAGCGATTATGATTCTTTTTCGTTAAATAGACTTACTTATTGCTTATACTACAGACTTACTAGACTAACTTATACTTCAGAAGTGTTGACATATAAATTTGAAGAAAAAATTCCACTTTTATGAGTGGAAAAATAGGGAATGAAACTTTTAATGTAACCATTTCAATGTAACTATTTAATATTATGTACATTAGAGATTGTAATGTAATTTAATATTGCAAATTCCACTCAAAAGGGACTAAATTAAACCTTTTTTTTATCTAATAAGGGTGACAAAGGAGCACACAGTCCACCTGATGGTAAGTGGTTGCTGTGGCCCATAGACATCTTCATCTATCTTCGTTTGCGAATTTAAATGCAGATGCGTTGTCAGCCGTGAGGAGTAAGATAGAATGCCTATTTTCCAGTAAAAAGGGTCTCCGGTTCTCTACACTCACCATACGAAACACAGCAGCATTAAGCTGCTATTTTACGCTGGTATTCTGTGAGAGTGTGGTCGTTCCCCGGTCAAGCCGATCCATTCGTGCTACAACTATACTACTAATATGGCTCTACCACCTAAACCTATTATAAAAACGTAACCTTTGATAAAATGTAAAATCAAACTTCAAAGAACTAAAAAAGTTAAATAATTTCCAATTATTAGCTTCTGAAGTCGGGACTTTGATAAACCCTATGTATGAACACTGACTTCTGAAGCTATTATGTGGAAGTTATTTTAGTTTATTTTACATTTTATTAAAAGTGATATTAATTTATTGTATACTATGTCAATTGGTAACCATCAACCGGTAACGACGGAACGACGGCTTCCCATTAGATAAGTGAGAACCTTGTAAGACACGCAGGAAATCGATAGATGCAGTTAACTCAGGAACGTGATTTGTGGAATTCTTTGGACGGACGCCTTATCTTGAGCAGTAGACATGTGAAGGGCTATACATAATGATAATGGTGATGATGAAATTTAACTACTTAAATAAACAATTTGGTAAGGTGAATCCTGTAGTAACGCGTATCCCCCACGACAATATGTATTATTATTACTCTAATATGTAAGATTATAATAAAGAGGATCAGTCTAATTAAAGTTATAGAAGGATCAATACATCTCTTCTCTTTAACACCTTTCCTACATTACAATCCAAAGTCCTATTTTTTACATAAAATATCATGAACTTCAATATTGAAATTTCAGCAGGAATTGCAATATTTTTACAAGGACATGCTAGTGGTGTTAAATTGTTTATTTTTAATAAATTAATTTTCAAAAACGGTTATGAATGTTACTAGTTTTTTTTAAATATATTGTTATCTACCAGAATTTAGACGTTAAAGATTTTTAGGTAAATTATAGAAATATCGTAAGGCGTTAAAAATGTACGCCTTACAGTTAAATAGTTCACTTTTCTCATAATTTCCTTTTGCTAGTTAATTATATTTCGTCACGTCCTTTGTACATCAGGCAAACAAGTTGTGATTTAAGTTTTTTTTAATTAGTAACGTCAAGGTCTATTACTCATTTCCTTCTTTCTAAAATTGAGTGAGTTGGTCATAAAAATTACACAAAATAATTTTAAATAATAAAAATACATTTTTAATCATTTACACACTAGTTTTAGTCGTTACCTATTTGTGGGTGGTAAGATAATTACTTAAATTATTTAAACTCTTGTTAATATTTCTGATCAAAGTCTTACATTTAAAAGTAACTTTGGTCAAATGCATCTAATTTTGATAGTGGTCGTAAGATACATCGATAATTGTCCAATTTATAAACTTTCAAACCGGCCCCTGATTATCTTATCTCAGTCTTTGAACGCTTAATTAAACCAGTATTAGTCACCCCGGTCTGCTTATCACATGTGTAACATATACTTTACCTAAATCCGACCTACTCAAACTGCCCGTAACGCGGCGACACGAGTATTGTGATGGATATAATTAAACCAATGTTTTGGGCCAAACAAAAGAAGAAAGCGGATTTTAAAAAGACGTAATTCTTAGCATCAGTTTTCTGTTCGTATTAAGTACCTACTTATGTTACGGATATAATTTAAAGATTATAGTATGAAGAAGCAACCAACAATCGTACGTAAATATATTATGACACATATCGACATTACCATGGAAAAATTAAGCGGCTCGCGTCCACTTGAATATAAATCGACTATAGGTGCTAAATTTTATCGAAAAACAATGACATATTAACTAACAAAAATTTGTGTAACTAAGTAATAGGTGTGCATTTTTTAAACATTCAGAAAACTTTAAATAAACAACGTTTTCTTACAAAATAAAAATTGTACAAAAAAAAAACTTTCATCATAAGATACATAAACGCATATTTATAAATTGCAAAATAATTTTAAATAATTTATATAAGAACGTATTTTGTATATAGAAACGCAATAAAATATTAACTGCTAATCTTTGTACAAATATTTGGAAACCACGCTCTCTCTTCTAACTTACATGGAGCTGTGTTTAAGACTGGGATTAAATCTCGACTAGGTGACAGCCACTCTAATCAACTTTCTCAAGCCATTGCCTCCGAGTGCGACGTGTGTGACGACGGTTTTAACGACGATTAAACTGTCACGAGCACCCTGTCGTCACTGTCGACACTTCCACATTCACTACTAATTCTTGAAATCATTCCCGTTCGCTCGAAACGAGACTGTGCCGCTTCCAACTGAACCGTATATACGCGAGCAATTTGTTGAATCACAATTGGTGTTGAAATTTACACAATGTATGTTTTAACGTTGATATTGTATTAGCTTCCCTTAGTAATTCCTCTCAACTTACTTTTTCGTTTAAAAGGCATTCATTATTAAATTTACTATGATTACAAAATGAAGTTATTTTGACTTAAGGAAAAATAACATAGGGAGACAAGAACAAAGTAAACTAGATCTCAAATAAATCAGATACAACATTAATTTTAAGCCGTGGTAGAGCCATGCTGCAGCTATATTAGTAGTATAGTTGTAGCACGAATGGGTCGGCTCGACCGGGGAAGGACCACGCTCTCACAGAATATAATAGCAGCAATGCTGCTGTTTCGTATAGAGAACCGGAGACCCTTTACTGGAAAAGAGGCATTATATCTTAGTCCTCACGGCTGACAACGCATCTGCATTTAAATTCGCAAACGAAGATAGATGTAGATGTCTATGGGCCACAGCAACCACTTACCATCAGGTGGACTGTGTGCTCGTTTGTCACCCTTATTCTATAAAAAAAAAAAAAAAAAAATTAATAACAACAAAAGGTTTTGATATCAATCCAAATGAATAATAAATTTGCCACAATTTAAGTGCTTATGCAATAAGATAAGAGGTACGATGAGATGCGGTATTAAAGATACTGGAAAAATCAAGATCCAACTCCAACACTGGGGTTTGAACCCAGGACTCTGGTACTCTAACCACCCACTAAATCAGGCAGTCACCAATTGTACACATAGCACCGTGTCCAAATATTTACTTTTATGGTTAATATTTAATATAAATCTTTTTCATCAGCCCGTAAATCTCCACTGCTGGGATGAGCCTTCCCAGTTTTAGGGAGTAACAGGGAGCTATTATCTGTGCGAGAGATACCGCAAACAGGCATTCATTACTACAGTATCTGTCCGTGTCCATTGTAACACTTATGCAGTTGGTCTGTCTGACGAAGTAGCTGCGGAAGCAGTGTCAAAAGTGCGAGACGTTTTGTCCTGCAGTGAACTGTTTACGTGCTGGCGAGATACGATACTTTACATATAGAAGACCATCTCTATTTACGTAAAATATATGTACACAGGACTACACGCTACTCAATTGTCACTTCAGAAATTCGACACTACTTTGAAAATATTTAGTTTAAGACGAACAATTATTTAATCGTTACTGTTTTGGCAAATTTAGGTAGTCTATGTTCAGCAGTGGACTCTTGATAGGCTGTAATGATTAAATAAATGTACTATTTTATATCAACATTTTAGTCCATATTTGAATTTTGGTATTTTACTATATCATGTAAAAATCGTATAGCTCAAAAAACCGACAACCGATGGGAAGAAAAATTTCCGAGTGGCAGCCTCGTACCGAAAGACGAAGTGAAGGGTGAACCCCACTAGATGGAGTGACGACCTGGTAAGACTTGCTGGAAGTCGAAGGAAGCAGGTGGCTCAGTAACGTGCTTTGTGGCATTCCTTGGGGGGAAACCTATGTTCAACAGTGGACTTGTGTAGTTAAAATTAAGGCAAAATCATGTGTAATTTCAGTGATAAGGATTAATTTTTACTACTAAGGATTAACACATTTTTGTGAAATCTTTTGCAAGTACTGTAGAAGTAAATTAGATATAAAACTACCAATTATATTTCAACAATCACATCTATAAATCAAACGAACAAACAGACAAGTGTAAACGTCGTCTATTTGTCTTTTAACGCCAATTAAACTGTCACGGGCAGCTCGCCGTCAGTGTTATTGCTTCTACGTCCTACGTTCGCTGCTAATTTGTGAAAATTTTCGTTCGACTCAAAATCGTTATCTGAATGATTTGTTTGATGTTGGATGCTATTTAATTGAATTAATGTTATTGTTCGCTATTACTTTACAATTTATAGAAATATCACAGCTCAAAGGATTTAAGATTCTTAACGTAATTCGACTTCGATAGTTCGTTGCTTGATTTAGAATGCTATTTTGTTATCGGATGCATTTTTAATGTGAAATGCTCAACTTAGTACGTAATATGTGTTGGTTATTTTTTTTTACAATTATTTTGGCCACATACTATAAATTTACTTTTTTTCTTATTAAAAATCAAATATTTATATTTATTATTTTAAATTTGAATATTTACGGTGGTGTGTATTTCTTACGTTAGAGGTTAGAGTTGCGTTGGGTTTAGTGCTGGTAGTCATACGAGTGCACTACGAGCACTCGTATGCGATGGTTCGAGGGAGGTTAATGCTTTTTATTCTATAAACTAAATCCTAAATTATTTTTGTGCCTAGATTTTAGCTAGATAATTTTGTCTTCGTTATTTTACCATTTAAGCTTATATACGAGTATAAGGTACAGGATTAAATTTAAGAAAAGTTTCTGTAAATTTGTGAAAGAGTAATTTATAATATTATGTGTTATAAAGTATGTAACTAGTAATTGCATAGCTTACATAAACAATAATTAGAAAAAACTTACTTCCAAACGAGTACAGCACCGACGAGGACGCCTACCAAGAGCACTATGGAACAGAGAGCGATGACTGCAGATGTTTGGAATGACGGCCCACTGTGATTGTATGCATCTATCTTCTGAAATAAAAAGAAGCGCAAATTAGTAAACTTAATTTAATAAAAGTAAGCTATTATGTACCATCCTATACCTATTTCATTAAAAAACTAGATCCTTTAATATCGTGGATTTATTTGGTGCCTTTTTAAATTTAACTTATAACCTACAAATGTATTGATTTAAAAGCTGTTTTCACGTGGTAAAGCCAGGCTGCAGCTATATTATGGCTACAGCACGATTGGGTCGGCTCGACCCAGGTAGGACCATGCTCTCACAGAATACCAGCGTAAAGCAGCAGAATAATGCTGTGTTTCGTATAGTATAGTATATGTAGGGAACTTGAGACACTTTTTACTGGTAATGAGGCATTCCATCTTTTATTTATTTATTTATTTTATATATTTAAAAAGTACACTTACACACAATACACATATATGACATCACAAAAACGCACATATTTATACCCTCTGATATGATTATCAATAACAAGTGTACATAACATTCATAGATTGAGTCATGCAACGTAATTTTGGATTGATTTGGAGTAGGAATAACATTTTGGTAAGTGATGGCCACCTGATGGTAAGTGGTTGCTGTGACCCATAGACATCTACATCTATCCTCAATAAAGAATCAAAATGCATATATGTTGTCACCCGTGAGGACTAAGATGGAATGCCTCTTTTCCAGTAAAAAGGGTCTCCGGTTCTCTACACTCACCATACGAAACACAGCAGCGTTGAGCTGCTAATTTACACTGGTATTCTGTTAGAGCGTGGTCCTTCCCGGTCGAGCCGACCCATTCGTGCTACAACTATACTACTAATATAGCTGCAGCATGGTTCTGCCACGTCATCATAACATCCAATCATTACAATACAGTGGGAAATTTTTCAAGTAAGTTATGTACCTAAATAAGAAAGAGACTATTGAAAAAAAAACAGGATCAGTTATTAGAAGAGAACATGGTAGATATTATACTCTCTTCAGGAGTATGCCATTTTTATGAAAGTATATAATAAATTCTATTAAAAAGATCTTAGTCCTCAAGCGTGACAACTCATCTGTATGTTGATTATTAACCAAGGATAAATGTAGATGTCTATGGGCTACAGTATCCACTTTCCATCAGGTGGACTGTGTGCTCGCTTTTATTCCTTTGCCTTTATTCTATAAAAAAAAGCTGAGTGTGAACTGTTACGTAACTATTACCCGTAAGATCGCAGAAATCGGAATCCCTAAAAGTATTTCAGAGAAGAAGAAATATCGATACATACCATTGTTAAACTTGTTCCGAATAGAAACTTTGACGATTACATACAAAATTACATCGCATAATTCCGTTTAATAAACGAATATTTTCAATGGGCTCAAATCAAACACTTGGCGTAACGAACGAAAAGCGCAAACCTCAATTCAATCAAGTGCCACAACGAGCTCGAAGCCAACGTAAAAATTAAAAATGTTGCTCCAGTTACACATTTTGACCTAAAAGTGCAGGATGAAAGTACACATCAAAATCCACTTGTAAAGCTTTATTAATTAATTTTTACTTACAAACACAATTAAAGGTAAAATTTCTGTATGAAATACGAGTCCCTTAAGCGTAATTTTAAATTTTTACTAGGTACTCAAGTTTTATGAATTGTTTATATTTATTTAAATAAAAGTAGTTTTACGGATTTTATCGCGTATATTAACTTATTTTATATTCCCGACGTTTCGAGCACTTTACAGACACAGGGGGGACTGAGGTGTTTGATGTCCCAATATCATAGTTAACCACGGCTACCTTCAGATTAAAATTATTAATTTCAGTTGTATTCTTGGTTTGCGATTTAATTTTATTAATTATAGGCTTACACAATTAATTGTTTATATTTACTTTATTTAACTAGGCTAGGCGAGGTTAGAACATTCACTAACCCATATTGTCCCGTGGGTGTCGTAAGAGGCAACAAAGGGAAACAAACTAGAAGATGGGCTAATTTTCTAATTACAACTAAAAAAAAAAATATGGTTGCCAACCCGCCCGCCAATCGTGGTAACTGTGGAAAATTTCCATTTAATAGGAGAACTTAAGGGGAGACTTATGTTCCGCAATACTATATTGATTAGAAATAAGGTTGTTTAACTTCTTAAAATGTTTAAAAAGGCCAAGAGGGAAGATTTTTTTTAAATAATTTGTTGTGATAAAACATCAATTTGATGAATATAATAATAAACCTGACTACCTATAAATGTAGGTAATACATTAGTCCTAAGTGAAGAAAGAAACAAGTCTAACATTTTTAATGTTCGCTTACGTCTTTCTTGGTTTTGTGTCACAACAATAAAATAAATTGGTATGCTTTTATGTTTTTAGACATAATGAGATTACTGCAAGAAAATAACCTCCGATAATGTAATAGACACAAATAAAGATTATTCAGTAAATACAATATATTCATTTTAAGCTACAAAGGCAACAAGAAAGCTTTAACAAATTAATCACAGCAAATGTATCAATAGAGTCAAATAATTCAATTTGGAAATCCTTGGAAAGCTTCCAGCGTTTCAACAAGACGCCTAACACGCTACACAATTGCGTCCATGATATATCAAACTTAGCACTCCGATATAGCTATTGGTTTTTGTGTAAAACTATATTGGAAATGGCGTTTGTGCCAGTGCTACAAGGAATGTCATATATCACAAAAGAGCTAATTTGTCTTGTAGGTTAAAGGAAACTCGTTCATTGCCAAATCAATGCGCCATTTGAACGGTGATAAAAGATTATCGATGACTCTTACTGAATTTTGAAACAACTAAGTTTTTCTATTTTGATTTTATAACGCAACACACTAACATTTGTTTCAACAATACTAGTCTTGACCACGGTGATGTACCTACTTAGGACTCTGATGAAATATCAAAATCAAAAAATACGCAAATGAAAGCCATAATACAGCAATTATTAGGGGACTGGTAAGTGAACTAAGGACCAGCAGTTATTAGAAACACTCTTTGATGAGCCACGTGACTACATAACGCCACATTGTTGCTTCAATAACATGATAGATTTTTTGTTATGCGGTGTGTGTCTGAGGGTTGGAGGTGTTTATATATTAATATCTTCGTGCAATGGTCGTCACGCAACTGTGTGTATGTAACAAAAAAGGGTCATTCGATATAATTTTTTCCCGACCCCTCCTGTTCAACCCTCTAAGTGGCAGTATTATATTTTTTGCCTCCTTAATAATAAAGGGAGGTGAGACACGTATAGCCATTATGTAAGCCTTGCAAATGCTTTATATTATTATATCAAAATATATTTTTTATGTATTCTGTCAAGGTCCACGGCATGAAAGAATACGTAGTTCGTATAAGGACACGTACACATTATAGATAATTAAAAAAAGGTTAAAGCCTTATAGATAACTATTAAAATGGTTAATATAGTAGCTAGTATAAAAGCTAAATAAGATAAATTAAAACTGTTTTCTAGTTATGTCATTACTACAGTCAGTCAAGTGGTTAAGTTAGATATTAAAAAGTGTAATTTATCTCGTGTAATTATAAAACCAAACGAATGTTCCAATATATATCACAAAATTTTTACATCATACTAGCTGGCCAGGCAGACGTTTTTCTGTTCTCTCCGACGACCCTTTGTGCTATAAAAATCCTTAAATTCATAATAAAAAATATCGAGGGGCACTTATCGGCATAAAAACTATCTCTCAAATTGGATCAAACTGCACACAGTGTAAAAAACTTCATCGAAATCATTTCAGCAGTTTAGGGAGTTGATCGTGGTGATAAAAATAAATAAATTTAACTACGTAAGGGTGTAATAACACATGAGTAAAGAAACTTTACTCATGTAGTAATAATATGTAAAATTTCCAAACACCGACGTCAATTTCTCACTCTACATATTGACAGGCGGGACTTGTTCGGACGGAGTGAACAACTGATTGACAACTGACTGTTATTGGAAAATTCATGAAAAAATCCTTAGTCGATCGTATAATTCTGCTGGTTTTGAGCTTCTCTCGTTGTGGGGAGGATTTGCCTTCTGGCGTGCTAAAGTTGGTCCCCGCTACCGTTTTGAATATTAAACGTTTGGTGTAAACGCGATGTTTTATTAAAGATTCGGTTTGAAGATTACATATTTAAAATATATATGTGTACATATGTATTTGTATATATTATTATTTTAAGGTCAAAAATAGTTGCTTTTGTTTCACTGTCTTCTTTTCTTTTGTGTATTTTAGCGTTTACATGACAAATTTTTTTACACGTCCGTTTTATATTTATTTATTCTTAAATAGAGTAAGTTATCTGTATATTTAAATAGTCTTCTTGTAAACGCTGTCATGTCAGTAATTTAGATACATACTCGAAACTGTTTTACATCTTTTCATTTTTTTCATAATATTATATAAATCCTTAAATATATTTAGTTGATAAGCCTTCTTTTTAATTAATAAATAAATAGATGGTATATCGCTATCTATTTGAATCCATGGACATTTCTGGGATTACCCATAGCCGTATATACCAAGACGCTTAAAAAAATGAGGCGATGGATTTTGTTATGTTCCATCACCTTTCGGCGCTTATGAAAAATTACATAACTAATTTTTAAAGGTTGCGGCGGCGCTATCGTCAAGCCACAAGCGTAAACGAACCGAAACCTAAATCACGCTATCAAAATTTCTGTATAATTCTGAATAAATGTGACAACCGATGAGGAAGAAAGGTTCTCGAGTGGCAGCCTCGTACCGGTGGAGGAAGTGTAGGGCGTCGTCCCACTATGATGGATGCAGGTGGCTCAGGACTATGTTTTGTGGCATTCATATGTTCGGCAGTGGACTTGTGAAGGGCTGTAATGATGATGATGATGATGATGATGATGATATGGAACAAGATCCGAGCTATCACACGGAACATTGGTCGTTCCCAGGGCTGAACACCTTGCTTTTATTTTCATTCATAGATTCTTGCTTTTATAAAAGCAGAATTAATTTATAATGACAAGTGTAGAAAACCGGATATCATTTTTATTGGCAACGGGGTATTCCATCTTAGTCATCAGTGGTTCATGCATCTTCATTTCGATTCATAATCGATAATAGATGTAGGTGTCTATGAGTCACAGCGTCTATTACCAGGTCGAATGTGTGCTCGTTTATCAATTTTACAAGTCATCATCATCATCATTACAGCCTTTCACAAGTCCAAGCTTGGAGTATCTCTTCAATTAAATTAAGATGTATTTTTTATTTTGATTGCCTCCGGACTCATTCTTGATAGGAATCGGTGTTGCATTAAAAGTGTTTGTGGTTTATCAGCTACGACATTTCACAATTACCTAAAGAACATGTTTACATATTTTTTATGACATTCAGTACTCTGAAATCATTTATAGAGTAGATTGAATGAATAAACTAACACGATGAAAATGTAAATGCTAAGTGAAATAATATAATCGTTGGAAGTGATGATAACTTTCAGCATATCAAAACAGAAATCTATAGAACGGAACAATGGAGGGTGGAATAACGTTTTTCTGTAATAAAAACATTTATACGCAACACAGCCAACGCAATTAGTGAACGTAGTGGGGGGAAACACAATTATTATATTCAGTAATTGGATAGATTTTATCGAATTAGGGTGTACTGTTTGTTGTTTATATCGCTAAGTAGTGGAAATGATGTGAGAGTTGTATTTACTATGAAGAGGGACGAATGAACATGCTTTTGAAAATATTGCATAAATGTCTAATATCAATATTTGAGTCTTATACTTTTGGACAATACTTATGCAGTTTATTTATTTACATAATACTAGCGATCCGTTCCGGCTTCGCACGGGTGATTTATGGATCTCGACAACAGCCACCTACCGGGTCCAAGTGTAAATCTAAACTATTCTCGAATCAACATTAGCCGTTTAAGAGTTCAGTCACATACACACGGACTAAATAATTATATATAAAGATTAAGAGCCGTTGTAGCTCAAGGAATTTGATGAATATCTTAAACTTCACATAATTAAATTTTTTTGGTTGCTTGGCCACATACTCGGCGGTAAACGTAAACAAGAAATTTAAAACATTCTAAACACAGTCTGCTTATTCTAACTGGAGCAGCGCTGCGAATTCTTTTATTTTTTTTACAAAAACTTTAGCCAGCATTATACAGACAAGAATCCTAGTAATTCTTTATATAGATATTCGACACAGGGAGAGGACACTTCTTTTCTCTAATCCCGTAATTTGTTCTACCACCCGAAGAATGAACTCTCACTTTTACTCAGTAGGTGTCGAATTTATCATCCACAAGTCTCTCGTTAACAAGTGTGTTGGGAAGATTGGAAGAGTGTCGACGAGGGTTGTTTCCTTATACTCAAAGTAACCAAACGGTATTAGCTAAAGATCATACAGTTTTACGCACCAAGATTGTCACATCCCAATGAGGAGGAGGAGGAGCTATATATGAACATCTCAAATGCCACACATTTCCATAATTCATTCTCAGTGCATTGGCTAACTTGATGATGTATTCGAATATTTTGTTTCTCAAACATGCAGGTTTCCTCACAATATTTTCTTCAACGCCTAACAAACTTGAGGCAGATTTGGAACCGAACTTCCGTTAATTTCTAAACGCTGAGTTTCTGAGCTACCACGGCTTTTTATACACTTGTAATATTATCATTCTCAAGTTGTCGAGTTTATAATAATAATCTTTTTATTAGACCAATATTTGACCTTCATTACGTGTCTGGTAATAAGTCACGCTATTTTTCAGCACGGTGGCACCCATTAGTGTAAGAAAATCACATTTCTACACAAAGTATTCAGAGCTGATATAATTAATAAGCAACACAAATGATGGTAAAACTCTAAACCCATTGTTATGAAATAGAATTACATTCATTCTCAATTTATTTTATAATCTGAAAGAAAAAATAATCTCAGAGACCACAAAAATGCTTTTGTAAGTTAAAAGCCACTGGAGATGAAACATCTCCTGCCCATTTTTGCGATACGTGACAGGTATGGAAACCACCAAACATCATAGAGGGTTTCAGGTTTTTTCCAGAAAATGTAAGATTTCTATTTAATTATAGCCCACTAATCAATAAAAAAATTAAATAAGTTTGTGTTCACATAACCATTGACTTTTTTACAGAAAGATGAATACGGTTTATTTTATACAAAGAGTGAAAAGCTACCATAAATTCTCCCTAATGGTAAATGTATGCTAAGGTCCATCAAAGACACCTACATCTATCCTAAATTAAGAATCTAAACATAGATGCACTTTCAGGTCTATGGACTTAGAATACCTTGGCACTATGAAATAAAAATCACAAGATGAAATACAACAGTATCATGTTGCTATTCCATGCTGGTGTTTTATGCGACCGTGGTGTTTTCCAGTTCGAGCTAACTGATTCGTACTGCAGCCGTAATATGCTGTATCACGAAAACTTACGTTTAATTTTCATTTATTCTGAAGTTGTCACTTCAGCAACTTCAGCCTAAATGGACAACTGCAGCCAACTTCAAGCAAATAAGGTTACATATTCGTTATCATATGGCTACAATTTATGCACTATTACCTCTGACAAATTAGATTTTCTGGGGCGTGAAATACCGATTCACGTCTATATTATGTTCTTTTAGTCGTCTTCGTTCTTCCATAGTAGCGCCCGTTCATAGTAAGATTCACCATAATCGCCACGTTTTTTAGTTGGATTGGCACTTGTAGTACTAAACATATGCAAGTTTATCACTTCTTCTCGGAATAATAGGAAAGCGGGTGCCATTTTTCACGTCTTATAGTTAATATCCTCTTAACACTCTCAAGAAAAGTAATAGGTTATAATTTATTATTTTACGCACCACCACACGGCAAACTGTTTTTAAAATTAAAATTAAAAGCGTTAAAATCAAAAATTGTTTATTTTAATGGAAATAAAGTTTTAAACGCACTACTACAAAGAAAGTAAAGTCTGGTAAGAGACATCAATTTGTCAAAACATGGCATTATCTGGAGAGAAATCCGTCATAAGACCGTGGACGATTTATCGGCCTATATCGCACGTGAATCTGAATACAATAAAAAAGAAACCTTTTAAACGACAATATTCAAAACGATCCGTAGCCGAAGTTTATCAAACTGTCCATCTTAAGGCGGTAGCCGATTTGTCAATGAACCCTCCTTAATTAATAAAAAGTCCACGAAGGAGAATTGTATAAGACCTTAATTAATTTGGGCCGCCATGAACTTCTTTGTTAAATTATGATTATCGTTATTACCCGTAAAAAGTTTCTTGCGGACCCAAAAAGTTATTTATTTTACATTAAAATAACGGGTTCTAGATTAAACTGGCAACATAATGTTTTAGCGTAGTAATAATTTCAATTACATACCAAAGAGAATGCTGTTTTGGTCAACAAGTTAGAAAATGGAAGGAAAATCAATTCCGAACATCAGATAACAAGTTCGGTAACAAAGTTTAGTGTAAGCATTCAAACTTTAAACGTGACCGGTCCACTGCATCCGACGAAATTTTGTCTAAACTGTTAAGATTTGCTGGATTTTAAGCGCTTAGTCTTTGTTAATAAGATTCAATTGATTTTTTATTATTAATTGCAACGAATTATAATAGAATATTATTATCAAAGGCTATTTAAGTTAAATTAAGCCGTAGTAGCTCATAAAATCAGTCTTCAAATATTATAGTACGTAAGCAAACAGAGTTCCTTGCCGCCAATACAAAGGAAGTTATTAATTACAATTAAAGTACTGATTTACTTCGTCTCTCAGTTAGAAATACATCGTGAGCAAGCCTGCATGTCTGCGGAGTTAAGAAAATTGAGGATATTTAAAACCTAAAACCCTTTTTTATGATGATATGGATGAGTAGAGCAGCAGTAAGACGTATTTATTTTTCAACATAATCTCCTTTCGGCTCTTTACACTTTTTCCAGCGAAGTTCGATACCCTCTTTATAATAAGAACTGTCTTGCTCCTCAAAATAGCCATTAAGAGCCATTTTTCAAGTTTGGAAACATAAAATAATCTGAGGGGGCTAAATCTGGCGAATAGGGTGCATGAGATAGCAATTCAAATTGAAATTCATAAATTTTGGCCATTGCAATAACGGATTAGTGAGCTGGTGCATTGTCGTGATGAAACAACACTTTCTTTTTACCCAAATACGCCCTTTTTTGTTTGATCTCTTCGCTCAAACGTTGCAGTGAATTCGGATAATATTCGCCGTTGATAGTTTTTCCTTTTTGAAGGTAGTCAACAAAAATTATACCACGCGCATCCAAAAAACCGACGCCATGACCTTGCCTGCAGATGGAACGGTCTTCACCTTTTTTGGAGCCGGCTCTCCCTTCTCAGTCTACTGTTTCGATTGTTCTTTTGTTTCGGGTGTGAAGTGATAGACCCATGTTTCATCCATAGTTATGAAACGGCGCAAAAATTCAGCTTTGGTGCTGTGAAACTTCGCTAAACACTCAATTGAGACATCTTCTAGACACTTTTTTTGCTGAAGTGTGAGCAAACGCGGCAATCATCTTGCACACAGCTTTCTCATACCCAAATTTTCACTTAATACACGATATACCGTACTTTTTGAAATGCCTACTATTTATGCTAGCTCGCGCACTTTCAGTTGACGATCATCCAGTATCGCTTTGTGGATTTTCTTTATCATTTCTGGAGTTATCACCTCATTTGGTCGAACACTGCGTTGCTTGTCTTGACAGCTCGTACGGCCTCGTTTAAACTCCACCACCCAATATTTTACTGTTGTGAACGAAGGCGCATACTCACCCAGAGTAGAATCCAGTTCAGCTTTTATATTGGTTGGGCTGAGGCCTTTCAAATAAAAGTATTGGTTCACATAACGATGGCCAATTTTCTCCATTTTCACAAATTTACTGAAAATGTTTACTATTAATGGCTGCCGAACAAATACTAAGCAACGACGCGTCTCCAAACTTGAATCATATGCTTTATAGATTGCGTACTTTCTAATACAGTGATATTTTTCAAACAACTAACGCCATCTCTAGGTCAGGCCGGGTACTTATACTTACTACATTACTTCCTATGGAGGTTTTTTACAACAAACGACAAATAACAAACAAAAAAGAGCTGAAGAATTTAACCCGAGTAATTTATGCACATTTAGATTACTCAGTCTTGCACTATCATCTTGAACAATTATACGAAGCAACATATTACATAAATCCAAGCGTCATTGTCTTTCGTAGGGTTGTCTCAAAACGTATTAGTAATAAAATTACTGTTATCTGGGCACTTTAAAGCGAGTAGTCGACTGTTTTAAGTATGCTCGAGGGAAACATTTTTAAATTCATAAAATAAACTTATATAGATGTATAACAAAAGCTTAACTTGTGTCGAATGGCTCTAATTAAAATAAATATCGTCAAGGATCAAGGTAGGTGTTTAAGATTGCTAAATTGGCTGATGATGAAATAAAAATAAAAAATAGTTATTTCTTAAATATTACTTATTGTAGTAATTTTTCTATCGTATAGAATGGAAGGCCGCAAATATATGCCGACACCTATTGGAAGAAATGAGATCTTTCTGGAATTCCCACGACAGTCACAGGACGAAATGGGGAGATGGATTTTCTAATGCCACGACCATAAGAGTTATTTTGATTGATAATCCCGGAGCCAGAACCTTAATAAGGTATAGTATATATGTATATAAGATAAGTAGGTCATAGCGGAGTATACCACGTAAGTTTGGTACTTGGAGAAAACCTTTAAATTTGACCTCTCTATTCTGAATTTGCTTGAGATTGTTACTTCGCAAACAAATTGGAACATTCTTCTTTACATACAACTGAACTTGACTGAAATTACATAGTCATTATAATTTCGCCATATGGACTATATTTATAATTAATTAGTAATCAAATGAATATACTAGCGGCTCGCTCTGACTTAGCACGTTCTATATTGTCACCAAATCCAAAAATAGGGATCCACTCAATTTAAATTTTTAAATTATGGTGAAAGCCGTATTAAAATCCACTTATGCGGTTTCAACTTCAAACGTTAAACGAATTAGTGATTACCCGGCAAAGTATTACTAATGATAATAGGAAGATATTGATATACTTTTCTTATGAATCAGTAGGATAGAACACTGAAGATTATTATAAATATACAGGAACAAATACAAAAACCTCTCAAGACTCACGCAATTATTCGTAGAAGTATGACGAATCCAAAGCGATTCACCTTGGAACACCTACTGTGAACGTTTTTCTTGTTAACACTGGGGTGTTCTTTAATTCGTTTATTATCTTGTTAGTGTCGTTCTAAAATGTCTTAATCAAGCTCGTAACCGCAGAAATTTTAATAGTAGATATTTTCTTAAGAATTTTAAAGGTATTTTTAGTCGAAGTAATTGGAATATGTGAATGATGTTTTCCTCTACTGATTTTTTTAATAAATAATATAAGGACAAAAATTTACATCAATCAAGAAACAAGCATATTAAATTAAAATAAATGTGTTTTTACTAGGAATACGAACTTAACACGTCACAGTTATTATTAAATTTATCAATGTTAATTTTACTTCGCTACTTCTTAAAATATCTAAACAAAAAATGAAAAATAACACGATATTTTTTCTGTAAGTTCTTGCTAAATATACTCTGCGCTTAGTAATGTAAAATTTGTTAAACATAATATTGAATGCAAGGAAAGAATACACAAAATATTATGAACATTTCAATATTCCAGCATTCTATGACAGTTAGGCAACATTTGTGTATACAAAAAAGCGAGATAGCTACTATAAATGTTAGTATTACACGTACACACTAAAACCAGGCTGTGGACCGTTACTCTGGCAGTTACATCATTTCATGGAAACGGTTAAGTACAAACAAATAACAGAGGAATAGACTCTTTATAAACTCGTAAAAAATTTAGAGATGTAAAGATAAATGCGCATTGTCGCTGCCATGGCTTCATTAAGACCCGCATATATCAAATATTTATCCAGTGAGATAAGGACACAGCGTAGTTGTTTATTCATTACCATTTTTAGAACAAAACGTGAAGCGTTTCCGTAGATAAGGATGGTTTCGGTTGATTCATCAGGTTGCGGGGGGCTTTTAAATGTTTTCGAAAACAAAAGAAATGTTTGTGTTTCAAATCGCCCGTTCCGCTTACCTGACTATTTAAAAAAAAGATTAAGGCACCCCGCATTCCTTACAAAGTATGTTATCTACTTTAACGTTGAAATAACTTATCGCTTTATGCTATCACTGCAATTAAACGCTTAAATATACCAAGTTTTTTAAAAATTACTTAAATACCTGTACAAATGTCTATCGAAGAGAAACAGATATGGATAATAAGATACCATGGCCTAATAATCTTCAATTATTAAATATTTTTTTCGTTATTCGTTATTATTGAGATGGAGGATATTTTGAATGCACACAATAATTTTAAAGTTATTCATAACTTACTAATCAAGTTAGCTTGGACTAGAATTAAAATTAAAATTCGACGATTATATAAATATATATTACAGCTCATTAGATAAGCAAAATAGATAAAAAGTATAATATTATATACGTACTGGTTCCGTGTCGCAAGTCTCAAGGTCAGGTATAGGATCATCGCTGCAATAGTAATCTGTTTGCAGGAAAGGTGGACGTGGTGGCGGCGGGAGCATAAACTCCGGAGGCGGACCGAGACAGTCACACTCCGTCAAGTCCGTTGGCTCTAACTCCCACATATCGTACTTATCTAACTTATCACTATTCACAACCTTTTCACTGATATCACTAACACTTATGTGAGCACTTGTATCACGTTTTAAACGTTTCTCTTCATAAGAAGTTCTTACTTTTATCAAATTGGCTATGTATAATTCGTCATCAACGTCGCTCCACACATTCTTTCTGACTCCCTGGCTTTCATCATTATCCAAAGCATCGTATACCGTATTTATTGCTTTCTCTTCGTATGCTATAAGACGATCTTCATCAATGATCTCTGTTTCTGAATTTGAAATGCCACTAAAATCTGTTGTACTTTCTTGGGGTACATTTTGATTATTCAAAATATAAAACTGAGTTGTGTTAGTCAATTCAGGATGAAGCAAGGTCTTTCTGTTAAAGTCGAAGCTCTTCTGCCATACATTTTTTAGTGTCCAAAAAGCGCGCGGTGACGCTATAGTTGGACTCTTGTTGTTTCTTTCGGCCATACGCAATATTCTGTTTTATCTGTAACAATAAAAATGAAATTATATTACATGAAAAAAAAACAGATATTTAATTATAAAACTGTTAAATAGGAAGTTTTAAAGAAGAATTTGTCAATAACGTGTCCTTTGTTTGTAAATTATAATATCTATATATACAGGGTTATTTTTCAAAGAGTAGCCAAATTTTAAACTTAAGTTCAAATATATAAATAATGATATACCGTTATTGTAGTTTTTGAAAATACGATATCTTCTTTTATTTGAAAATATTCAAAATTAAATATGATTTATGGGCAACAACGTTTTTGCCTACCAATCGACCCTTACGAATGTGCGCAGTAAAATCAGTTAAAGAGTGCACTACCACGCATTTTGAATTTAAAAGATAAAAAGACAGAATGTTTGAGATTTTTTTAATTCATTTTTCTTCAAAATTTGCCTATATTATTTATTCTGAACCTTCTCTGCAAATTTGGCCGCTTATTGCAAAATAACCCTGTATAACAATCTGTGTAATGTATTTTATGTCTAACGCCTTGTTGATTTGTACCTACTGTGTACAATAATACATATTGGTGTATAGTCACGTTTAAGAATCATTACGTAATGCTAACCACTTTCTTATCTGATGTTGGTTGTATCGATCCTGTAGAAGAATCAAACTACTTATTATTTAATAGGAAAGCTAACACCTCATTTTGAATAATAAAGAAGCCGCAATTAGAGACTACTACGTCCGAGAGTATAATGGACGCGTAGCTGGTATTGATATCATCTGGGTTTCGTCCGATGGTTATTTTAATTTATTTTTTATCGTTTTAAATTGAACCTATCCGTTCATTTGAGCTACGTATACTCCTAGTTTCTTTTCTATCATGATTTCACTTATAGCTACTTTTGTTAACTAAATTTGTCCAATTATATACCTATTTTAACTATTGTGCAAAAAAAAATATTAGAAAGAAAATAATAATAATAATAGTACGCGGTACGATATAATATGCAATTATGTATGCATATGGCGTTTCTAAATAGGTGCGTGAGATTGCGAGGTCGGAAGTTCAACAGGCGTCGGACAGCTCTCTAAGCGGGTCCAGTACGAATAGCATACAATGGAATGCTTTATAGTCAAAGATCTTAACAAGATGATGAATTTTAGCTTAGCGCCTTCATCTAAATGCACTGTATGAGTTTCAATGCTAATATTTTTTTTAATATATTTGAATTTGAATACGTGACTGTTTTTCCGTTTTAAATTACTTATACTTTATTAATTTATGAATACATATCCATTACAATCCATTTTAAAAATAAATTAAATTAAATATATTTGAAGCAATTTTCAACCGTTTACATTAGCGATCATAAATTGCTTTGTTGACTGATTAATGTATGCATGTAATGTGTCAAACACCTGATCAATGGCTATCCAGTTAGAAAGATGTCTCATTAACATTTTGGCGCTTCGGTGGCCACTCGAAGTCTGTCATGGAAGATTGGAAGATCTGACGTCAGCACAATGCAAGCTGAGAGCGCTCGAGCCTCTTAACGAACTCATTCAGTTGCTTTTCTCACGTGAATTATTGCGAGCTAAAGAGCTAAAGAAAAATGACCGTTATAGGTACTATAACGGTCATTTTTCTTTTTATTTCAAAACCCTAATCTTTGCCTATATGCGAGGTATATAATAGATCTTTTTGTTATTCTAGATTTTGTATTGTGTCATCCAATGTTTACTTTATATTAAGCACATGATGAATATAATTCACCTACTTGTATAATATAAGGAACTAGCTGGCTGGCCCGGCGCGTTGCTGCCACAGAAAAAATAATTGTCGAAATATTGTTTTAAATTTGGAAGAGTTATATTGTTTATTTAAGAATAATAATACATTCATTGAAGATGAATGATATATAACTTTCAAATAAATTTGTTGGTACGATACGCGCGCCACCTATTGTAAGTTAACTGTACTATGCCTTTAACCTTCGCACAAGTGGAAGCAATAAATTGACAAACGGTATGGCAGCGCATAAAACACGAACAAACAAAAATTATTTTATATATATTAGAATATCATACAAGTATGGAAAATATTCCTTGTTACAAGTAAACAATTTTTTTCAGGTTCAGTATCTTATTTCTTTTTTCTTTTATTTTTATAAACGTTACCCCACACTAGGACTTTCTTCTGTATCGTGGAGACAGTTAAGGCGACACCGCGAGAAAATGCACCTCCTTTCATCGAATAGTATAGGATTATGACACGACTAACGAAACTGGAATTTGGATATAGGTAAATTCATGTCTTTATCTTGAAATTGCTTGTTTAAAAACACGATTGTATAATTTTGACTCGATCATAATTATTTGCGAAAACACTTCTAAAAAATCACTATAGTTGAAATTACAACGAAATTACTTAATCTATATGCTTGGGAATCACTCAAATACATTCATAACATCAATATTCGTAATTTGATTGCTCATTATTTTGATTACTTAAATCAATATTTTTTTTTAAAATATTTTAAGATTCTAAGGGATTTCTAAGCGGTCTTAATCGTTATGGTCGCTACGCAATTTTAGACCTTATGACAGCGTTTTTTTAAGTTTTTGTAGAAATTATGTACTAACTCGGATTCAGTCGCGATAGCCCGCTTAAACGGTTTTCGATGTGTCGTCTTAACATACATAAATTGCACAAGGACAATCATCAGACCCGAAACAATTACTTGTAGGCTATACAAATACTTGTTCCGATCGGGATTCAAGCCTGCGGCCCCCAGCGCCGTTACTCTTTGCTAAGGCAATGCGCCACGTAGCCGTCATATTTTAGAATGAAATGTGTTTCACTTCTAGAACCTCAAAGCGTCTCTCACTTAGTTTTCTATCTATTTTTTTATTTTATAAAAATGACAAATGGACTAACGGTCCACCTGTAAGTGACTACTGCAGCCAAAGTATACCTGCAAATAACAATAAAAAAATTGATAATGTACAACACAATCTCGAAACACAGTCTCCATGGTGGTCGATTAAACGAATAAAACAAGTCCAACAAACTTGTCCCGCGCTTTCCCTCGTGTGTTATTACTCATAGTTAGCATAAAAGATAAAGTAGGGGGCTCAGATAGCTACCGGGGACACGAGGCCGACGCTGGACCCATTAGCCGGGCCGCGGCTAACACCAAAACAAACAACAAAACAAACAACAAAACATGTTTTATCCTCTTAGAGTTAAAACGTTCGACGGCATCTTGTATGGACCACGTAAAGGAGACGCAAGCGGGATACGATAGCTTTGTACAAACATACGTTTAAAAGGTATTTGTTTAACGGATTCTGTTAACGATGTCTTGCCGTGGTACTGAACATACCAATTATTTAACACTTTATTTTTATTAACTTTAGAGTGACAGACGACGAACTAACAGTTTTCCTGACAGTAAGTGGCTACTGCAGCCTATGGATACCTTTAACCAATATCCAAAAAAGAAGGTCATAGCTGCGTAATCACCCCTAAGGACAAAAATGAAATGCCTTATTATTTACTGATTCGTTTACCTTCAAGCAAAACACAGCAGTGAGTGGCCTTACTTCTTGGTGAACACCAAGACAGAGAGGTAGCCCTATCACCCAAGTGCACTTATTTAGATATAGGAATTGTTGTTTTAATATATCTTCATTAAAAATATGATTTTTGGTTTTTAAGGCTTAATTAAGTATGCATTATTAATGATAGCGTAAGAGAATTCATTATCACATTAAGTCCCGTGGGGTGACGCAAGAGGCGACTTTTGGAAATACGGGGAAAATCTTATGACTTTCTATAGGTGGTGTAGCGATTTAGTTTACTCCAGACTTTAAATGCCCAGACTGGTGGCGGGCAGCAGTATCAAAGAAGCGAAATGTCTTGTACTGTGATTTTCCATCTGCCTACAAGCCTGACGATTAACGCTCAACACTAGATATTTATAATAGTTGTTTCGTGGCAGATTGGAACAAAAGACGCGCAGCGCTGCAGCGGCTTATCCACTGTGCCATAAACTGACTATAATTAAACTTAGGTATCAAGGGAGAGGCCAGAGTCCAGCAGTTGAATTTTACTGGCAGTTGATGAAGAAGAATAAACTATTTATGCGGCATTATCAAGTTTAATTATAGTCAGTTTATGGCACACTGTATAAGACGCTGCAGCGCTGTGCGTCTTTTGTTCCAATCTCGCACGTAACAACTATTATAAATATCTAGTGTTGAGTGTTAATCGTCAGGCTTGTAGGCAGATGGAAAATCGCAGTACAAGACATTTCGCTTCTTTGATACTGCTGCCCGCCACCAGTCTGGGTTTTTAAAAAAAAGGTTTACTTAATTAACCTACGAAATAACAATACGTTCAATAACATTTTTTGTTTTAAAAAAAAAGGAATATAAAAGAGATAAAATGTTGTACACAAAGCATAAGAGTATAATAATGCCTAATAAAAACACAACTATATTACGTACAATTGCTTTTATAAATGACTTTCAACACGTCGAAAGGACGAAAACAATCTAATAACCCGATTTCTGCTCCATTCATCTACCAAATAGGGTGATCCCAATATACGTACATACGTCGCTCCAACAAACAAAATAGGAACGGATCTTTTACTACGCTTCGCAGTTCCAAGCATTTGCCAAGAGGCGTCTCTGCCAAGACTTGGTATTCGTTACTGATGGCACGCCTCCTTTCGTGCCTAACATGTCCCCTTGTAGGGGGGCGACAAGTCTTGGCAACAGTACCGGATGCCCGCATATTGAGTTCAGCGTTTTGTCTGAGAGGCGAGATGAGCTTTAGCCAAATTCATTGGTATCTTTCCAGTTTATGCGCGACAGAACATTGTGTTTAAATTTGGGACAATTTTAATGGAAGAAGGCTTGACTGAATTGATATATTTTATCCGTTTGAATAAATTTTAATGCTCTTAATGTTTTCTTATAACTAGATGGTCCAGCAGACGTTGTTTTTTCCTTTCCGGTAATTAAAAACTTATGAATAACTCGCTCACAGTGACACCTATCGGTTATCATATCATCGGACCTGTTATTTTAAATTTTTGGCACTAAACTGACAAAAATTATGAATATAAGTCATAATGTTCCATAAATTATTTGTTAACTAAAGTAACTACAATGCCAACTTCATAGCTTCATATTTCATAGCATGACACAATAAGTATATTAAGATAAAATTATCGCAATCCTAACAGACGCAACCAACGATGATATAATATAAAGATTAAAATCGATTTTTAGGGTTCCGTACCCAAAGGGTAACCAACGGGACAATATTATTAAGCCTCCGCTGTCCGTCCGCTCGTCCGTCGGTCTATCAGCGGGCTGTATCTTATGATCCGTAATAGGTAGACGGTTGAAATTTTCACAGAATGTGTATTTCTGTTGCCGCTATAACAACAAATAATAAAAATAAAAATAAATTAAAAATTAAAGGGGACTCCCCTACTAGAAACGTGTTTTACGGTGGTACGGAACCCTTCATGCGCGAGTCCGACTCGCACTTGGCCGGCTCTTTATAAGGAGCGACAAAATTGAGGGAAGTCGGATATTGTAATACCATTTTGAAAAAATAAAAGAGACTTGTTAGACAAGGATAATTGATGATTCGGGAAAGACAAAAAATAAGAAACTATAAAAGCATTGAATATACTTAGATAACTTTATAAATAATGCACTTAACATTTGAAATAAATATGTTGATTAATATTTGATAAAATAAAAGCTCTATATTTAATTGACTGCCAGGAATATTAAAGGACGCCCAAGATGAATGTTCATCGACCAAATTGGCGATATATTGAAGATGGGCCAGATTAAGAGTACTCGATCGTACCCGACGAGCATGTATGCGTAGGTATATGGATGACAAGGAGGCGAGAAAGGTGTGTCAGGATCATGCTAAGTGAAAGTCCATAGTCTCTGTCTACCCTCTGGGTGACACTAACAGGCGTGAGTGTTTATGTTTATGTAAAAATATCTCACTTATAAAAACAATATTTCCCACATAAATATATAATGACAATGTAACTCATGTGTATGTTATGAATCATTCGAGCAGTAAATTTGACTCGTTAACATTTTGATTTACAGTCCCCATGCTTTATACATGAAGTCGAAGTATGTGAAATATTTTCCATTTACATATATTCCATCTCAAAGCCGCCACACAAGTCGTCGAAATAACGTCACCATTTTTACATCAGAAGATCTAGTCGACGGAAATTCCTGGTATATCTATTTATGAACGAAACACGAATCATATAACTTGTGTATGCATGCTATTTCTATACGCATGCATTTTAAAATACACAATATTTAAATATAATGTTTATTAAAGTGGAGGACTTGCCATAATCGCTACACTTGCCAGGCATTCGATTGTCTCACTACCGGATATCTCGAATTTTCATAGCTGTGCTCGTCGACATTCGGAGTATTTAATAGAATCAGACAAACAATCATTTTGGAAATTGATTAAGCGTAGTAACGTAAATCTAGATATATTTGATAGAAGCCTTGTTACATTTAAAAGGAATTTACGTGTTTCTCTTAATTTTTAATGTATTTTTTATATCTTCTTTATTTTTGCTATTCTACTGGAGTTATATTATTATGCTGTGCACACTTTTTTGGATTGTAGTTTCGATCAACACCATCATACTTGTAATTTTAGAACTGTATGTAACTACTGCCTGTTTGTGTACCTTATTCAATAAAAAAAAATCATAACATTAAAATATCAATTAAAAATAATTAGCAAAGATACGCATAAAAATGGTGTACTTAGTTCGAAGTAGATCAAACAGTAAAAGAGCACGTAATTATGAAAGGGAGGGAGGGGTTGTTCTAATTTAAAGATCCTTAATTTAAGGCTCTAGATATTTAACGTCTGGCGTAAAAGAAAAGGTTATACTGCCATCTATCATGAGTCATGAGATTTTTTATTTGTCGCCACATTTCACATACATGGGGCGGAATTGGTTGATGAATTCTCCTACGCTACCACCACACCACTTGTATTCCTTACATCAGGGGAAGCCCATTTCAAGCAGTGGACTTTAATTTTTTTATTGGGTTGGTAAAGAAGAATTTACTAAGTAAAATAGATTAAAAATATTTTCTTCTAGCCGTTTTAAGAATGCGAGGATTTTTCCATACACATGGTTATCTGAATTTACTGATCCCATCTCCAATTGGGCAATTTTGAAGCTACATAATGGCATTTATTTGTTACCAGAGCTTCTTTCGTTAGTAATAACTAAGTACACCGAATGCACGTATAAACATACTTGAAGTAACAAAAAATTTCAATAGCTTTGATCAATTATTGTAAAACAGATATTATTTGAAAGGTCTCTTTGAACGATTTAATACCACAAAACGAATAAATTAGACAAGGTTTAAAAATGAAATAACACAACTTCATTTTATTGAAGATAGGGTTTGAGATAAAGTCTTTGGCTCAAAATAATATTTTAATCAAACATACGAAGATGCAACAGCCAGGCAAAATGAATATTTGTATCTTTAAAATAATAAATTTTATAATTTTAAACGTAGTCTCCTTTAAAAATAAATTTAAATAAGAAAACAATGCACGAAAAGTAGATTATTCATATTCCTTCATAACATAAAATATTTAATTATACGTATTTAAATTAATAATTGCACCAAATATATTTCGTTTACTAAAGAAACAAACCTAACACATTGAATAGAAGAAATAGGCATGAAAATATTTCAAGGTTTTGAGATGTGGTGTTTGAAGAGAGAAGATGTCGGATGGAGGTGATTACAAATAAAAAAGTATTGGAGGGAGTAGGGCAGCGTGCGGAGATCTACGTATATTAATAATCAGAAACAATAATTGTCCAATCAAAAAAGGACGATATAAGAAAATGAGGCGGAGAAAGGCCCAGGAAAGGCACAAAAATGTCCGTGTGAGGTCGTATAAGAAAGTAAAAAAATGGCTAACGAAAGAAATGTTTGTAATTATTTCACCAATAGGAGCATATTTTATAAATAGTAGGAAGAAGGAGAGCTACATTGAGATTTTGTTAAAAACAAAAAAACAATTATAAAAACTAATCTTAATAAAACAAATACAAAATATAAAAGTAATACAATGTGTGAAAATAAAAAAAATATTCAGTTGTATAGTTTGATTCATGTGCTTATGATTCGTAGTAATAAACGATTAAAAATTAAATTGGTCACCAATTTTAAATTATAATCGATAGCTTTTTTTAAACACAAGGATAAAAAAAGAAATAAGCAAAACAAACACAAAACTTTCGACTCGTTACGAAATTTCTTTAGTCAGCTCATGCTATCATTAAATTTCAGTCGGAGCGAGTCATTAAGATAGTTAAGCAAGAAGTCTAAAGGATGGCAGGTCTCAGTTACTGTCCCTGCTTTCCAACGTGGCGAGCCACGACACCGGTCTAAAAACTGAAGAGGCTTAATTAAGATCTCAAACGATGCCAATTTACAAGGAATCCCGTACGTGCCTACAGACTCGAGAAGCTATTAGATGGTCCCAATGCTAATAAGGCACGTTGAAAATATCTTTGCCATTGACGTTGAGTTTGAGCATACAGTTGTTATAATTGTCGGTACGTGGGTAGATTCGAATGCCGATTCTAAAATTGGCTGGTGTAAGTGATGTCGTTAGATTTGAATTTTGAACGCGTCATTGAAACGAGTTCGTAAACCGAAACTTCGTTTTGCATAATCAGAGTCTGTGAAACGAATTTTCTGTTTTCTTCGATATATGTATAACACCGTAGCTTAAGTGTGCTACTTACTTGCCGTTACAACAAATCGTTATATCAAAGTCCACTGCTGAACATAGAACTCTGCCGTAGGTTACCTCATAAGGGGGATATATGCCATAGTTGGCATGCTTGGCGGTCGGGTTGGCAACCGCAGTTTATTTTGTTTTCTAGTTGTTATTGGAAGAGGCCCGTTTTCCGGTTTGTTTCCCTGTGTCGCCTCTTACGACACCCACGGAATGATATTATGGGTTTGTGGATAATCTTACACCGCCACTGGACGGTACGAAATTTCAAATAATAATATTTATTTACCTCAACCTCAAATTAAAGCTTAGTTTTTAGTTTTAGTTTAGTTTCTCTAGTTCTTATTTGGAATATATTCTACTTACTCATTAGGAATAAATTCTACTTATTCATTTGGAATAAATTATAAATCATATAGTCTAATGATATAATATGTATATATACACAGCATTGTTTCAACTACTTTAGAAAAAATACAGATGACACAAGGCGTTGACGCGAGGCGTTGAATAAGTTTTTTGGTAGAATAGTGAGTAGTGCAAAAAACTTATATTTTCAACACGTAGCCTAGTAGCTAACGTAACTGGCAACTAAGCCACAAATCCTAGGTTTGAATCCTAGATAGAGCCAACATTAGTGCAAAAACGTAGGTGCCTGTTTTGAGGGTCTAGTTGCATCGTATAAATTTATTATAAATGTTAGCATAAGCTTTACATCGGGAACGGTTAGGTTATTACGAGGAGTATCTCTGTTTTAGCACGAAAATTTATGGCAGTGTAATTCCTATGCTCTGCATAGTTGAAAACTTCCGAGTATTCGGAATTCAAAAGTAGTAACATGTAGTTAGTCCCCACCTGTCCCCATTACTTCGTTATAGTTTCGTTTATTTTCTGCACTCATTCACAACAACGTAGTAATATTTTTAAAAAAATATAAAAATAAAGAAAACATACCTACGGTTCAGGAGACATTTAGAGCTGGACATAACAATACTAAAATATGTACGTCCAATTCTTCACATTTATAGCCCTATGGAGCGATACTTGTGCCACTATTTATGTTGTCAATAAAACTGAACGCGTCGCACGGGGAGTCGCTAGACATAAACATGAATGAAAATAGTTGTTGGAGACGAGTCACCGGTTTTTATGCAACCCGAAGCCATCTCAGAGAAACTAAGCTAACTTTTATTTTTATTTAACTAGAAAAGTAATTAATTAGCTTCCTGATGTAAGTGATAAAATTTTTGTTTTTCAACTTTACTTTTCACCTCATCTTTCTGAAGATAGCGCTCAAAAAGTCTTTTGTCAAATCTCTCTCGAATTGGAATTTTATTTATAATTTATTTTTAGTCTTGGCAGGCGAAATAGTTGACGTACACGACGTTCGTTACGTTTGTACGTTTTGTAGACGAAGCATCGCATCGTCTACAAAATACATTACAGAAACATCTGAGCGCTTAATACCATTAACTGTATAACTTCTAAGAGACGGCTATATTATATGTAAATTTAAAAACAATAATTTATTTATTCAAACTAACAAAGAAAGCGTACATTTCAAGTGATGCCGAAACCATGCTCAACCCTTGACACGCACACGCATATTATCTTCTTTCGTTCTTTATCAGCACCTAAAAATTAACTGTTGGACGCACATATGTGCAGCTGAAATCATGTTGTTGATTGTAAATTATTTTAGTTTTTTTTCATAGAATAAGGGTGGCAAAGGAGCACACAGCCCATCTGATGGTAAGTGGATACTGAGGCCAATAGACATCTACATTTATCCTCGGTCAAGAATCAAAATGCAGATGCGTTGTCAACCTTGAGGACTAAGATGGAATGCCTTATTTCCAGTAAGAAAATCTCCGTTTCTCTACACTCACCATACGAAACACAGCAGCATTAAGCATAATATGTGTACGTGAGTGTGTGTTGTTATAATAAGATGAGCGTGGTTTTTTTGCTTGGTTTTCGCGTCACTTGTAATGTACACAGCGATCCGTCTTTCTCTTTTTGTATGTTTGAGTTTATTTAAATAATAGCCGTGCCGCACATACGTTACAGTAAGGATTATATAAGGTCAAAAGATTAGAAGTAACAAATAAACAAACATAATTTTTTTGTCAGTAGCCACACACACACACGTACACAACTCATAACAAAGTTGCATGCAATAGAATGAATGGCATACAACACGGGCAAACAAACAAATACTCTTTTTTATGTTAGACTAGCGTCCTGGCTTCGCCTGGGTAAAATCTATTAGTGTGGCGTTATTTCGATTTAAGATAATCAAAGACCATTTATTTTATAAACTTATTATTTTTGTTTCAAAAAAATAGTGACAGAGAGTCAGAGAAACAAAAATTTTAAAAATGGTTATTCATTTCTTAATGGTATTCTAATAACCACTTCAGTTTAATATACGGCAGTTATTTCAATACCAACGGGTCTACCAGTAAGGACTTCCGATCTTTAACATTTGATAGCGGCCATCTTGTTGAAGCTACATCAGTCAAATTAGTTGTCATTTATTTAGTCTCTTTTGCCAAATCACCATGGACGGATACAGCATTCAACAACACGTGCAAATAATAAAATTGTTTTATCAAAATGGGTGTTCTGTTCGGGCAACGTACCGCGCGCTTCGCCCATTTTACGGTCGCCATAATCGTCCTACCGAGAGGACTATTCGCAGTGTGGTGGATAAATTTGAGTCCACTGGTTCAGTAAACGATCGAACAACACCCGTACGTCGACGAAACGCAAGATCTGCCGAAAACATCGCTGCTGTCCGTGAGAGTGTGCAGGAGAATCCGAGCAACTTGGCGAATTTTGCATCATGACTTGGGCCTGCGACCATACAAAATTCAACTGACCCAGGAACTGAAGGTAAACGACCATAGAGAACGAAGTGTATTCGCTGAATGGGCTCTGGAGCAGTTAGCAACTGCCCCAATTTTCATCGAAAAATCATCTTCAGTGATGAGGCCCATTTCTGGATGAATGGGTTGAATGGAATGAACAAAATTGTTGAATTTGGGACGATACCAATCCACATGAGATCCAATAGCGTCCAATGCATCCCGAAAAAGTCACTGTTTGGTGTGGATTTTGGGCTGGCGGCATCATCGGTCCATATTTCTTTGAGAACGACGTTGGCCAGGCTATCACTGTCAACGGCGAGTGCTATAGGTCGATTGATTACCAACATCTTTTGGCCTGAATTGGATGATTTGGACACCAACGACATGCGCTTTCAACAGGACGGCGCTACGTGCCACACAGCTCACGCCACATTGGATATTCTGCACGAGCGATTTGAGGGCATGGTCATCACACGTGCAGGTGATGTCAACTGGCCACCGAGATCGTGCGATTTGACCCCGTTAGACTTCTTCTTGTGGGGTTTTCTTAAGTCTTAGGTCTATGCGAATAAGCCACAAACCACAGCGGCCCTCAAAGTCAACATAACCCATGCCATCGGTCAAATTCAGCCTGATTTATGCGCCAGAGTCATGGAAAATTGGACATTTCGGATGCGCTCCACCCAGAGAAGCTGTGGCGGACATTTGAATGATGTTATATTCCATACATAATGGCATCGATAGGTCTTTCAAACGAATAAAATTTCGACGATATCTCACACACACTTTGTTTTATTTAAATTTAAAGATAGGAAGCGCTTAATGAAAGATTCTGTACTTCAATACAGACACTTCAATTTTATTTGTATTGTTTGTATGTAATATTATAAACTTAACAAGCTATATATACAAAGCATACGTTCATAAAACTAAACAAACAGAAAACGACGCAAAAGTAAATTGCAGCGAACAAATGTTTCCAATATTTCTTAGAGGTCCAGTTAAACACGTTGCCTACAGCTGTATTTTAGTTACACCCTTAATTGTTTGTTCGATTTATACATTTCTGTAAAGTAAAATGGTTCCAACATTTAATCCCCGTAATTGGTATCGATCACATGAACACTGTTAAATTGCCGGACTTGAATAATGGGGTGCTTTAATCGGTTACAAACAGGGTTGCCAGAATTATCCAATAAAAATACCGAACTGAGAAGTGATCGACGTTTAACAACGAAAAACCATCAGTATTGTAAATTAGTTTTTTTAATTATAAAACAAGTAAATTATTATTAAAAATATAAAGAACCTGACTCTAGTGATTTACCTTTCACTATGTTTATATAAAACCCCGGTGTGCGTGTGTTCGTAATTCTTCTCCCCTAAACGGCTAGACCGATTTTGATAAAATTTTCATGGGTACTTGAGGTCACCTGAATGGTTCTTAGCTATAGTTAAACGCGGTAGGAGGGGCTGTTGTCGAGATCCAGAAGTTACCCGTGCGAAGCCGGAACGGATCGCTAGTCATATATAAAATAGGGCATGTGTCATTAATACCCTCTATATGAAACCTGAATAATGTGTTTTTTTATAATTATTTAGATTTTTTTATAATTTACATGCATAGCGGCACGCCTATAATTACCGAAAGGGCAGGCAGTGTCCAAAACAGCGATCTACTCGGACGACGTTTAATGAAAAGTGTGAAAGTGTTAGGTGTCTAGTGTCTCACCTACCCACTCACAAAACCAATATCCCATTATTTGCCTTTTACGACTGGCAAGGTAAGTAAAACAGTTGGCACATTCTCATTTGTTATAAGTCCCACATAAACATGGGACTTGTAAATCCCATTTTTGATAATTTACGTCCGTCATATTTATTATATGCTGACTTTATAATATGATCTATGTTATCCGATCATTGATGAGAAATAAATTAAGATATTTTTAATCAAAATCCGACAACTAGTTAAGTTACTATGTTACTAAGTTAACTCCTTTTAGTCTTAACAGACGTAGAAACATGGTCTTCACCGACGTCAGGTTCATTCATTTAACCATTCATTACAGTCCATCATAAGTCCAATTCTGAACACGGACATTATAGATCGCCTCGTAAGGTGATTTGAGATAGTTGCCACGCTTGTCAGGCGGGTTGTCAACGGCAGTTTTATTATTATTGAGTTCATATCAGGAAGATGATTCTGCCTATCTACTGTTTCAGTTTTCCTCCGTCTTCTCTTACGACACTCACGGAATGATATGGGGTAGTGGATTCTCCTACGCCACTATTACGCCACCATTTACTTACGTGGTAGAGCCACGCTGCACCTATATTATGGTTGTAGCACGAATGGGTCGACTCGAGCGTAGAAGGACCATGCTCTCACAGAATACCATCGTAAAATAGCAGCTCAATGCTGCTGTGTTTTGTATGGTGAGTATAGAGAACTGACCCTTTTTAATAGAAACGAGGCATTACATCTTAGTCCTCAGGGGTGACAATGCATCTGCATTTTGATTCTTAATCGAGGATAAATGTAGATATCCAATTACAATCAGGTGGACTGTGTTCTCGTTTGTTCTTATTCTATAAAAAATACACGGTAGTGATTCAGCCAGGTAATCTGCAGGTTAACTAGTTAATATGACAGGACGATATTCAATTTTGAATAATTCTTGCTCATTTAGGACATCCGTTCATGATAAAAAGCATGTGGCACACTGTATATTCCGTATATGGTTTGTATGTTTTGCTCACTTCATGCGTCCGTTCATGACGGAAATGATGTGGCACTCTGTATATTCCGTATATAGTTCGTATGTTATGCTCACTTTATGCGTCCGTTCATGACAGAAATGATGTGGCACTCTGTATATTCCGTATATAGTTCGTATGTTTTGCTCACTTCATGCGTCCGTTCATGACGGAAATTATGTGGCACTCTATATATTCCTTATATGGTTCCTATGTTTTGCTCACTTCATGCGTCCATTCATAACGGAAATGATGTGGCACTCTGTATATTTCGTATATGGTTTAATTGTTTTGCTCACTTAATGCGTTGACCTTGAACACGTATGAAATCATAGCAGTTTTCGTAGCGCAACTGTTACACTTGATGAGCTGTCGGGAAAAAGATTCCTTGCGAACAAATCTTTGTTATTTTTTATTGAAGAGTGGGTAAACGAACATGCGGCTCACCTGATGGTAAGTTTCGACTGCCGCCCGTGAACATAAGCAACATTAAGGGTATCGCAGGTGCGTTACCGGCCTTTTAATAAAAGTCGTGTCGGTCCGGAAAACTCGCTGGTGGTAGTCGATTCTACTAGGAAGTTGTGCGAGGAAGAAAAAAAATCTTCTTGTATACTCATCCAGATGGTATGGATGGTATCGCGAGTGTTATCGCGATATGCTATGGTGAATTGAGCGGCTTCAATAAGTCGGAACAATTCTTCATAACACTCTCTGTTGTAGATGCGAAAAAATAGGCAAAGAGATGCAACTTCTCTTCGTAGTGTCAGTGAGTCAAGGCGAACAGAAAGAACTCGATCACCGCAAATTCGAAACATTCTGTGCTGGATACGGTCAAATGGAAGGAGCTGACATTGGGGAGCCCCAGCCCAGAGATGGGAACAGTATTCCATGTTAGGCCGATCCTGCTCCTTGTAAAATTGCAGGCAGTGTACCGGTATGAAATGCTGTCACGCTCTGCTGAGCACGCCGAGCTATTTGAAGAGAAGAAGAGAGGCCATATTGGCCTTCTCTTCCCTGCACGTCATTCGATATGTCGACGCCCAGGGTTGCGATACTAGCTGAGGCAACAAGGGGAGTGCCCTGAAACTGAGGAGATACGACAAAAGGGTTCTTTTTAGCGGTAACCGCGCAAACTTGTGTCTTCTGAGGATTGAACTGGACTAAATTTAGTCATCTCCAATCCGACACTTTGTTCAACAAAGTCTCAACTTCAGACACAAGTTTGTACCGGTACTTGGCGACGTTTTATTGATAAATATTGGCACGTTCGGTGTATAAATCATCACCAGTGCTGTTGTCTGCATAGCAATAAATGTTAGCGGCTTGCAACATATCATTGATATGCAGAAGTAACGGCGTTGGCGATAGCATGCAGCCTTGTGGAACACCAGCGTTAATACGCTTGTAATCGGAGCATGCACCGTCTACTACGATCTTGATGTTCCGATCTACAAGTAAGCTGGTGATCCAATTGCACAATTTCTCGGGAAGCTAATAGAAAGGGAGTTTCTCAAGAAGCGTTGTGCGCCAAACCCGATCGAAGGCCTTCGCAATGTCTAAACTAGACATTGCGAATTCAGGTAGACCAGAAGATCACCAGCTGAAGCCTCAATGTACCTCATGAGCTGGCAGTTTATAATGGATTCCATTATTTTGGAGAACAAGGAGATGGCGATAGGCCTGTAGTAAGACGGGTCTGAGCGTTTGACTTTTTTAAGGATCAGGTGGACCAAAGCTATCTTCCATGAATTTAGGACTATGCCTAGGGAGTAGGAGTAACGGAAAAGATGCGTTAAAACCGGTTCCAACTACGGAGCACATGTCTTCAGCACAATAGGAGTGAATCCATCAAGCTCACTCATCTTGTTAAGGTCTAGGGAGAGGAGTGCTTTGCGCACCGAGCGCAGTGTAAACAGCACATCCTGCATGGTGCACTCACACCGCGGGATGATCAGTGTCGTACCCCCCGTCATCGAGAGTCGAGTTGGACGCAAAGACAGAGCTTAGCAGATTGGCTTTCTCCTTTGCGGCATGGGCCAGTGAGTCGTCCTCCCTGTGCAGAGATGGTAGAGATGGCTGACAGAAGTTCGCTTGGCGAGAGACCAGAATGCACATGTTCCCGAAGGAAGTGGAACTAGTTTCTCGCCAATTCTGTCGATGCGCTCTGACTTTGCCTTGCCAATGACACTTTTGAAGGACCTGGAGGCGGAATTATACTTCTTTTTAAGAGCTATTGTGTTTGCATCCCGAGACATTGATGCGTCAGCCCAGGCCCGGTAGCACTTCTGTATAAGCAACAAAATTGCATCACACCATAAGGTGTGATGCAATTTTACAGGAGTGACCAAGTCATGGCCGAGTTCTGCCTTTGATATGCACCACAGATGATGGAATAAAAAGTTCCATTCCCTGAAGTACCACATCAACGACAGAATCAGCAACAACGTTGGGATCATCCGGCAAAAAGCAAACCCGCCCCCAAGGTTAGGATGCAAAAAAAGACTGCATCCTGTCTCAATCAGCCAACCTATAGTGCTAAACATATAAGGCGGCAACCCGCAGAACGCAACCGTGAGGTAGCGTGAGTGGCACCGTACTCCAGATCAGACAATGGTCCGAAGAACCAAGAGGGGCATCGACGGATACCTATATCCGTCCGGATGAAGGTCAGCAGAAGGTGCAACAGTAAGGCCTATGATCCTCCACATCTGGGATCCGCGTAGGCGAAGTAACCAGTTGTGTCAGACCATATGCCAAGGCAACGTCATAAACATTTCTACTCGCATGATCGGTTAAACGGGAACCAAGCCATCCAGCGTGGTGGGCGTTAAAATTCACCCAGGTTCACGATCTCTCCTGATGGGACCTGTTGTAGCACGGAGTCTGCAGCATTTGGACGTGGTCGATGAATCGGCATGTGTCGGCATTACTTATGTGGAACCTATAGAGGCACCCGTAGACGCGGGGATGTTTGTCGCTGTCTAGGCGCAGCCATAAGATGGACAGGTCCATACCTTCAAGACTGCCGAGGCGTTGAAAACAGATGTCCCCTCTCATGTATACGCAAACTCCAGCCCGGGGCACAAAGGAGTGTTCTAATTTGTATCCCGGTAGGAGGCATACGAAGTATCAGCCGGTTAGGACACCTGCGTCTCGGTGAGAAAGAGCAAGGACAGCTTCCCAATATGCGGGGCAGCCTGAGCAACCACGGTCAGGAAGAGTAGGATAGCGTGGTTTGGTTGCTCAGCGGGGGATCTCCGTCACCAAATTTGCTGGTGCCCTCCTGGGGTAGTGTTTTGAGGTCGTGTACCACCCCGGTTCGATTCGGCCCATCAATGCGACAGCAAAAGCTGCCGCTTGGCTCTACCAACTGTTAAAACCGCTTTTACGCCCCATCCGAACGCTCTCTACGCCTCCCTGCTCCCAATTTGCGACCTCGGGCTTACCTTGGTTAGATACAAATTCCTAGTACATATTTCTCTATTTCATTAAGATTTCAGGTAGCTTGAATCTGAGGAGGTGCTTGAGAAGTTGCAAGATAAATGTGTTCTAATATTTTTGTTCTTCTAGGAACCTTCTCATGTGTGACAACGCATTTTGAAAAAAAAATAGTATTAATCAAATATTGTTTTTGTTTAATTTTTTTAAATAAAATCAGTACAATCAGTAAATCTACAATTCAAATGAATGTTATGAGAAAACAAGACAATAAAATATCCAAACCGGCGACGGTCAACAGCGACAAAGGTGCGAGAGTCTGATGCTGCAATCGTCAGTGTGACGATTTGGGCAAATCCTCCTGACAACGGGAGAGACACATGTTCAGCTTTGGCCTTTAAAGTGCTGATGAAAAAAAGTGGTGATAGATTCTATTACGCCGCTACAGCTGATAATCTCCTTTGACATAAATTATTTTTAATCAAATTCAAAAAGGATGAGGTTCTCAATTCAAGTGTATGCTTTTTGTATGTATGTTACGCGATATCAACACACGATATAACAGATTGTGTACCAAATTTGTATATTCTTTTTTTATTAAATAGGTTACACTTCAAGGGTGGCCCCATATAAATTTGGAGAAATATTCCTCCCCTAAGGGTAGCAAATAAATAACTTATTTTTTAGTTATTTGAAGTCAGTTTTTACTTTTTCTTAAAAGTTATAATTATTAATTTTATTGCAATCTTATTCTGAGCTTGGGAACCCTAGAAAATAGGTAGAAGTATTTAACTAAACAAACTATAATTAAACTCTGGAGTAGTTATTCTTCTTTAAGAATATAAATGAGAGTCATTAATTTTATGCTTGAAGATTTTTACCACCAATGTAAATAGATTTTTCATTATGCTATGCAACTAGTTTACGGCAGAATTCTCATTATATGTTTTTTCAATATACTTTTAAATATTAGACATAAGTTATAAAGCACATCATCATCATTACAGCATATTTAAAGTACAATGCAGAACGAGATCCCATCGATTGCATTATAAGGGATTTAGCCATAGTTGCCATGCTTGGCAGGTGGCGTTGCGACTGTAGTTTTTTTTATTATTTTCAGTTGTTATCAGGAAAATGCTGCTGCCCAACTCCAGTTTCAGTTTCTCTCCGTTGCCTCCTAAGACAGCCACGGGATAATATTATTGTGTTGTGTGATGCCAGAAGTCGCAGGGGCAGCTAGTAGCTGCCCCGCGACTTATGGCATCATGCAAGCGCTCATGCATTTACTTACATATTTTTGTTCCGTAGTTATAACGACAACCCTTGTAATAATTTCTATATATATATAAAAATAGATATATTATACAGTCCACTCCAGTGCGTATCATTTACCAGCTGAATTACGAACTTTCCATTAGTCCTTCGAGCCGGATGTAGTAGATATTTGACGCCGCCACTACACAACAAGTTAGAAAGCAGTCCCTAATCCGCTTGTCAAACGTGATGATTAAAGCAAATTCTCCTTTTAATGTGAGAAAGGTCTCTTCTATCATCAGCAGATGAATTATATTTGTGGTGGTGTAATTATTGCAAAGTATACTATAAAGAGCCACGGTGGCCGGTTGTTATCCATAAATTTATCAGGTGGTCAACGTAGTCATTGGTCACATTCTTCTTTTTTGAAGGCTATATATATATATATATATAATTAGTCGTACAATAAACATAAGAATGCCTTCTAATATTTAAATCTACATTGAATTAAAAATCTAAGTCCATTTTATATTTTTCTCCATCAGCTCGAAGGAGTCCATTACTGGACATTGGCCTTCTCATTGTAGTTACTCTTACTTTAAAAAAGACACACTTGTACTCCCTTACGTTTTATATATAAGTAATGTTTAAGAGCGATATACGGAACCTGTCATTAAAAACAAAATTGAGGAGAAATCTTTTAAACATGTTAACGTTAACTTTACATTACAAGTACAGGGAAATTAATTAAAATTTGTGCGCTTATATACATTAAATTAACTCTACCCTACCGTGACGAATAGGGGGGTCGTGTTTAAATGTACGGGATTGTATTTATTCAAGTTCTCTCGCGGCGTTTATTTTAAGGGCTCCTTTACATCATCAACTAAGCCGAATGCTAGTCGTCATATTTCACTTAATATGTTTAATTTTAATATTAGATCCGCGGCAGTTTAAAGGCTTAGCGCTTACCAGCAATTTACCGACTAGGAGGAGGTTCTATATTAGACGCGTATGTTTTTTTACTTTTTCTCTGAAACAACTGAACTGATTTTAATGATTTATTTTTATTCAATAGGATATGCATCAAAGGTGGTCCCATTTAAATCTAAGTGTGGAAAAATAGGGAATTAAATCTTTATTGTAGCTATTAAGACGACATTTTAGTTGTTATCTAGATTTTGTTGTAATGCTTAGTCCACTCAAAATTAATATGAAATAAAAAATAATATAATTTAAAATCTATTAAAAATAATAAATTAATTGTCACGTAATAGATTCTTAAATCGATGATAACATATAAGTATAATATAATACAATATTTGTGTATATTTATCATTTAATTTTATATATAGGCTTGTCCGTCAACATTATCTTGAGGAAAACTGCATTTGACCTTCGCTTTCTATTTTATTTTTATTTATTTTATATATTATATATGCAATATATATATATTCATAATTTATTTATGTATATTATTTTTCCATATGTATTATTAGTACGTATGCGAATATATTTTATGTTTATATACAATATATTCATTGGGGGATATTCCTTGGGGGTATGCCTTGGGGGAGGCCTATGTTCAGCAGTGGACTTGTGAAGGGCTGTAATGATGATGATACAATATATGTCTAGTCATTTTAAAAAAATGCCAGGGTTGACTGGTAGAGAATACCATAAGAGATTAAGTCCGCCCATTGTAACCCTTAGATTAAGGTGTATCACAATAAAAATTAAATAAATAAATATATATATGTACATTTATTCAGCCCAAACAGATGAGAATACTCTATAAATATCCCAAAAATAATAATAATAAATTTGTCTCAATCCACACATTGTTGTTAAAAATATACAAAAAGATAATCACAAACTTAACTTGGAAACATAATTAAGTAACATAAAAGTAATGAGAAAAACTGGCCTGTGACTCAGCTATGTGGTGATTTGGGGTCAACACTGGTATTCTGCCACAGCCGACTTTTAAAAAGACACAGTATCTTAACATAATGTTGGCATTGACGTGACACAACATAAATAAAAGACTGAAGTATATGTGCTATGTAAATTGCGGTATAATACATGTAATAATTAATACCTGCCTCCAATTTTCGTTGTTCATACTCGTAGTATATAGAATATTTAAAGTGTGCAAACAACTTTAGTTCGATTCTCACAAGCATTTTTGCAGTAAGTCACCAGTTTAGTCGCAATTTTAATAACTAATTAACTTCGTGCTCGGTGGTGATGGAAATTATCGTTTAAAAACTTGTTGTTAATTTTTTTTTAAATAATTCGAGGATGCGTGGCGTAGTAACTGCTCTACCACACGTTTAAAAATGGAACGTATAAAAACTGCTACTGTAACTTTTTTTGAGTATTATTTAATTTCTTTAAAACGTTTGCACCTGCTTTTAATACCACTTCTCGGAACAATAATGGAAGCCTAATTAAGAGGTAAGTCTAGATAAGAATATTTTTATAGAAGGGGGGTCAAACGAGCATGCGGCTTACCTTTTTTTATAGAATAAGGGTGACAAACAGGCACACAGACCACCTGATGGTAAGTGGATGCTGTGACCCATAGACATCTACATTTATCCTCAATTAAGAATCAAAATACAGATGCGTTGTCACCCCTGAGCACTTGTAATGAGTCGTTTTCAATAAAAAGGGTCTCCGGTTCTCTACACTCACCATACGAAACACAGCAGCATTAAGCTGCTATTTTGCGTTGGTATTCCGTGAGAGCGTGGTCCTTTTCTGGTCGAGCCGACACATTCGTGCTACAACCATAATATTGCTACAGTATGGCTCTATCAAGTATAAAAACTGATGTTAAGTGTCGACCGCCGTGAATATGCGCTCAAGCCGCAAAAATGGGAAAAATGCGCTCAAGCCGCGAAAAAAATTTGCAACGTTTATGGACCTAATACAGTGTTAGTAAGAGTAGCATAAAGTTGATTCAAGCGTTTAGAGTCCGGAATTTTGATGTCAAAATGCAACTCGCTCTGATCACCCTCATACGGATAAATTCGATACCATTTTTGGAGCAAGGTCGACATGTTAGTAGTTACGACATAGCATACGGCATAGAGTTGAGGATTGACCACAAAACAGTTTTGACCCATTTGAAAAAGTCTGGCTATACAAAAACTCGATATTTGGGTACCACACGAGCTCACTGAAAGAAACTTAATACTCATTTGCGATTCTCTATTGAAACGTAATCTTTTCAAAAATAGTTCGGTTTCACTATTTTGAAAAGATTGATTACTGGTGATGTAAAGTGGATCACCTACGACAAGAACTTGCGAAAAGATCATGGTTGAAGGATAGTCAATCTCCACAGACTGTAGCGAAACCCGAATTAACACGCAATAAGGTGCTGTGTGTATGGTGGGATTGGAAGGGCATCGTTTATTATGAGCTTTTGCCGCCGGGCAAACCATCGATTCGGAACTCTATTGCCTAAAACTAATGAGACTCAAGCAAGAAATTGAGAAAAACTAACCCAAGCAAAAAAGGAGTGGTCTTTCATCATGACAACACCAAACCACACACATCTTTGGCCATTTAGCAAAATTGTGAGATCTTTGTTGGAAAGTACTAATGCATTCACCTGACCTAGCACCCTCAGATTTTCACCTGTTCCGGTCTCTTCAGAATTCTTTGGGTAGTGTTAGGTTAACATCAAGAGAGGACTGTCAAAACTACCTACTTGTCGCATTTTTTGATCAAAATCTCAAGATTACTACAGCACCGGGGTTATGTCACTACGTACAAGATGGCAACAAGTTATCGAACAAAATGGCACATATATATTATAATTCAATGTAATTAAGCTTTGAAAAATACGAAATAAATAGAAAGAAAAATAAAATACGAAGAAACTTTTTCCCGACCTTATATATTTAAATACGATACGATACGGTATTTTTGCTCGTCCTCTTAAGTTATGTTTTTAAGTAAGAAAACTGTGATTAGCTTTAATTTAAGACCAAGTAAAGGTTGTATATTAGTATTGTAAATATGCCGTAGTTTTCTAATAAATAAATAAATCCTCCATAGCACTGGAGAGGCCCATGTCCAGCAGTGGACTTTACATGCTGATAAAAAGAAGAAGAAATAAGATGGTCCAAGGTAAGTTTCGTAATGTATGAACCTTGTGACATACACGTAGTGGTTATTATATTATATAGAAATAATGGTCCCGCTTTGAGCTCTCGCACAGTTTACATAATAATAAAAGGATCATAGATTTAGAATCGAAATGAATACGTTATCCTCTAAGGACTAAGGTGGAATTTGTCGTTATTGATAGTTATAAATAGAATACCATCTTCCATCAAAGGGTCCTTAGTTTTGAAAACTTACCACACGAAACAAAACAGTATTATCCTGCTATATCACGCTGGCTATTCTGTGAAAGCAAGGTCCTCCCGGGTTTGGTCGACCCATTCAAAGTTGAAGTATGAGAATTTAAAATTGAAGCATAAGAAGATATGAATGAAAGTTTGTTCGTCACTTCAACTTTATGAAAAAAAATAATCAGTGTACGTATAGTGCCTCTATCCGTAATTTACTTTAGCTTACGTGGATCTCTAATTACCTCTTGTCTAGGCAAAATTGGCTAGCGGCTGTTTGTCGCGAGTTTTGTCATTCATCATGTATCAAAGACCTTTGTGTTGCCTTTTATTTTATTCCTTCGTCGCATTATTCTCTCCTGGCTGTCAAGCTGAAAATAAATCACCTACGCGAAAGTTGTTTTGTTGCTCTCGTCTGGCGCATATAAACTGCGAATTTAATTACAATAAGTGTTCAGTGTGTGTCAAGTATAATGAGTTAATGATGTATATATACGTATAAATTCGAATAACACACTTGTAATAATTGTTTTGGATATACAATTTTATGTATATAAAATGTCTAGATATAGGAGAAAATCCTTGTTTGGCAACGTTTGTTTTTCAAAATTCAAAATCCTCTCCCTACTACAACACAGGTCGATGTCTTTTAATTACGTGTCAGAGTCACGCTGCAGCTTTATTAGTTGTAGCACGAATGGGTCGACTCGAATGGTCGACGCTCTCAGAATACCAGCGTTAAATAGCAGCTTAAGGCTGCTGTATTTCGTATGGTGAGTGTAGAGAACCGGAGACCCTTTTTACTGGGAACGAGGCATGTCATTTTAGTCATCAGGGGTGACAACGCATCTGCATTTTGATTCTTAATCGAGGATAAATGAAGATGTCAATAGGTGACAGTATCCACTTACTATCAGGTGGACTGTGTGCTAGTTTGTTACCCTTATACTATAAAAACATGTCTATCTCTATGTCATTGCTAGAGCAGGGGACTTTTGCGGACTGTTGAAGTAATAATGTAATATTAATTTATATGTAATTTCATAAAGCTTAATAGAAGTATTTTAATCGATTTCTTGGAACCGCTTTCTCAGACTGTTTTATTACGTTAAACTACATCGCCTGTTAAAATGAGACAAATTTCGTACGCACGTACGCCTCCAACAGACGAAGCAGAGCAGTCTGGATCGTGATTTCGGTACTGATCAAAAGTAAACACTGTGACAATGTTTGTCACTGTTTACGCTTGAAAAAGCTTGGTTATTTAATAAAAACCCTAATAAAAGACATCAAAAATAAATTCTCATTCTTATTTCTTTAGAATATAAATATATATATATATATAGGATTATGGCAAATAAACGTGGCAAGAATCTTCTATAAGTCAATCTATGGGGATGCCTATATTAGCATGTACATAATAATGAAATAATATATAAAACTGGAACAACATTTTAAGGTAAATAACATTTTTTAAGTAATGTATGTGTAAGTGGAGAAAAAACTATTTATCTTAAAGTCTATGCACTAACTAGTATGTTATTTCATATATAAACGAAGTCAGAAACTTAAAATGTTCCGCTGCAAGACCTACCCCTAATTTATTACAGGGTTATTATGAAGCAGAGATCAGTTCGTTATGCTGTTCTAATGTGAGAAGTCCAACTTCAAAACATGTGGTCCAACACAACTGGATTATACCAATATAATATGTTCAAAATAAACATCGATAATTGAGCGAAATAAAAATGAGAATCATTAATCGTCTGTTTATTCATTATTTCCATCAAATTCGCTTGAAACACAAACCGATTCGTAATTTTGGGACGGCGAACGATCCCACAGATTTGCCAGCTTAAATTGCATTCGGATACTCTGCAAAAACCGTTTCCGAACGAATAGATCGTAAATTTCGATGGAGCTTCATCTGGGCTTCATGTTTTTTCGGGAACTTCAAAATAAAATTTACGATTATAGTACGTAAAGTCGATGGGCGGGGTGTTTGAGTTGTCTGGATTTTTTGTTTCAAACTATACGTGGCCAAGCTGATCGCCTGTTAACTATACAAATATAAGCAGCGATCTCTACATCAGGTTATTCCGTAAGGTAATTTACGAGCACAAATTGATAGGACTTTTTTCGTTATATCTGGATTGGTATCACCATTTTGCCTATTTCTGCTGCAAGTGGTACAACTACTGTAACCACCAGGTAGTCTCTTAGCTCATTTAAAAAAACAAATTCAAAAATATTTTATTCATTATTTTAATTACAATTTACAAATAGGTGTTGGAGTCTCCCTGAAAAGACCTTTTTTAGGAGTCTCTCCTCTTCCATAACAAGTTTTTTCATTTTCATAAAATTGTGGAAGTAATTTTAGGTTTGGTTTAGTAGTGTGTGATGGTTTCCTTCCTGACAAACTCCTACAATCGCTGTGTGAAATCGATCACCACATGTTTCCCTTGGGCATCGTAAAAAGCGATTTAGGCGAATTCCCAGAAGATCCGTGAACTGGCAGTATAATAATATCCACTACGCCATATCGTCCTGTAGGTAACGTAAGAGGCCTGCTGTAAGAAACCTGCTGATAACGACTTAAAATTATAAAGAACTGCTTTTAATTACCCGCCTGCGAAGCGTGGCAACTATGGCAAAATCCCCCTATGAGGCAATCTATGGGAGTAGCATATATTCAGCGGTGGACTTTTATAGGTTTTAATGGATGGAAGGTCTTAGGGCTTCCGATAGATGGCGGTGTAATCTCGTATTTAAACAATATATGAAACGCGAACGGTTAAAAAGACGACGGTTCTGCAATCACATATTCTTTTCTAGTATGTATACTGTATAATCCATATTTTATGCATCCTTCTACTAAGCACGGTAGGAGCGACTTTTGTCCCGCAGTGGACTGTTAACGATTTTATCAGGATGAGGAAACTTCTCTCGATACTATCAAATGTAATATAACGCATATGAAGAATAAGATCAATTCAGTGTCAGAAACACGGTGGTAAATCACAGTACAATCAGAGACGTAATCAAATACTTCAGTTGCATAACTATATAAGCTCCGTCTGTAGTTTTAACCACAACTATTTGAATTACCATTTGGAATATAGGACAAAGTAGAGAACATATTTATTGTTCATAGACCCTCTCACTGAAATAAATGACAGTATTAATGTACATGGAATTAATCTCGCCTTCTTAGAATTACTTAAGCGCTTAAGAGCAACTTTTTTTCACTAAAGTCGTAAATCCTTGTGTTTTTCTCAGTGTAACGGAGGTCGGTGCGGATTGAGGAAAGCTAAGACCGCCGTGAAGTTTGAATAAGGATCGCGGTCGCACCTGACACAGAGCGCTTACCCGTAGAGAAAACATTTCACTATATTTCTTTTTTTTCTTAAAAAAAAACGTTACCTCCACACTAGGATTTTCTCCTGTATCGTGGGGGCAGTTTACATACATAGATTTCACAAGGACAAACATCCAGACCCAGAACAATTATTTGTAGGCCATACAAATACTTGTTCCGTGCGGGATTCGAACCCGCGGCCCTTAGCGCTGCAACTCCTTGCTAAACCACTGCGCCACGGAGCCGTCGTTGCGTTTATGTGTCGGTGCGTTTATACTAGTGATTGTTGACTCTTGGTGGATTCCTTTGTTTATTTAATGGTAAAGTTACAATATTTGTACTTATCCACACACTTTTTTGATAGTTATATACAATTTTCTAACCTGCCCAGTTTTGCTTTTTATAAAAGACGGTTTAACGGGTTTTTCATGAAATCATATTTCGTATAAATTAACGAATTCTTACTTTGCTTTAAAGTCGTGATGACGTGAGAGAATTCACTACCCAATATCACCCAGTGGGTGTCGTAAGAGGCGACAAAATGAAACTGAATCGAGATGATGTCGGTGAGTGTGCGCAGGAATTACACGCTTTAATTTCTCCCTCTCCTTTCCACCATCGGACGACCAGGCGGTCGGCGGGTCTTCACCCCTTTGATGTCGATATTCCACGCATTAGAACCAAACGGTTTGCTTCCACTTTTGTAATGCGTACAGCAAAGAAGTGGAATAATTTGCCGGCGTCTATCTTTCCGTCCGAATACAATCTGGGCGTCTTCAAGGTAAGAGTGAATAAGCTTTTGTTACGCTAAGACAGTGCGATTTACCATCTAGGGCTGCATCATCACTTACCACCAGGTGGGATTGTGGTCTAGCACTGGTTTATAATAAGTAAAAAAAGAGATGGGCAATAGATAACAACTGAGTAACAATTAACAAAAACTGTAATTGCCAACCTGCCTGTCAAGCATGGAAACTATGACAAATTTCTCCCGTAGTAAAATATTATTAATATGATATTAAAATAAACGCTTAACACATGAAATAAAAATTATCACCAAATTGTAGCACAATCTGTGTGGGAACAAATGTGGTAGAGCTGCAGCTATATTAATTGTATAGTTGTAGCACGAATGGGTCAGCTCGACCGGGGAAGAACCACGCTCTCACAGAATACCAGCGGAAAATAGCAGCTTAATGCTGGTGTGTTTCGTATGATGAGTGTATAGAACCGGAGACCCTTTTTACTGGCAAAGAGGCATTCCATCTTAGTCCTCACGGCTGACCACGCATCTGCATTTTGATTCGCAAACAAGGATAGATGTAGATGTCTAGGGGCCACAGCAGCCACTTACCATCAGGTGGACTGTGTGCTCGCTTGTCACCCTTATCCTATAAAAAAAGAACACTAACAAACAATGAAATATATTCGTACACTCTATATTATACTCTACTCTATACCAATCAACGTTAGTACAAGGACATTCGTTTTTCGCTTGTCTTTAATAGGAGCTCATCAATCGTATACTGACTTATTTAAGCGATTGTGATTTTCGCTTCTGGAGGAAAAAATGTCTCGAAATCTTTGTTCTCGCCAGCAGCCGGCAATTACCGTGACATTTGTCACAGTGCGTTTGTCTTCTCTGAATTCGATTTCATCGCGGAGGCTTTGGCCTGATTGATTGATTAGTTCGTTAGCTGTATCCGGATCCAAAATTTCCAAATTCAAATATTTTACTTTGTGATTTAGACTAAATAAGAGTAAGTCTACACAATTTAATTTTATCTACATCTATACAAATAAATAAAATTGAAGTGTCTGTGTGTAATGTCAAAATAACTATATAAATATATTAAATGCGTATTATGATATTAAATACGGTAACAAAAAAAACTATTTTTAAAAATTTTGATTGCTTGTCTGTCTGTTTGTTCCCGCTAATCTTTTGACTTTTACTGGCATATAGCTAATGTTATAAGGAGTAACTATGGCTACTTTTATTTTTTTTTAAATAGTGTTCTACGCAAAAAAAAATACAATCGTAATTTATTCCACGCAATCCACGAAGTCGCGGGGAACAGCTAATAAATAATAAAATTACAATAGCATATCGTGAAAAGAGTCATGGCAAAACATATAAAATAAACTCGTATATTTCAATAGAAAATACACTCTGTGTGTAATACATATCATCATCATTACAGCCGTTCACAAGTCCACTGCTGAACATAGGCCTCCCATAAAGAATGCCACAAAGCATAGTCCTGAGCCACCTGTATCTATCGACTTCCTGCATGTCTTACTAGATCTTCACTCCATCTAGTGGGGGGCCATTCAAGAACCTTGCTTCCCCAGCATTCACTTAACATAACGTAAACTGTGTGCTCGTTTGTCACCCCTATTCTATAAATGATAGGAAAAGGGAAGTTACGTTTAACATTTTGTAGCAGTTTTCAAGCGTATGTTTTATTAGACAGGTATATTAAAGTGTTGTGTCATTGTAAAGGAATTCCTACTAGTCATTTCGTGAAAGTCGTAAAAAGCGAATAAAAGAGCGTGTGTGCGAAATGGGCCATAGGAACGCAACTTGTTACTACTTTCCCGATAATACTGGATCAGCCGACTGACAAAGTAAATTCATTTATTCAAAATCAGTTGCAGAGAATATTTTTAGATTAATATCAAACATATTTTGAATGTCCCATTATATTTTTTATAATGCTTTATATATCTAACAGTGGTTAAAAAAGTCTGCCAAGGAGAAAAAGACATCGTATTAAATAGTTCTGCTTATATAAACCACTAAACTGTCTAATTGTTGTCCAATACTTTCCTTATACTTAATATTATTGGGTCATAAAGGTGGCACTGTAAGGGACCTAAAAGCATAAGTATCTTAAAAGGACCTCACAGCATGTGTATCGTAAAAGTCGAGTAAGTGATTTGATAAATAGTCCTCAAGCTGGTCTGATGGTGAAGTCATCATTTCATAAGTTGACACACTTGCTATACAGACTATACAGACTTGTAGTAGTTAGAGACGAGCACTAGTACTACATCCGTTAAACTGACAGTAAAGATTACGATTACAGCAAGTTACATAAATCCCAATTTGGAAGAGATACATTTACTGACTATTTCGGATATAATATACGATATTTAGACAACTTGTGGAAGCGGCATAATAATCTCATTTAGTTTGAGTCAAAATGAGTAAAAGCGTCTTTCAAATAATTGGTCACTTTAGTTGTCATACGTATTGCCTTGTAATGCCCTAAGAGAATTTTGAGCAGATGTTGCTGTATGATTTAAAAAGGTAGGCAGAGACTACGGACTTCTATTTGGCACGATCCTGACACACCTCTCTCGCCTCCTTTACATCCATATATCTACGCATACACGCTCGTCGGTTAAGGGTACCCCTAATCTGGCCCATTTTCAATGTATCGCCAATTTGGTCGATAAACCTTCGTCTAGGGCGTCCCTTCCCGACTCTTCCGTTCACTTCTGCAACATAAATTTACTTTGTCACTCTTTCCTCGTTCAATTCTTTCTACATGACCAAACCACCGAAGCATTCCTTTCTTAATCCTGGTCACAACGTCATCTTGCAAACCACACTTTTCTCTTATCACACTATTTCTCACCCTGTCATTCAGATTCAGCCCTAGCATACTCCTTAATGACCGCATTTCTACAGCATTTATTCTACTCTCATGCTTCTTCTGCCAGACCCAACTTTCACTACCATACATTAAAGTAGGGACTAACACAGCATTATGAATTGCCAAACGTGCCTTTTTTGACACATTCTGACTCTTCATAATAGCGTGTAGAGCCCCATTCACTCTATTTCCTGCGTTCACTCGTCGTTCTATATCCATATCATATCTACCATCCCTGCTAAATAAACATCCCAAATATACAAACTCATCCACTTGCTCAATCATCTCCCCTTCTATTCTTATTTCACATAACGTTTTACTTACTTCTCTTTCAAAAACCATCACTTTCGTCTTACTTGCGTTCACTTTCATACCCCTTTCTTTTAATGACCAGTTCATTAAACTAACCATCATTTGAAACTCGGCCGCCGACGATGCAAATATGACTTGATCATCGGCGTACAAAAGGCATTTGACGGTTAACTCACCCATTAACAGCACTTCTTACTAAATAGAAAACATTTCTAAAAACAGGAATTTAGGTATCACAACTGTTAAGATTTTTTACTATTCTGTCATTTAATCGTGCTATTAAAAGGTCCTGCTCATTCCAGATTTGGCGTAAAAGAAAAAACAGTTAAATTAAAAACAAGGTGCTAAAACTAATTGAGTGTCAATCGTTTAACACCTACGAATAAATCCTTGTCAGGATTCATAACAATATTCACAGTTAGTTTATTTATAAAGAGAAAGAGAGGTATCTTGTATAACAAGATGAAGGTTAATTTAAATCCTCGCGTTTGTTAGCTGCAGAGTAATTGGATTTTGAGACGTTGCGGTTGACAGTTCATTTCGTTGTTTCACCCCTATTTCAACGTTTTCTGTTAAGATTATGAAAGTTTTTATATCCCATGACGCTTGCTTTGTTGCTTTAATTAGATATTCAGTAGTGAATTTTTATGACGGCTTTTAAGAATTATTTTTTCAATTTAGCGTTTTGAGAACAAAATTTTAAATAAATCTGCCCGTTTGTTGATATGTGTAATGATGCAACCTACGCTCGGTATTACGATCCAGTAGCGACTGCATATTAAAAAACAGAGACTCCTGTATTATTTGACGTGACGCGATTGCAATACGTCATCTCGACATTAGGCCAATAAATTGAGCAGCACTGACATCCATCGTACAACAGCGACATCTATTAAAATATTTTCTTGCATAGTTATCCGAAATGATTTCTTGTTACCACATTTAAAATACTTACACTGGCAACGAGCATCAGCGTGATAAGTATGAGTGGTATGGTACTTCGAACCAATCCGCGACATGATTAAACAAAATCAATAAATTTTCGTGTCCATCTAGCACGTGGTAAAGTCTATTTATCTATTATTCTCTATTAAAAAATTTGTTGGCAGTGCCGCAATATGAATTAAATACGTAGTAGAGCCATGCTACTGCAACATTATGGTTGTAGCACGAATAGATCAGCTCAAGGTTAAACGGGTGAACCGATTTAAAAGCGGGTTTGCTAGCGGTAGTTTTTAGACATGTTTTACCAAAATCGGTTCAGCCGTTTGAAGATCATCAGCTCTTTTTCTTTCAGGTTTTTTAAATTTTCTATTTAGGTTATAGTTATCGTGAACTATCATTAGGTGAACTGCATGCTCGTAATTACGTATGGTGAGTGCAGAGAACTGGAGACTTTTACTGGAATTGAGCCATCCTATCTTAATTGACAGAGCTGACATCGCATCTGCATCTTCGTGAACTACCATCAGGTGAACTGCGTGCTCGTTTATTCTATAAAAAATAAGAAATTTAATACTGACCTCAGACCATTACCATACCTCAGTAAACAAAAAAAAAAGGCTTTTTAAAATATTTTTGTTACATAAATTTTAATCAACATGCTCGAAATCTCATTTATAAAATAATTTATGTAAATACTTACATTAGTAAGCCAATAATAACATCATGTGTAATTATCATGAGTTTTTATTTTATCGTTCGAAATTTATACATTTTAACGAGAGCTCATTTACTGACAGGAACGCAAAGAACAGTATAAATTTTATTAAATTACTCAAAACGGATATATTTGTCTTAAAAAAAGAACCCAACAATTATTCAGAAAGCGAACGAAGCAGACAAATAATGAGATACTTATACACGACATATTAAAGTTACCCTCTTGAAGTAACTTGTCAAGTAGCAAAAACAGTAGACAGCCGAGCAACAAGCGTTTTTATGTCAACAATAACAAGTCAAAGCAAAAACGGTGACATCGAAATGTATGACGCCCAATCACCTTTCCTTCAAGCACTTTTTGCTGGACAAAAAATTGTAGCCGCTGTCCGGACTATACGGGCTTAAGTGATTTTCGTCGTAATTAGTTCAGAACTTTTTTCGTAGAAAACTTAATTGTTTCTCTATTTCCTTTCAATCATCATTACTACAGCCTTTGAAAAGTTCTCGGCTGGATTTAGGTTGATGAAAATAGAACATATTTGCCATAGTTGCCACGCTTGGCAGGTGGGATGGTAACCGCAGTTTTTATTTTCAATTATTTAAGTTGTTATCTGGAAGATGGTGGTGTGCATTTCATGATTTATTTCCCTCTGTCGCCTCTTACAACACCCACGGGATGATATGTGGTGGTAGTCTCTAAGGTGTTAAAGTTTGGAATCCAATTGAATAATCCTAATTCTATCGGCATGCGAAAAGAAAACCTGCTACGTGCATATGAAAAAGAAGTCATCATCAAGCACATCGTCTGCCTTTTAAGTCCATAGTTGTACATAATTATTTTCTAGAATAGACCATCGGGTATGAATTTATTAATAAAGTTACTCATATTATACTAATTCAAGACATCCCGTGAAAGAGGCAACAAAGGGAAACTGAAACAGATTGGCAGCATCATCTTCCTGATAATAACCTAAATATTATAATAAAAACTGGGCATGCCAACCCGCCTGTCAACCGTGGCAACTATGGCAAATATCTCCCACATGACGTAGCCTATGGAAGAGGTCAATGTTCAACAGTAGTCTTTAATAGGCTGTTATTGATGGATGGATGGTTACCCATTTTCATAATTATGTTATGTGACAGATGGATTTAAAGAGAGTTTTAATGAATCGAAACCCTCGCTCTGGTAATGCAGTCCTCGTCACCACTGTGGGATATGAGTATCGCATTTTTTAAAATTATTTCCCTCCATCAGACGGTGTTGTTTTAAAATCTATTATGTTGATGTATTTTAAATTAAATAGGAAAAATTGCTTAGTTACAAAGAACAATCAAGTCCATGATCCCTTGCACCTGTCAAAGTTACGACGCATTTAATATTCTTTTATTGCGAAGACATGACGTCTTCGTTGTGGAGAACGTGCTAATGAGCGCGTATTTATGTTTTAAATTTTCACGCGCAACTAACGTCACAATTTTTTTAATATAAAGAATTTTTCTGGTAGTTGAAAACGATTTGCCCATTCCAGCCCATTTCGCGGACAAGGAAGTTGTTTTCTCTTTAACGTCGCGTAAAAGACATAATAATTAAACAATCGTAATATGCATATATTACTCACGGGACAGTGAAATGGTTAATTAACATTGAATTAACAGTGTTACGTAGTACTATTATTTATTCTGTAACAGTGTGTAAACGTAACAGTATCCTGGCTTCACTATTGACGGACAATATGCATATTGAGGTGGGAGTGGTTGTGGCGGCTTTAGTGAAAATCCTCTAAGATATTAGATACATAATGTACATATATGTTTTAATATGATATGTTTTAATATATATACATGACGTCTCTGTTTATGAATCCATTTCAATGATTATTTTTTCAATGAAATACCTTTGCTTCAGAGGTGGTCCTGTATAAATTTGGTAAAAAACTCCATCATCAAGGGAGGAAAAATAAAAAAATGAAGATTTTAATGTAACTATTTGTTATTCTTTAGACCACTTAAAAAAGTGGAAAAAATAAAAAAGTGAAAACCGAACATAAAAACTGAAAAGAATAAAATAATTTCCAAATATAATTCAATATAATATCTTAGCTTAGAATTTATACTTTTTATCAAAGTTTATAATGAGCGTAAGAGAAGTAAGGTAGACATATTCCCACGCACAACTGCATCGATCACTGCATTAGAAATACGACAGCAGATTTATTGTAAAACAAATAAGGCAAAGAAAAATAAATTGGTTCTGTCAAATTTCGATCCCGATCGAATACATCAACACATCTTGAATAGAACCGATAACATGTGAATAGATTTTAAAGAAACAATTGGCTCCTAATCGCGCAATGACATATCATTAATCATAGCGACACTATTGCTTATAAATTATTATTAAATTGAACACTGTTCCCGATAATTTCATTCGATTGTTTGAAAAAATAACACACTAAATTCTACCTATACATTGTTATCAATAGAATATTGTATGTTATTTTTTAATAAAATAATGGGAACCAATGTAGATCAGTAAAGATTAAAATTGTAAACACTAAGAGAAAACTACCACAATAAACAAAATCACCGTTACAGTCACGTCACTTAACGCTGAGATACGTCATTCTCATTAATTTTTTCAGCTTTAACTTTTTTTAAATATATAAAAGGGGGCAAACGAGCACGCGGCTCACCTGATGGTAAGAGACTACCGCCGCCCATGAACAACTGCAGCACTAGAGGAATTGCAGATACGTTGCCGGTATTTAAAAAAAGAGTAGGCTAAGTATAACTATTGTATAAGGTTAACTTGGCTTGCACCGCTGTATACCTTTGTTTACATAGGGATATGCCTACGAATACCCACCTTACGGAGGCATGGACGGGTTATGTCGGATTTGCGCCGACTAAAACACCATAGTGTTCCACCTTCGCCGCATATTAGTAGAGCTACGGGAACGTTTTCATACGTTTTCATACACATCCACGACCTCACCAGCACCGGCCGCAATATGACGGCCCCTTTTTGGGAGAGGACTACTCCTCCACCTCATGCTTCTCCTTCTCAGGTAAGGTGCACCAGAATACAAAGCGCGCCTTACCCCGCGGCCTCCAACACCATCTAAGCAAGGGACTGTCTCCCCGAGTCCGATGCGCGGAGGCCATGGAGCCAGGAAAAACGAGCACTCAGAAAGCAATAGCTTTTCTGACTGATCTGGTCTATAGTTCCGCCGTCAACCGAATTTCGGCCGCGGAGGATAGGGCAGGGGGCACCTTGTCATATCAGCACTCCTCTTCCCTTGCGACTTCACCTCGGATGCGGCGGTATAGGAAGAGGACAACCCTCTCGCCACAATCCACCAACATACATTCGAAGGGGGTTCGCCAAAGCCCACTCTGAGTGCCCACTTCGAGTCAGCCATGTGGGTTACTCTTAGTTCACCGTCGGTGATTTCATGAATTAACATAAAACACAGGTAATATAATTAGGCCATTTTTAAATATCAAAGCCAAAGCCGAGTACTTTTCGACGTGACCTAAATTAAGACGTAATAAGTAGCTCATAATTACATCATAAACTCATAATTATATCATTAATTTAAAACGAGTTTTATGTGAGTTTTTAATCTTGAAAATAGCAGCAGGAATGAATTAACTTTTCCTTACTACTTAAGTAAAATAACTTATAAATAAAACATTTTACCTGAGTTTATTCGTATTATATTTTAAGGCATAAAATATGAAGTAACCTTTTATTCCTAATTCTTTTTTAAAACTTAGTAGAACAAATGCCGGCGCGCGTACACCTTTAATTCGTTTAATGGAATTATGCAACAACAAATTTAATGATAATGATAACTTATTCTAAATTTAAAAAGCTGTGTATGAGATTTGATCTGGATTAAATACAACTTTATGTATCTAATTGTTTATATTGTTGTATGTACGTATACGTGTCTATGTAGGTATGTGTATTTGTATATATTAAGTATGTTTGTATGTGCTTATGTTTATATAATATATACATTACAGTGATGTTATTCGATTGATATTAGGTATATCAATATTTATTTTTTTACTGCTTTGAAATCAAAAACTTGGTACAATAGGCACATCTCACGACTATACTCGTATATTCTTTCAGAGATACTCCACATTAATTTTGTTTCAGTTTGTTTTTCTCTGTACTTATTTATAAATGGGTCGTTTTAATAGAACATTAAATTTAAATTTAAATGTTAATAGTTATATACACCACCTTATAGTACCTAATATGTGGATAACGGTGTTGATTACAACTGAGAGTGTTGAGTACAAACGAGAACGGTAACATACGTTAAATAAATAAAAAATGTTGTCACAACAAACCCTGTGAGCATAAAAAAAGGAATTGACGATTCTTATATTAGAATCCGACGAAGAGAAAAGTTGCTACGGAAATAACCCAATCACAGGCAATAAACGGGAGCAAAGGGAAATTAATACCGCGGGCAGCGACAAAGTTGATCTTGTTCAACTTGACAGATGTCTGAGAGATGAAATATCGCGTCGACATAGCGGCGGAATCCAGTTCAAGACATACACGGTTGTTGATTCGAAGAAATGATACAGATATAGCTATATTATATTAACGTATCTTTTGAACAAGTCACTTATAAGCGAAGCTATCTAAGTCAGAATACGCATAGTCCGTTGTAAAAGTGAGTCAAGTCGTAAATTAAAAAATAATTAAGCAAGTATTTTAATCTGTACTATATATAATAAATATGGGGTAGTGGATATTCTTACACCACTACACCGTATTCTTACACCCCATAACATCCAATGGATGTAATGAGAGGTGACAGAGGAAAACAAATCAGGACATGGACAGCATTTTCCTAATAACGACAAATAATGCGGTTGCCAACCCGCTTGCTAAGCGTGGCAATTATGGCAAATATCCCCCTATGAGGCAATCTATGGGGGAGACCTATGTTCAGCAGTGGACTAGGCTGTAACGGTAACGGACATAATAAATAATCAACTTAATTTCTCGTTAGAATAATACCTATATTATTGTTTATATTATTATTATTAGTATTTATATCATTGTATTAATTGGTGTTATTACCCATGGATAGTTGATAGCTTTCGACTATTCAAAAGTTGTAAATACTTTAACATTATAAATACTTTTCTTATAGAATACCATATATAATATACTTAATATATAATACCATATAGGTATAATATACTTATATATTATATATGGTCTGTAATAGTCTACTGTTGGAGACAGGACTCTCCTATTGTAGTCTAATTGTCTCGCATATTTTGACGCTGCACCCAAATGACGGTTTGGGTAAATGACGGTTTACATCCCGAATGTACGAGACTGTATAACGCCATCTATTGGGAGCTATGAAGCTTTTTTTCATACTCATTTCTTACGACACCGATGAAACGGAACGACGTGATGAATTCACCTGCGCTGCCACCATATAGTGTTATATTATAATATAATTACGTTTTAATAAGTCAGCGAATAAGGTTTTACGTGTATTACCTTATAAAATACTTATCAATGCTAATAATAATTATATTCCTTCCAAGGCTTAAAGCAGTGTTTAGATTCTTCAACACTACTGAGTTAATTCTTAGCTTGCTTGGTTGGACTCATCGAGTTTGCAATAGCTTTAATTTTTTTTATGTGTAATTTTAAAGAACATGCATTGATTAGCTATGGCTCTGTAACTTTAATTTTAAATAAAGAATATTGAATCATTGGCTTTTTAAAAATTGACAAGAAAATATTTATAACTAAAGTTTCATTCGTCGTTTCATCTCCGGGCAGACGAATATGACTTTATTATTGACTAACTGACGTTTGACAAACAAAATTTTTTACGTCGTAAAAACTAAGAGTTCTCATTTTTCTTTCACTTCATTTAGTTTGTATGACTGAAATATCTACAATTATCTTAATAGAATTAATGAGCTCTGGTTAATTCGAAAACAATAGTTAACGACTAGCCCATCTGGCGTGTGATTTAACAAAACAATTTATTGGACCAAGAACATGGAACATCCATGACCACCCAAGACGATCAATAGTTTTAGTGATTTCGTATCATAAAATCTCACTTTTTATTGCTTTTAAGTTCACTCGGGCATAAGAAAATCGAACAAAGATTTAACACCCACTCAAAATGAACAATCAACTGGTTTATGGCATCATAACCAAATAGTTATATGGTGGCTTGGATGCTATTGCAAAAATACCGGCACTAATTATTTATATTCCATCTCTTTTTGATCTTTTTTTATAGAATAAGAGTGACAAACAAGAACACAGTCCACCTGATGGTAAGTGGATGCTGTGGCCCATAGACATCTACATTTATCCTTACAATGCAGATGCGTTTGTCACCACTGAGGATAATGATAATGAATGATGAGGATGATTAATAATTTCAAATACATATTTTATTAGAAGTTATTAATATTGTTATGAAGTGACCAAACTCTTCATCTAGAGAGAATGAACTGCAGTCTAGGCAACGGGTGTAAAGGACATATTTTAACCTTGCCTACATATGGTGATTTGTGCTGATTGAATGATAAAGCTCTGTGGCCGATAACGGGAAATTCACTCAAATATTATTTAAAATATAAATGCGTTGTTACCCGAAGACTAAGATCTAATACCTCGTTACCACTAAAAGGGTCTCCGGTTCTTTACATTTACCTTACAAAGCACAGCAGCATTAAGATGCTATTTCACAATTTTTTATTTTTTTCAAATTTAATATTATGTGATAGTGAGGTCCTTTCCCGGTTGAGTCGTTCTATTCGTGCTGCAACTATAATATAGCTGCAGTGTTGGTAAACCACGTTATCAAATAAAAAAAAGAGATGGTGTGTGAATCTTACAATGAATGTGTGATGGATCCCTAAAAGGACTTAGGAATTTTCTTCAAAACTTTCAAAGAAAATTTATTTATAACAACAATCACCAACACGTACGTTCACATACAGTAAAAAAATCAGCTTGATCAATTTAAAGCTACAAAACAAAATATTATAAATGATCAAAACAATACAGGAAAGTATTAACTACACTGTTTCTGCTGTAACAAATATAAGTGAAATTCCTAATCGTGGCATATTCGTAAAAGTATCTAAGCTACCAGCTTTTGCATACCATAAGGAAATTAAATCGCTCTGCGAATTCATCTTTGTCGATGTTAATAAGAAATTTCATTATAAATTTCTCGTTGATTCAACCATTTATTGTGAATGTCTCACTTGAAATGTTTATTTAATTTATACCAATAACTCTCTCTGAATTATGGGCTTGGGCAGGAAGACGGTGTTAGATCAGATATATATTGTGAAACTCCTCATCCATTTACAGACGATTTATGGTAGTTCCAACGTTGAATCACTAGTTTTTTGGAATTCTCAAATTAAATGGAAATTCTGGGAAAATTACGTTGACCATGCCGACTGACAATTGAGTAAAACATAAAGAATATTATATCAAACCTCTTTATATATATTTCATTTTACATGATGTATGGGAAAAATAAGAGTGTAATTTTATACTGTAAAAATTATATAGAATATTATATAGAAGTCTAATTTTTTTATAGAATAAAGCTGACAAACGAGCACACAGTCCACCTGATGGTAAGTGGTTGCTGTGGCCCATAGACATCTACATCTATCTTCGTTTGCGAATTAAAATGCAGACTAAGATAGAATACCTCTTTTGCAGTAAGAAGGGTCTCCGGTTCTCTACACTCACCATACGAAACACAGCAGCATTAAGCTGCTATTTTACGATGGTATTCTGTGAAAGCGTGGTCCTTCCCCGGTCGAGCCGACCCATTCGTGCTACAACTGTAATATTAATATAGCTGCAGCATGGCCCTACCACGTATAAAATACGTGTAAATAACTTCCAATAAAGTAAATATGGCTAGTATTCGAAATATTTGTTAGTGCATTTCGAAATAACGATACAAGAGTCACATAAAAGGTTGTAAACTTTCCTAGACAGCCGGCACGATATAAAACTGGACTCTAAAACGTTAACAACCAGCAGAACGACGTAAAAACTCTTGATATTCTGAACTTGTTGGAGAAATTTATTTACAAGAGCTTCGTAAACAGAAATTACAATTCAAGTATTAAGCAAGCTAATTATAAAGTTCTTTTAGACTTAATTAAGGGGCAATATTTGCCCGTAGAATCTTAAAGTTGTACTAGCTAAATTGTTAAGTAGTTTTATTCGATAAAAATCAAATAGTCTTGGTTACATTATTTAAAACTACTTTAGCGGCACAAACAGCTATGATATGAGTATGGTCATAAAAACAGCTACAATAGATACAATAGATTAGAAAACGAGAGATATTGCATAAATAAAATACTGGCTTCATACTGGCTTTAACATCAAACATTACGACACCGAATTAAGTGGAATGCTCAAACAACGAACGGTTATTATTATAGTGTGAACAATCCGTGTGAAATTATTATAATAGAATATTCGGTCATTAAATTAAAATGAAATCAAATGACGGCCTTTAGCCGAATTTACCCATCGACTTCTTGCATCTCTTATCTGGTCGTCACCTCATCTAGTGGTGGTCGCCCTATACTTCGTTTACGAAGCTGCCAAGAACCTTTCTTCCTCATCGGTTGTAGGTTCTTCGAGCTATATTGTTAAGTAGTCCAGCTCATTGCTACTTCAGCTCATTTTCTTTTAGTTATGTCGGTTAATCTGTTTATTTCTATTTTGTTTTGTTACTCATATTATCACTGATGGTATAGCCAATTTAATAAATTACATTTCAAATAACGATGAATTCTATGATTATGTTTTTGAACTTAAAAAAATCATAACACTCACGCCTGTCACTCAGAGGGGTAGGCAGAGTCTACGGACTTCCATTAGACGCGATCATGACACACCTTTCTCGCTTCCTTCACGACCTATGCATACATCCTCGTTGGTTAAGGGTACGCTTAATTTGGCCCATTTTCAATAAATCGCCAACTGGATCGCTAAACTTCTGTCAAGGGCATCTCATCTCTGCCATTATTTCTGCCTTTTGAGCAGAAAAACAAAATTTTGCTTTAATACGATGGAAAACTAAAAATTATATTTCTTTAAAATTTCTCTTTCCTAGTATCAGTAAGCATTTGATAAAACGAGTATTAGTTATAGTAATAAGGGCAGTAACAGCAACATTGTGTTGCTAAATATTTATATGTTCATTAAACAATAAAAATTGATGTTGCAACGTTGCAAATAATTTAGGGAGACTCCACGTTTAGGATTCGAAATATGAAAAAAAAGCATCGGTAATCAACTGTATTGTTTATATACTGTCGTAATAACGAACATTTTGTCAATGCGTAATATTTGTATTGTATTTTGAAGTGAAACTTCTTTATCGACGTAGTGGAGAAATTTAGTACGGTACTAATAAAAACGTCACGTTTTAATTTAACGTTTCACCGCCGGGGCTGCATGAGTTTACTATTATTGTAAATCCTACTTATGTAAAATATAATATAAAAGAAGAATGATATTTCGTAAAGAAGTTACATTTCGTACGTGCGTACACAATTACACGCACAATTTCTCTTTTATTTAATATATCAATGCTTACTAAACATTAAACCCAGGTATATAAAAATAAATAATATGTTACGAAATTATGGATCAAAAAGTGTATTAAAGCATTTCTATAAAAACTCATAATATAGCCATTACCAATTATGAAGCGTATACCTGTCGCTTTCTGTAACGGCTGGTCACTGTCCACTAGCACGAAACACAACAGCTGGTATAGCAACGGGTATTATAATAAAATAGAATTTGGGACGGACATTACCCATTATCTTAATTTCGATACGGCTTACAAAAGAGCGTTAACTTCTACGACATATGCTTAGGGTGGAAATATAAAAATACTTTTAGTGTTTTAATTCACAATCAAAAAGCAGTTTCGTATATAAATAAAATTAATTTAAAACAAACTATTTTTTTTTAATTTTACTATAATTAATGTATATTTATTATTTATGTATATTTACCATTTCCTTTTATATATTTATACAGCCAACGCCAGATGCGTGATGAGAAAACTTTAATAATACCCTAATAATACTAATAAACATGGTATATAGGTACGGATTTTGTAAAGTTATAATATAAAGTAGTATAACATATAATATACGTGCCAGTTCTGCTGGGCACAGGCCTGTTCTCATTTCTTTGTGGAGTTTGGATCAAGGAGGGTAAACCACGCAACTCCAAATCCATGTTGGCGTCCTTCAAATTATATAGCGTGTTTTTTATTTCTAAGACATGTCAGTTTTCTCAAGATGTTTGCGTTTAAGGTCGAGCATTTATTTAAACATTTTTTCCAATGTTTCGATGATCTAGTGGTCGTAAGCACGACTGCTGATCATGTGGTCCTAAGTACAAATCCCGGGTAGGGCCAAAATCAGTATGTGTTTCACCCCCGTGGGAAACTAGTTACACTAGTGTCGGGTTGCCGTTTCATTTTACGTATACACTCGTGGACAATAATAATAATAATAGACCTGAGCAGACCGAAATTCGGTCTGAAGTACATTATTATTATTATTATTTATTGTAGAAATATGAAGAGATTTTGTAGAGTGAAATATTCAAAAATAATAAATTTATATTATAATAGTGCCCATATGCGCGATGTGTACTTATATGGCATAGCATTATATAGATTTTAAATGAATACACTGCACCAAGAGGACATATTTATGACATTCAACAAATCGTAAATTAAATCTTGTCAGCACTTCACGTTTTCTCATGACAGTCATCAGTAGCGATCGATAAGCCTATCTCCCTCACACATCACGACGACCGCACTAACTTCGAGGACATTTTGAATAAAAAAAAGAACAGGTACTAAAGTCGCCCTTCGTTAGCGGTGCCGAAGCTAAAAGCGAAAAAATTGATAAGTATCTATAATTTCTTAGAAGCCTTGGACTCACTACAACCGTGTTGGACCTGAACCCAGGAGAATTTTAGAATTCAATGCATAATTCGAATTTACCTGTTCACACTTCGTGAATACAGAAATTTAAGTTGAAATGAGCTGTCAAATTAACATTTAAAGGTCACCTACGGCTAGTTTATCTGATGCAGTCGATGTGAAATATAACTTTATTCGTAATGCAGGAATGTGGACTTGGGATACGGAACATTGGTTGCCAATGAGCCGTGCTCAGATAAAATCAACAAATAAAAGAAAAAATAAACATATTTCGTCCTCGTCGTGATAATTAATATTCAGTAAAATTATCTAGATAATTCTGTAGCTAAATTTATATTTAAATAGACCGATGAAAATTATGTGAAGTTTTTATAGTACTAATAGTGGATGACAAATGTGTTGGAATTATTAACATTGCTTAGAATTACAAAAAAAAATTATATCGTTTCTATGAAACTCTTAACTGCGGCGTTTAACTTCATAAATTGAGACATCACACTAGCTTTCTGGTATGTCTTTATTATTGCCACCTTTTTGTGGGATTTTTTTGTACCTCAGGTAAAGATTTTAAGGTCGCGGCATATGGTTACAGAAATTAACTTCTTTTGAGAAATGATGGATGCATGTTGAAATTAGTAAGGGATTAACGCACCGATGACTTCTACATAATAAACGATCAAAATTTTGACAATATTGTTAACATTATCAAAGTAGTTACTATATTTTATTATATTTTTTTTTATAGTATAGGGTAACAAATGAGCACACAGTGCACCTGATGGTAAGTGGTTGCTGTGGCCCATAGACATCTACATTTATCCTCAATTAAGAATCTAAATGCAGATGCGTTGTCACACCTGAAGACTAAGATGGAATGCCTCGTTTCCAGTAAAAAGGGTCTCCGGTTCTCTACACTCACCATACGAAACACAGCAGCATTAAGCTGTTATTTTACGCTGGTATTCTGTGAGAGCGTAGTCCTTCCACGGTCGAGCCGACCCATTCGTGCTACAACCACAATATAGCTGCAGCATGGCTCTACCAAAATTAATATTTATTTATTATTTGCATTTTATGTATTTACTTTACTTTAAAATTAAAGTTTTTTTTTTTATTTTCTATTGTTTATGTGTTATGCAACTTTTTTTTATACAAATTTGAGTGGGGAAGGATATTAACAATTTTACTGTCCCATGAGCCATATATGAACATTTCAATTGTTTAACTATTGTGTCTATTTCTCGGACAGGAAGTTGTTAAGATGCCAACTGTTGCTCCGACTGGACGATCGACTGATTACAGAATAGTACGAGTCTCTAGACCTTACCAAGTTAAAAATCTAGGGTCCCTTAAGTAAACCCTCTGCGCCTACACTAATTCACTTGTCCAGCGTAGTGAGTCTTGAGAGTGAAAAAGCAATACAATAAAATTGTTGAGATGATTATTCCACCAACGGTTATAGGTAGGTCACAAAGTTTTTCAAGCGCTTGTGTCTGATGTGAACATCATCTCAAGCGATGGGATAGCTTATCTAGCAATTTGATTGCTTATATTATATCGTCGCCATGTCAAGGTAGTGAAACTAAGTTGTATCCTGTTTTGTTGTTTTGGTTGGTTGGTTATTAATTTCCAAAGTACGACCGCGTGGCCCACTTGTCACATGTAACTGCGCTTTATTATTTTCACAAATACAAATATTGTTTGTAAGCATTACATTAAAGAGATAATTTAATTAACATTTTGAGCTATAAATGTGTGTGTATATCAAGCCAATGGTTTGCGTTAAATAAAGCGGAGATGATCAAAAGTTGAATGCGTGATCGAAATCAGCTAGGATATCATCATCACCTTCTTCTTCATCTGCCCGTAATAATCCACTCCTGGACCTTCATATCAATAGATGTAACGAAAGATAAATATTTGATAAATTTGTGTTAACAGGAAAATCATATACGAGTACAATTCATCACCACCACTACCACCACCATCATCACTATCGTCATCATCAACATCATCATTACAGCCCTTCATAAGAATGCTACAATGCATGGTCTTGAGCCACCTGTACCTATCGACTTCCTGCATCTCTTACCAGATTGTCACTACATCTACGGGGGGCCATATTCATAGATTGCAGTAGTAAATACCTATGTATGTAAATGGAACTACGTATTTGATTTTATTATATCAATGACAATAATAAAAACTTAAGTTAAATGAAAGCTGTGCAAAGATTATGTAATCACTACATGTTCTTTGTACGTTGGCAGTGTGTCTATAGAAGGCCATTGTGACAGTTTTATTTTTAATGCACCGTTCTGTCGACCATTCGTTTAGCTCTGTCAATAAAGGTGTGTTGTTTTAAGAGACGTAATTAGTCGTTTCAACTTCAATTTATGTTTAAGTCCCTTTTGTGAAGAATTTCTGTTTGTTAATTAACATGCAGATAAAGGAGCTAATGCTAAACACTTGTAACTAAGGCCGGTATTAAGAGAAAATCTCAAGCTTAAACTTAATTCCATGATGTCAAAATATGAGTCTGGATCATACAGCGCTTGCTCAAATTTTACGTTGTGAAATTTTTGTTTAAACCCAAAAACACTTTTATTTGCTTTATATATATATATTAAGTAATGGATTTTGTAATTACGTTTTTACGTAACAAGTTAGGTACGATTTAAGAGACAAGGCGGATTAAAGATCATTGTAAATATAAGAGTTTGATGATTTATGAATAAAAAAACTATGTTGAAGATCATTACCACTCATATAAGTGTTGTTTAACATTTATACGCTCTGATATGAATATATAATAATAATTAAATTTAAAAATCAAGCAATTATTTTTTACCCGCACATGCTACGGCCCCTAAGGGATTAACAAAAAAAAAACAACAATGAAACTGCGGTGGTAGCTACACTATTTTCTTACAGTCATCCTGACAAGTGTTGGGTGTAAACAAACTTTACGATCCCTCCGTGGAGCGAAAAAACTTTTTCGACTACAATCGTAAACGGTCTTTTATTGAAATGTTTTAGAGCTCTGAAGATGTTTAGCACCATATGTTTGGCGCCAGGGGACCTAAAACAACATTAAAGTTTAGCGCCACGTGATAGAAAGAATACCGCATCCGTTTATAATGTTTTGCTAACTGACAGATAAATAAATATAGCTTTGAGTTGTTTATACTTATCTATGATTTTATTTATATTATTCTTATGTTTTTTTTTTTTTCTTTTTGAAAAACGTTACCCCCACACTAGGATTTTCTCCTGTATCGTGGAGGCAGTTTACAAACATAAATTGCACGAGGACAAACATCCAGATCCCGAACAATTATTTGTAGGCCATACAAATACTTGTTCCGTGCGGGATTCGAACCCGCGGCCCCCAGCGCAACAACTCATTGCTAAGCAACTGCGCCACGGAGCCGTCATTTGTTTATTATTATGTTGATCCTGAATTCAATTAACACACAGTTATAATATCTTATTACATACATTCTTTGCCGTAGCAGAGATGCTAAGCGCTCGACGTAAATTTCATAATACGCGAGCAACCCAAGTTCGATTCCAGTACTAATTAATTCCAAATAAATTCAATCATAAGTACAATTAACTACGTGCTTGATGGCGAAGGAAAACTCCGTGAGGCAAACTACACGTTTGAGGAATAAAAATATCTTGAAAACCTGTCTTTCTAAGTCTGTCCTCGCACTGAAGCAGCGCGGCGGACTAACTGTTGATGACCATCTTACAAATGGGCGTAGACATGTAGTGGAAAGTTTTTAAGTTAGTATATACTTTCCACTACATGTAAGTTAAGTTTTGTATTTGTATTCACATTGAATGATCATACAAACTTACTTCTGCAATAGCTAGAACGCTGGATGTTGTTCTTGAGTATAAGAAAAGAACTAGTCAGCATGTCACCAAAAGCCTTTTTTTAATCGCAAACGCATTTCATTTAAAAACTGTAATTACATATCAGCGGTCCCACTCATGCATTTACATGTTGTTAATATTATGCATCTTATTATGTACACTGTTTTAAAATTATAATCGTTTATATAATTTTACTTATTCAATATTCTGTCATAAAAGTAAAAAGAGCTTAAATAAAAGTCATCATCATCATTTTAATCATCATTACAGACCTTCACAAATCCACAGCTCAACATAGGCCTCCCCCAAGGAATACAAAGTAAAATCTAAAAATAAAAGTAAAATTTTATAGTTAAATCTCAAGAGTCTTAATTGAATCGTACACTTTGGCCAAGTCAATCAATTAGTAATTTACATTATTATGTTAATGTTGTTGAGTGTAACCGAATTTGGTTAGCAATAATAACAAATAGCATGGGGTGCAAAATAATAATTCGGCAATCAAATATTGCGATGTGAATAAATCGGCGCGCAGCATTCGTGTGCCGCTTTATTTGCTGTTATAATAGTTCACATTGAAAAATGCGGTGCTTTATGTATAATGGAAATACAAATGTGGGGTACGTTCGGCCATCTGTCGCCTCAGAGTTGGGTTTGAATCCATTTGTATATTAATGGCGTTTTCATGTCACGGTTTTAATAATTGGAAGCGAAATTGCAATTTTTGCTGCAATACACTTCTTTTAATTAATGTATGACTTATATTACATAACAGAAACGTATTGTGTGCTAAAGACAAGTCGAAATGAAATGACAAGTATTTAACATGCGTACAACATTAATTGGGTAATAACTTATTTTCCTAAAACTAAACTAACGTAACATGTTTTTGTTTTTATATTATCATACATTATAAAATGTATTGAAATGGTATTATATACCTATATACGTCCCACTGCTGGGCACAGGATTCCTCTCACTTCTGAGAGGGTTTTAGGGCGAGGAAGTGGGCTTGTGAGTGCCACAATATTTCACCACGCTACGGGTTGAATGCCAGAGAATGCCATTAGGCATTAAGTTCGCACTTTGTTACCTAATTTATAAAGGTGATAACAAAAAGTTTAAATAAATAAATAAACTCTGCGGCATGTAAACTAACATGACATGTTTTTGTTTTTATATTATCATACATTATAATATGTATTGAAATCGTATTATATGTATTACGTAATAAAAGTTACAGCCTATATACGTCCCACTGCTTTGCACAGGATTCCTCTCACTTCTGACAGGGTTTTAGGGCGAGGAAGTGGGCTTGTGAGTGCCACAATATCTCACCACGCCACGGGTTGAATGCCAGAGAATGCCATTAAGCATTAAGTTCGCACTTTGTTACCTAATTTATAAAGGCGATAACAGTAAAGTTTAAATAAATAAAAATAAATAAGTAAACTCTCCGGCATGAAGTCAATACCTACCACTAACAAGACTCTGGCGACAGATTAATGAAATATCAGACGCAAGGGCAACACCAGTACGCGGGTCGGGCCAAACCTCATCAACCCTACCAGCGTATTACGCAAACCTTTCAAGTTGTTTCAGTCCATTTCTACTGTCCTATTAGTGCATTCACAAAAATGATTATATCCAGCAATGAAATAAAGGCCACTGAAGAAGAATATTCAAACGTAGTCAACTTAATACGCCAAAGGTTCGTTTAAAAATTATGCCAAAAAACGTGATGCGTGATGAGGGCACACGACCTTACAATAAGCTACTTGACCCCGTAAAAGTGTAAACTCATTTAAAAGTTTAAACTGTCTAAACTGTCTCAACATATTATTGAAAAGTATGCACTTTTTATTTGATATTTAAAATTATTAACATATTAATTATTGATAATCGATAGGTAAGAAAGAAAGGTTCTCGAGTGGCAGCCTCGTACCGGTATGCGACGTGTGGGGCGGCCCTTGCCTTGATAGTGTGACGACCTGGTAAGACATGCAGGAAGTCGATGGACGCAGATGGGTCAGGATCGTGTTTTGTGGCATTCTTCGAGGGAGGCCTCTGTTCAGCAGCAGACTTGTGATGAGTAATGATGATGATGATGTTGAATAATATTACTCTTACAAAGTTGTTAATAATGAGTGTTTGGTTCGGTAATAATTTCTTAGAATACGTTTACCTTATGATATTTTTTTCTCATATTATACCTAAATTGGCTTTTGTCTTTTTTATTGGGGAATTAACTCTTCAAAATTTATGTGATAAAATGAAAAAAGAAGAGTGGTGCAATTGTTATAGTAAAGTCACTACCGATAATATAATTTCGACTTTGTCTGTAAACCTTCGATACAAAATTTAAAACCGAGACTACTCGACTGAGTATGAGTAGGCAGGTACGTTTACCGGCACGATGCCGGTAAATGGGTAAATATTAAACTAGGTTGACAGACAATATTTGAATTTCGAATTAATTGACGATTGTCATGTTGGCTTTAAGTAAACAGACTTGCTGATTCCTTTTAAGCGTAGTGGCGGTGTAAGAATATCCACCACCCCATATAATCCCGTGGGTGTCGTAAGAGGCGACAGAGGGAAACAAATCAGGAGGCAGTAGCGTCTTCCTAATAACGACTAAAAATAGAAAACTGCGGTTGCCAACCCGCTTGCCAAGCGTGGCAACTATGGCAAATATCCCGCCTATGAGGCTATCTATGGGGAGGCCTATGTTCAGCAGTGGACTTTAATAGGCCGTAAGGGTAACGGTAACGGTAACATACTAAGTGGTAGAAGTCCTTTTCCGCCTATGAGTTAGTCTGGGTAACTGTTGGTAGATGTTAGTTCCAGTCAGAAAAGAACGGAACACCAGTATAACTAAAAGCGTGAGGCATTCCATCTTCGACTTTTCTTTTTTTGAATTGAATTGAAGTTTGATACAGATGTCCATAAATTGCAGTTACCATCAGGTGGACCGTAAGTTCGTTTTTCAATTCAGTTTTATAAGAAGCACAGCAAAACGTAATCTAAAATTGACCATTGCGAGCCCGAACATTAAACATATGGTATTGAAAACGAGAAACAACAAAAACATCGCCACATGAATTAATAACACGTCAAATATTCGGAGAAATGGCTTCCTCTAGATAGAGACGTTATTTTTGAAAACGTATAAAATTAATTGTGCAGTATCTCCGCGCATCTGCTGCCTCTATTGTCCTTTTTTTGTCCGTCCTTCGCTTACAATGGTGGACGCAGTATGAAAGCATGTTAAATATACGACGTCGATTTCGTCTCAGCGGTTTAACTACACCCACTTCAGCCGTGGGTTCGGGATTAGAATCCCAGTAGTACTATCCATAATTTGCTATATGAGAATTATTGTTTTTGATTCTGATAGCAATAGAAATGTCCCTTATCTTTGACATTGTATATTGTATCTTGATCCGATGTTACTTACCATAAATTTAATGATGGAACAATTCAATACATATCTGTAACTAAAATCATTATTGTGTATTAATAGAAATATGTACAATATTAGATCGTTTTTTTGTAAATTTATACGCGTGCAATTATAAGGGCTACCTTCTCAAGGACAAGAAGCCCTTATAATTTTGTTCTGGCCGTCTGTCTTACAACACATCAAAACTTAGAGTTATTGGCTGAAATATATAAAAGATTCGTTTAATATATTTCTATCTATTTTAAGATAAGTACATCATATGTATAAATTTGATAAAAAAATATAACGAGCTCTTATAGCAAATGCACTTATAAAATATTACGTGAAACCATGCCATATTGCCGCAAATACAGAGACCCTTGTATTTCTATTGTAATTGTAATTATTGTTATTATACATTGGCTTCAATCTACCAGCTTACCCTTTTGTACAAAAATACCTATTACTAGTATTTTCATTACAAAACAATCAGATTATTGCAGTCTGAGGTCAGAATAACATCAAAAATAATGGTGTACGCAGAAAGCACGTTAATAATGTAAGCCGATCTTGTGTATCCAATTCGACCATTAAAATTCATGTAACTAATACTGAGTTTATCAATAATCATTTTCGTTGCTCATATCCGAGATAAGTCGGCGCAACAACATGGCTGCCAGACTCGTGTTACCGATAATAATCAACGTAAACCATTGATAATGAACGTACCGAAAGCAATTCCTTAAATCAGGTACCTTTCAATTACCATATAAAACGTTCCTATAAACTCCACGACTGAGTGGACCTTGATAATCATCTAATCAGAGATCATTTAAATAGTTTATATCCTACCAAAAGGTCTAATCATAGCACAAAAATTCAATCGATATAAAACTTTAACTAATTAGTAAAATAATTATATACTTATATGTATATATTATATACTTGTTTATATGAATATATTTATAATATGAATATATGTCAATATATGCAAATATATGGATATACATATATGTATTAACTTATAATATTATAATCATCATCATCCTCATTACAGCCCTTCACAAGTTCACTGCTGAACATAGGCCTCCCCCAAGGAATGCCACAAAGCACCTACCTGGTCACCTCTACCTGCATCCATCGACTTCCTGCATGTCTTACCAGGTCGTCACTCCATCTAGTAGGAGGGTCGCCCTACACTTCGACGAGGCTGCCACTCGAGAATCTTTTTTCCCCATCGGTTGTCGCTTCTTCGAGCTATATGGCCGGCCCATTGCCACTTCAGCTTACTAATCCGTTGGGCTATGTAGGTCACTCTGATTCTACTGCGGATATCCTCATTTTTAAGTTCATCACGCAGAGAAACCACAAGCATAGCCCTCTCCATAGCTCCGTGATCGACCTTGAGCTTCCTCATACGGCCAGCAGTGAAGGACCACGTCTCAGTTCCATAAGTCATCACTGGCAACACGCACTGGTTGTACAGTCTCGTTTTCAAGTTTTGAGGTATACCTGACGAGAAGATGTGTCGTAATTTCCCGAACGCTGCTCAACCGAGTTGAATCCGTCGATTGACCTCTCGGTCAAAGTTGGACTTACCTAGTCGGACTATTTGTCCCAGGTAAACATACTCGCCAACAACTTCGAGCTTAGTGCTCCAAACAACTACCGGCATAGGTGTGACATGGACGTTATACATGACTTTTGTTTTGTCCATGTTCATCTTAAGACCTATCCGTTGGGAGGCACTATTGAGGTCATTGAGCATAGTGCTTAGGTCCTCCAGCGATTCTGCCATAAGGACTATATCGTCGGCAAATCGAAGGTGAGTGATGTACTCGCCATTGATGTTAATACCGTATCCTTTCCAGTCCAGTAGCTTGAAAACGTCTTCCAATGCAGCGGTGAAGAGATTTGGGGATATAAAGTCACCCTGTCTTACACCTCTCTGCAGTTGGATAGGTTTCGTACTCTGGTTCTGTACTCGGATAGCCATCTTAGCCCTACTGTACAAACACTTCAGCACTTCGATATACCGATAGTCAACTTGGCACCGCTGAAGGGACTGCAGCACTGCCCAAATTTCGACGGAATCAAAGACTTTCTCATAGTCCACATACCCAAGACAAAGTGGCAGATTGTACTCTTCGGTCTTCTGTACAATTTTCCGAAGGGTATGTACGTTGTCTATGGTGCTAAAGCCTTTTCGGCAACTGGCTTGTTCGGGAGGCTGGAAGTCGTCGAGTCTGCATGCGAGACGATTCGTAATGACTCTCGAAAACAGCACGTAGACGCGGCTCAGAAGGTATATCGGTCTGTAGTTCTTCAAGAGAGCGTTGTCGCCTTTCTTGAAGAACAAGACCACCGCACTTCTGCTCTACGCCTCCGGAGTAGTGCCACCATGGAGGACGGACTTAAAGAGCTTTTGAAGGACTTTAAGTACCGGTTTTGGACCAGCTTTAGAAGCTCCGCTGTACTCGTAATTCCATTCTCACCCGGAGACTTGCCGTTTTAAGGTGCTGGAGAGCCATTCTAATCTTGCTCAGACTGACGTCCGGGATATCATCGGAATAGTGTCGTATAAGACTTGCTCTTGGATTGTTACTCACACTTGCGTGTGGCTCCAACGATGATGTGTATAGCTGCCCATAGAACCTCTCAATCTCACTTAAAATCTCAGGTGTCCCAAAAACGATGATGCCACATTCGGTCTTCAGCTTTGACAGTTGGCTCTTTCTAGCAGACAGATCTCTGGCAAAGATTTTGGACTCTCGTTCCGCTCGATCGCTTCTTCAATACGAGCAGTATTAAAGTTGCATAAGTCCTGCCGCATGCATTTGGAGATCTGTCTGTTCAGTTGCTTGTATGTTGTCAAATCTCCTGAAGACTGCAGCTTCATTTCCCGTCTAACAGCCATGAGATTAAGAGTGTGATCGCAGACTTTTGTGTTCTTTTGCGGCGTGTCTTGCAAAACTTAGCTCCGACCGGACAGTTTCCACGAGCTTGTCATTCATATCGTCCACTGCATTGCAATCTTCTAGGCGCTGAAAACGGTTGTGTAACTCGAGCTGAAAGGTTTCGGGACTTTGGATTAGAGCACGAGGGGGACTGAGCGTTGACTTCATTAAACGACAGCTCTCCAACTTAACGTTTAGATTCAGTGTGCCTCTAACCATACGGTGATCGCTACCAGTTTCCACTGAGACATTACTGAACAGTCAATCTCATTTTTGTCGAACCGTCGAGGCTCGACCAGGTCCACTTCCAGTTGGGCCGCTTCTGGAAGAAAGAGTTCATCATAAAGAGTCCCTCTTTCTCCATGACGTCGGCCAGCTGCTGGCCCCTTGGGTTCCGTTGCCCTATTCCAAATTTCCCTACCCTCAGCTCGCCGTTCTCTCTTGTGCCTAATTTTGCGTTGAAGTCTGCCATTAACACCGTATAGTGGGTTTTGCGATATCCTCATATATTTCCTCCACTTCCTCATCGGGATGTGCCGAGGTTGGTGCGTAAACCTCATACCTGCAACGAATACCGTTTGGTGATTCTGAGTATAAGGTAAGCAACCCTTGCCGACATACTCACAATCTTTACTACGTTGTTAACGAGAGACTTGTGGACGATAAATCTGACACCTCCTAGGGACAAATGGTCGCCCTCCCGGTGATAGAACAAGTTGCCGGGTTCGAGGATTACCGTGTCCTCCCCCTCTCTTCAGACCTCAGATAATCCTATAATATCCCAGCGCAACTTGTCTATCTCTTCTTCCAGCTCCAGAATCTTATCGTCAGTTCTCACATACAACGCACGCAGTTGTATGTTGCCAGATCGAATCGTCTTTGGTGGCAACCGAATCTCCACCGGAGATTCTTAGCACCCCCTGCCCGCCGTAACCATGGTCGCCATTGTAGCCAGGAATAGCGGCGCCGCCGGGGACTGAGGGCCGTCTTTTTGTAACTTTTGTCATGAGGGGTATATTGCCAAAGTTGCCACGCTTGTCGGGCGGGTAGGCAACCGCAGTTTTTTTAATTGTAATTTGCTGTTATCAGAAAGATGCTGCTGCCCATCTTTTGTCTCAGTTTCCCTATGTCGCCTCTTACTACGCCACTACACGGGGTACAATATTATATCATAATATATTATGTTACGTAAAATGTGTATTTATTTTAGTTTCTTTCCTTTTTTTTCAATTGCTACACTTACGTCAAATTCTCATCCTCCATGGGTTGACTGGTATAGAATACCTTTAGGCATTAAGTCCGCCCTTTGTATACTTTTTGTTTTCTAAGGGAATGCAATAACGATAAAATAAATAATATATAATAAATAATAAAATATTATTGACAATACATATTATAAACGATACCAATTAATTGAGATTTTTTTCATAGATCCTGAATATCATCCTTTGATTTAATTTAAACACTTTTATTTTGAACTTATATGTTTTTGATTATTTTGTACACTCTCTGTATTTTTATCTCCTTTTGCAAACGTATTACGTAGTTGAGCATCTATTTTAAAATTAAACATGGATGAGAATGTGTTTCGGCTCTTTAGATCATTAGAGCTCCAAAAGTTACCAGACTACAATATGAAAATAAAAAAATTAAAACGGAAGTCGCTGCATCGTGAGTTCGTTACATCATGTACGGAGGTTTATTTTCTTGCTTTCGATGAGATCGAATAAAACCACGACCTTGTTCGCAGCCATTGTTTAGAGTAAATTAAAACATTATTCGAATGTTTGCATAAAGTCCGAATGCGGGAGTTGTCCGTTCTCTTTTTAAAAAAAAGTTTATATCTTAATTGCCTACATCTGTAAAAGCGGTCAGAGGGTCTGGATTTATAATGCCGTTTTGTTTTACAATAAATTGCTAAGAGACAATTATGTTAGTTCAAGACAAAAAAAGGATGAAAAAATGAATAAAGAAAATAAAGCGCATAATGAATTAAACAACATAATGAGCTGTCGATTTCGGATCAAGAGGCTACACCTGCGCTGCGTAGGAAACTGAAATGTCTTCATTAAAATGAGCCCGAGAACAGGTGTATTTTTTTAGGTCTCTACAAACCAATAATTTAGGCCGCCTGTAACGTAAAATGCTTGCTGACGTATTGGTGTAGGTTTTTATGGTAGTATACAGGGGTGTTTGGTACAAAAAATGGCAAAACCCACTGCACTGGTTTTGCAACATTGATGCATATTGGAATAATGCAGCGTAGATGTGACACGTTCTTTTTTGTTTTGCATTTATATTGGTTTAATAAACAATCCATAAATATATAATTTAATATTTGCGATTTTTGTCACTTGGTGAAACTCCAGCTTTATTTTTTTGTGATTTGGATAACGTTGTCAGCGAAGAATATAAATAATTACACGAGATAGTATTTTAATGCTTTTTTTTAAATTAGTTGGTTTTGAGTGATACAAATTTAAAAACTTAGATTCTGTTTTCGTAGCAAATATTGTTAGAAATTAATTATCTAAGTATCGGCTTAAATTATATTCAGTAACATAAGCCTAAGAAAAATATTTCATTTTATATAACAGCGTCTTCAGTGTTTTACTCGGCGCTGTTTATAAAGTCACGATCCCTGTAATTGTTTCGCTTATTCCGTTGACAGGCACCCCAGGGAAGCACCGATTGGCGGGACTCTTGCAAGATGGCGGCCGACCTCGCCTGACCCATCCGTCAAGCGCGAAGGTGAAACATCTGTTTTAACATGTCGGAGTGGCAGTTAATAAAGGCATCTCACTCTTAATGTTTTGAATTTGGAAAAAACCTTTCGTTATCTTTTTTGCTTGATTTGTTAATTCATTCTAAGTAAAATTCGTTTAATCCATCAATCCATTAATCTTTTTGCAATTTTCTTTTTTTATAAAATGGAAAAGACAAACGAACTTGGCGAAACGGCCATGGATACCTACAACGAACTTCAAACAAAAATGGCTGCAGATGCTTTGTCACCCGTACACAGCAGTGCGAGTACTGTTCCTGACCCGCAGAAAGAGGTAAGAGACGGACTCCTAGACAGAAATCAGTCCTAATAGATTACTATTCGGTTTTAGATGTGACAGCCAACGGTATTAGATATTCTGCCTAGAGTCTGGATAAGTGCCTCCCTCCTGATTTTTCTAAACTGTTTAAGTTTTAAACACCCTATATTGATGATTTGAAGGGTGAGAAAGTCAATGCTGCTAGTACCACCAGCTTGAACTACAAGATGCGAAGTATTCTAATTTTGGTCTTCAGATGTGTCCATGCATCTGTGGCCTCCTTTTTTGGAAGTTGACAGCAGGTGTCCATTTGCTCCCCCCCGAACGGGTTCCCGCCATGTCTTGGCGGGGGGGCTTAGTAGCCGTGTCTTGGTCACCCGCGGTGAACAAAGAGGAACCCCTTGGCTGGCCCGTGGTGTAGGGCCGGCCCGAGGTGGCCACTCCGAGTGGGCTTGGCGAGCCCACTTCGAATGTGTACCGCTGCAGCCGAGGTGGAGTCGCGGGTAAGAGGAGTGTTGGTATTGCGAGGCGCCGCTCTACCTACCCGCCGCGGCCGAAACTTGGTTGTCGGCGGAGCCAAAGACCAGATCCGCCGCTGGGGTCGTTAAAGCGGGTGCTACCGAGCGCTCGATTTTCCTGGCCCCATGGCCTTCGCGTATCGGACTCGGGGGTGCCCGTTATGCAGCTGGAGTTGGAGGCCGTGGAGGAAGGCGTGCCTTGTGTTCCTGATGCGCCTTGCCTGAGAAGGAGAATGGGGAGGGGAAGTCCTCCCCCGAGGAAGGGCTGCGGATATGTGCGAAAGCGTTCCCGTGGCCCTGCCAATATGCGGCGAAGGTGGAACACCATGGGGTTTTAGTCGGTGCGAGTTTGACGTAACCCGTCCTTGCCCCCGCGAGGCGGGTATGTGTAGGCATTTCCCTATGGAAAAAAAAGGTGTCCATTTGTTGCGGTAGCCAATTACAATCATGTTGATAGTTAGATCGTTTGACACTTGATGGCACATGTCGCTTTATTTATTTATTTAAAAATTCCACTTACTCTAACAACAGAATATAAAATAAGTAGTTTTTTTATCGCAAATAACACGAAGAAGAGCATTAAAAGGCAACCATCGAGAGATCGCCACTTTAAAATCTTAAATTTCATAAACGCGGGTTGTCAATGCAACTCTTCTAAATGAAATAGGCTTATAAAGTTAATATAAAAGAATATAATGGCCGTTGCCCGAGGCTCGCAATTTCCGTTTGCCTCTGTTCGCTACCGAAATACTCTGTGAATTATACGTAGTGTAACTTTGATTGTATATCATGCCAGGAGCTTGTTTAAAACAATCGTTAGCGTGTCGTATGATCGTTTCGTAACTCCTTTATTTATTACAAATTATCTTAAATATATTACGCGGAGAAATAAAGGACCTTTAAACGGGCGCTGAAATAAATAATTTTTTCTTTGAGTACATACATAAAAGCAATAAAGGGGCCAAGTTTGTAAATTTGTTCTTTTTTTATAGAATAAGGGTGGCAAACGAGCACACAGTCCACCTGATGGTAAGTAGATGCAGCGGACCATATACATCTACATTTATCCTCGATTAAGAATCAAAATGCGGATACGTTGTCACCCTTGAGGATTAAGCTGGAATGCCTCGTATCCAGTAAAAAGGGTCTCCGGTTCTCTACTCACCATACGAAATACAGCAGCATTGAGCTGCTATTTTACGCTGTTATTCTGTGAGAGCGTGATCCTTCCCCGGTCGAACCGACCCATTCTTATTCTAATATAAGTCTAATATAATATATTCTATAGCTTCAACCATAATATAGCTGCAGCATGGCTCTACCACGTTTGTTCGAAGTAATCTTGAAAACAAAGAAAGTAATTTTTAGCGTCTTTTTTATATCCATCAATCCATTGAAGACTATCAAAATCCACAGCCAAATATAGGCCTCCTCCACAGATTTCCTCATAGAGGGTATATAAGCGATGACGTAAATAAGCTCTAACATTTAATTTCTAAATTTTAAAAGGTAAATTGTGTGGAAACATTTACTGCTTCATAATAAATTTTAATTGGAATATTTTAATATATTACACTATAAACGAACAATCAATTTTCTTATTAAGTCATTAGTTACCATAACCCATAATTATTGTCTTTACGCAGCGCTGATTTTATGGAATATTTGTTTTGGTCGTTTGTATTTTTTATTGAAATAAAAAGTGGCTAAAACTAATATTTCTAATATATAAAAGATATGTCACAAACCTTATCAATGACTTCATCAATGCCTCTGCAACATCTGAAACCAATAAATTTATTTTGTTAATGTTTTCCATACATGTATATTATTGAACTCTTAAAATCTTTGGCAATTGTTTTATGTTTGTAATATTTTGTTCCAATTCACACATATAGCCGACAATGGAAGGACAGAGCAATTTTCTTAACCATTATCATTACCATAAGAACACGATACCTAATGATTCCACTCTCAAATCCCTTAACAGGTAATTCCTTATACCTGGAAGGTGATCGCGAACGCATCTTGAACGCTGATTTATAGCCGAATACAGCCATCCTTATCGTCGTCTTTTAAATTTATATGAGCATCTCTTTCCTCGAGTGCCCTGTGCGGGGTTCTGAGCAAACATCGTGCGTTCTGAATTAAGCAATTATGTTTAATTTCAAATCTCCCCTTAGCCGGTCTTGGCGGCGAGAGAATGTGTTATTTTGAATCATAATTTGTGAGAAGGCATCCGACTGAGCAGCTGTAAATTATACACTATATAGGTTATTTCTAAGTAAAGTGTAAGGCTGCTGTGAGAGTGTTACGCATCAGTTACTACAAAAGAGGCCTCACTTTATCTGATACGATGAATTATTTTGTGAATAGCTGTTAAAAGTGTATTTTATAGTTTTCGCATGAACCCAGCACTTACTTTTAGAGAATTTTGTTTTGAATTTATGGAAAAATTAAAATTATTTACGAGAGCCATGTTGCAGCTATGTAGTTGTAGCACCAATTGTTCGACTTAAACGGAGAAGTACCACGCTCTCACAGAATACCAGCGTAAAATAGCAGCTCAATGTTGCTATTTTTCGTATGATGAGTACAGAGAACCAGAGACCCGTTTACTAGTTACGAGGCATTCCATCTTAGTCCTCAGGGGTGACAACGCATCTGAATTTTGATTCTTAATTGAGGATAGATGTATTATATGTCTATGGGCTACAGCATCCATTTACCATCAGATGGGCTGTATAGTCGTTCATCACACTTATTCTATAAAAAAAGCGTATTACCTAGTTTACGTGAAATCTAACTTCGATGGAAACATATAAACATTTGTTTATTATTATTGGAACGAAGTTCCTTATCGTACGGTACGAATTTGGCGGATGGGGACCAGGCGAGAAAAAGTGTAAGATTTTTCCGTCACGACTCTTTCTATAGTGCGAGCGAGATGGAATAATATCCATCTCCCTCGCACTTTTTCTTATCTTGCCATGAATGAAATATTATTTTAAATGACAAGCGTCGCGTATTTGAATAGACGCTAGTAATTCATTTGTTTGTATTTGTTAATTAATAGTATAATACGTTTATCAATAATAAGATACTACGAAAGGAACTTCGTTCCAACCGAGTGTTCCACGACACTCACGCATGTTTTTTATTTATTTATTATTATATTCACTTACTATTATCATTACATGATTGCCCTAATACGACAGTCTATAAACTAAAACAAAGAAATAACACGAATAATTAGAAACGCCACTATAAAATCAAAGTCATATTTTTTTATTTATTTAACTATTAAACTAGATATTACGTGACAGAGCCACGCCGCGTCAGTGTTATGGCTGTATAACAAAATGGGTTCGCTCGACCGGGGTAAGACCACCCTCTCACATAACACCAATATAAAATAGTGGAATAATGCTTGCTATGCTCGTTTTAGAGAACCGGAGACCCTCTTGCCGGTAACGAGGCATTCCATCTTAGTCGCCCGGGGTGACAACGCATCTGCATTTTGATTCTTAAACAAAGAATACTATGGGTCGCAGCATTTGTTTACCTACTAGTAGATTGTGTGATCGTATCGTTTGTTACTCTTAACTTTATAAATAAACTAGCGACCCTCCATGGCTTCGCTTGTGTAGAATCTTTAAATGTGACGTTCATTAAGATTTAAGATTAAATTAAGATTATCAAAGACAATTTTATTTTATCAAGTTTTCGTTTGTTTTTTCAAAAATAGTTTGGAAAACACAAAAGCGTTTCATTTAATTTTGATGAAGAAAATAAAAATAATGACAATTATTTTTACAAGAAATAAAAACAGAGAATCTGATGGACTTTCATAAATAACTTTTAACCGGTGTTGAGTTCAATAACAAAATTAATAATGATCCTCCTTAGAATATATGAAATCTTATTTAATACTATATAATATCTCAATCTATTGCTTACATTTCTATTAAGCGAAAAGACTCACCGACGCACAGACCAACGGACGGCAGTCCACATATTTTTTCAATTACATTTTTTGTTATGTAATCTAAAGTGTATCTAAACTAATCTTATAATTCAATGTCTGTAGTTATAGTAACGTTAATAATAATATGAATTTGATGTCTAGCTAAAAGTATAAGAACTATTTTATTTAGCAAAATTGAGGTATGGCCACATATCGAGAGTAGAGCACTCCCGTGCCAAGTAGTGGAGCTTACATAGAGACGTGCAAAAAAATTCAGAAAAAATATAGCCTAGATCACTCCTTGCATTGCTCTCTATCTGTTCGTGAAGTTTCATTATAATCAGTTTTGCCATTTCGAAGGTTAGCCCAGACAGACAAAAAAAAAAAAAAAAACAAAAATACAAACAATTTTTTGAATAAGGTTATTCGTGTTTTAATAGTAAGCAAATAACCTCCACAGCTCAATATATTATGTCGATTATTTTAATATTACAGACGGACACTTCAATAGTTACTAATACTTATTTATAAGTATAGATTAAAAACATTAAAATCCTCACAGTTCACAAATTGAGAAGATTGAAAGTTGTTTAAACTCAATAGCAGAAATAATTATTGTGCCCGTGACTAGTAAAAAAAAACAATAAATCTACCATTTATCCGTCAAAACAAACGGAAAACCATGTTTTCAATTTTCAAATATCGAACGAATCCAAACTCAACAGATCAATCATCATTTATATTCCGGCACTTTCAACGATACGTCAAAACGTAAATCCATTTCGATGTATGATGAAAATAAAAAAGTAATCCAGCCCTGAAGCCTCTTTTTCTAAAGTCATAATTACAAAATAATTAATATTCTTTGAGTTCACCGTATGACACGTCACGTCAACGGCCGCAAATATGATTGGACGTTTTCATATGAATTACAACGCCGGGCGGAGCGTATTGGTATAATTAAAAAGCGTAGATTATTATCGCCTCACCAACCAGCCAAGTTTCCGGTGCGTAATTGTTAATAGGGTAGCCCTGAATAGAGTTTCTTAATGAATAATAACATTGTTTTCCATGTAAATAGTTCCACGCTTCAAGAACTGACCGTTTCTAAATTGGTCACTCGACTACGCTTTGAATAAAAATTTATAAAAGTAGTTAAAGTAGTTTTAAACACATTATTTTAACTAAATAGGGATTAATGAATTGTTTAAAACTTTAATGGAATATGTTTAAAAAATATCAGAAGGATTTTTATTCATAGGAAAAGTAAATTGAACCGAATAAAGGTTTCCATAAAATTAGGCTCGCTTCAATATTCTATCTATGGCACATTTCAAAGAATCTTCAATATTATATAGTAAGTATTATATACAGAAGAGTAAAATGTAATAAAAATTTTAGTATTCAACTTGATATCTTTTTATAAATGAAGATGATCTGGGTAGCGCGCTGTAAAAGCCCGAACAACGTGGGCTAGTTAACTTTTGCTTGTAAATTTTTTTCGACATACGAGGGATGATCCAAAAGTAATGATAATAAATATTAAACACGGTTATTATAGTTTAAAAATATAGTTTTCTACATAGTCTCCTAACAAGTGAATGCATTTAGTCCATATCTTTTAAACCCAGAATTCCCTTAGAAAAAAATACATATTTATCTTGACCCTCCAAAAATGCCTCAACAGTGTCCATTACTCCGCTATCGTCTGTAAATTTCTTGCCTCGAAGGTATTCCTTGAGCCGAGAAAATAGAAGTCACTGGGAGCTAGATATGGCGAATAGGGCGGGTGTTCATGCAGTTCAAATCCCGTTTCTTGAATGGCAGGCATCGCAACTGCGGCTTTGTCAGCCGAAGCGTTGCCTTGGTGAAACAGCACTCCAGCTTGCAGTTTGCCGCGTCTTTTTTCCTTAATAGCCTCCCGCAATTTACCTATTTGGCCTGCGTAGTAAGAGCCCAAAATAGTGGCTCCTTTTTCCAAATATTCTACTATAATTATTTCTTCAGCATCCCAAAAAACGGACGCCATAATCTTTCCCGCCGAACTTGACACTTTGAATTTCGTATATTTGTAGTCATGTCTATAACATTTTTTTATTTGTTGTTTGCTACTAGGTACACACAGAAAGTACTGTACTAATAAATTATTATAATTTAGAAAATTAGAGAAGCATGGTAACTCAGAGTAAAATTTCACTCGTGAGTAAACGTAAATCAATCCCCGCCGGCATCGATAATGGCAGTTTTAAGTGCTTTCATGGTAGTATGAGAAATAAAAAACCTCTAGTTTCACAATATTTAATATTACATATTGAGACACAAGTGTCAAAAATCGTAAAAATGAAGCTGGAGACCCACCAAGTGACAACAATCGTTGTATAAGTATAAATTATAATTAAAAAAATATTTCGAGTCATATCAAGTCCGCCAAAACGAATTAGGGCAGCGTGGATGATTCTTCTTTTGCCTGAACCCTTTCATAAATAAGTGGAGGCCTGCGCCAAGTAGTGGGGCTTACATGCAGGTTTACTTTACTTTTTTAGTGTTCTTCTTTATCGGCTAAAGACCACGTAGTATTTATGGTTATATCACGATAGGGTCGGCTTGACCGAGGCAGGACCACGCTCTCACAGAATACTAGCGTAAAATAGCAGCTCAATGCTGCTGTATTTTGTATGGTGAGTGTAGAGAACCGGATACCTTTTTTTACTTAAAACGACGTATTCCATATTAGTCCTCAGGAGTGACACCGCATTCTGCCTCTTGATTCTAAATCGAGGATAGATGTAGATGTCTATGGGCCACAGCATCCACCTACCATCAGTGGACTGTGAGCTCGTTTGTCACTCTTATTCTATATATATATAAAGAAACTGCTAAACACGGGCCTCTCTTTGTAGAGGTCATCACGCTTGGCAGGCGTCTAGCATCTTTGACGCTGCTACCCGTCGGTGTGGGTATTTTATAGTGTGACGGTAACAATATGGTTATACCGTTATCTAGTGGAAGCTATACGATTTTACTGTCATTGTCATAGTCGCCTCTTACGCCCCACGGGACGAAATGGAATGATCCATTACCTAAGGCCGCCAACACACGGAAATTGTTACATTACTTTTAGCATAGCGTTAGCCTATCAAATGTCCACTGCTGAATGTAGGCTATTGATTGCCTCATAGGGGGGATATTAGTCATTTAGCTTTTAGATTTTAAAATATTTATGTATCATAGAATATAAAAATAAAAAGGCAACTACGTTTTTTGTATCTAACGGTACGGTAGTTACTAGTATTTATATTCATTACATAATATACCATTACGTCAAAACGAAACAAAAATTTTGTCTTACATTTGAAATACAGTTTTTTTAGAATAATTGGCAAAATGTAATAACGTATGCGAAATGCGCTTTCGAAGTTCTTATAATTTAATCTTGAGAACTTCTCTATTTCTTTCCTTAAAGTTGTTTTAAAAATCGACAAAAGGCAAATAAAGCAAGCCTTGCTGCATTCTGACAGATGGCATTATAACCGATTAATCCACCAAAAGTGGTGATTATTACGATTTCTTTTATTTAGATAGAGATTTTTCTACATAATACTTTTTCAGACTGATAACCATACCGAGAAATGTCGGAACAACGGTTTTTAGTGCTCTAAACTTTAACAGTATTATATCTAGTTAGACTAACACGCTTCGATAAATCCTTTTACCCTCTGAAAAATCGCAGATTAAGTCTAACACAGAAACGCAACATCAGCGACGAATTCCTTTATATGTGACCGTCGCGTCAAAGAGAAACAAGCGCTTTGTGCGAATGCATTGTTTGAGAGAGATATACGTTTTCAGTTCACAGTAGAATAAAAATATGGAATATAAAATGCGCCATTCTAATTTTATAGACATTCAAGCTATTAGAGCAAGAGCGAATTGTAAATATTCACGAGAACAGTAGTTAATGATTTCTTATATTTACGCGAACATTGTACACAATACAGTAGTTAGTCTACCAGATAATTGTTATATTTTCGATTTAGCTCATAAAATTACGTTTAAAATAAATAATAATGTCCTCCAGACCGAATTTCGGTCACAGCGGACAGTTTCAATGGAGACTAGCAATTTGCGCAGGACAGGACTATAGTGCCCAGGTGTATGCGCAAGCACTCTCTCAAGTGCTCCCTAGCTCTCATAGTCCGATGGGACAGAAATCCGACACGACCGGAGAGAGATCAGGCGAAGGAACAACGGCTTTACGTGCATATAGCTTTCCGAGGCACGGGGGTGAAACACCGCCATCTTCCTGATTCCGGGCTGATACTGAGAATTTCTTGACAGAAAAACCTAATTATGGCTCGACCCGGGATTCGGACCTGGGACCTCATGATAAGCAATCACGTTTACGACCACTAGACCAACGTTCGAAACCAGTTTACAGGTAAAATATTTAAAATATGAATAATAGGTATGGCGTGATCGCGGAGCAAGAAGAATTTTATATTATTGCAATTCATACAAATGTGAACTTTAATTACTTGAAAATAAACTCGGTTTTCGAATCACAAATACTGTCCAATAGGTCCTAAAACTATCTTAGTTGGAATAGAAATAAAACTTTTAATGATGGGAATTAAGTTCAAAAATGCAAAGCAATAAAAAAAATCCTGCTCCGCGACCGTGCTTTAGTAGGAATCCTTTCCTGCAGAGTTCGTCTGGGTAGGCACTCCTGCACGTTTCTGCCGCCTAGCAACAGTGCGTACACTGCTGTGTTACGGATTACAGTCTGAAGGGTGTAGCGAGCCAGTATAATTACCTAGAGGCTGTGAAACATGTCATATTAGTTCTCCGAGATGACAACACATCTGTAGCCTTTATTCACGTTTGTTACAGGTATCCATGGCCTGTAGGAGCTTCTTACCATTAGGTAGAATGTATGTTCGTTTGTCACTTCAAAATTATAAAGAATACATTATAACTAGATCGAGTGACGACCTAAAAAGGCATGCGAAAATTCTATGGATATAGATGACTCAAGATTGTTTTCAATGGCGGTTTATTTGTTCAGCAGTGGACTCACTATGCGCTATAATGTTGTCGCGCTTCACTTTACATATCCTACAACTTTTGAATATACGTAGAACTCATCAATCTTGCAGCTAATGTTGTATTTAAGATAAAATACAACTGGTGTATAATACTAAAGTAATCAAATATATCAAAATAATTACTGTTTGTATAATATTAAGTTAAAATAGTTATAAATTAAAGTAAATTAATAGTAGATATTAAAGAGAGAAGTTATCTAATCACAGGCACATTTTTGCTTAATCAATCAATCATTATAAAAATAATGTAAAGGAAATTATTCAACTAAATTTAACGAAATTCAACCAGATAATTTAACGGGTAAGTAATGCATACTAACAAATGTGAGCACGAGTTATGAGAGCAATAATTTCATATGTTAATTCTGTGTACGGAGTACGGACAGCACATTTGACACCCAATATACGGTGGGTAGGTAATGTAATACATACGCCCGTGTCACAGCACTGTTCCTTATCATGTCTTGATGAATTATCGTTGTCTCTACGTTGCTGTTTTGACTGTAACGTTAGTTGAACGAGACAGGCGTAGTGTTGGTGTTAATGTTAATCGTTGGACTGGCATTCTGTTTCGTTAATGGTTCTAATTGATGAGTTTGTAAGGTACAAATAATATGTTTTATGATAATGTTTCGATAAAAAGTTGATTTTTTATTAAAGATAAAGTAAATGTTAAAATTAATTATAGAAAAATATTATTAATTATTTTTAAAATCTATAAATTTACAATCGAGAAGAAAGGAAGGAGCAAAGAGTTCATACTTCGGATAGTAACATCTCGCTCAAAATAATTTTAATTTTTTATAATTTACTCAATATTTGTCGAAATTTTGTATTTAACGTGGTTACTTATAACATTGATACGTGTTAAAAGTTCTGCTGAGTTTATAAATTTCTTGTAGTTATACTTTATATGGGTACACTGTATAAGTTTTTGAATTTCTCATGAAGGTTTAAATAGGAATTTCTATCAGGGAATTACTTTGAGAAGCAATCAAGCACTAACTTGCAAAGCTTGTTACCGATTCTTCACAGCCACTTGTAAATTTTAAAGTCAGTTCAGTCAGGTTCAGCAGCACTAACAATTCCAGTCCGTTCTCGGGTGTCAATTAATCTAGAGTTACTTTAGCAACTGAATACTCTACTTCCTTCAACTTTTATTATATTTATATATATATATATATATATATATATATATATATATATATATATATGTATATGTAAAAAACGATTCGAAAATTTTCACACTTTAGAAATTCTCATCATCGTGTTTAAATAATCTCTAAAGTAAAAATATGGTGTAGTTTATGCCAATTTCCATTATGATGTAATCTTCCGCCTGCAATAGTAAATGGTCAGCTAAACAGGAATCTTTTACATGCAATAAAGGCATTTTTTTGTCTTTAGTGTCCAGTGTCTAATCTTATAGATATAGGAAAGAACGGAGGATAACCGCAGTTAATTTTATTTATTTATTTTAATAATTATTATCATTATTTTTATTTTTTTAAGTCTGTGCGCTTCACCATCTTAGGCTACATCACCACTTACCATCAAGTGGGATTGTAGCTAAGCGCTGGCTTAGAATAATATAAAAAAAGCTACATCTAAAATCCAAGGTATTCTACATCTAACTACCCTCCATTTCCTTTCAATTTACCACAGGAACGTAGGACTAAGATTTATAACTGACAGAATGTTATTTTTTTATAGAAGATGGTTTTTGCAAAACATTCTATAATTCGTGACACTTTGGTGAATATCCTAAGGAAAACTTGATTTAACGTCCACCTTTGTGACTCATAATTAACGATACTACGGGATTTTCCATTCTCTTTCAGTGAAATTAACTTAGTATTGAAATTCTGTCGGAAATCGTTTGAAATGCAAATTGTGTTAGCGGAGTGTATTGCTTCATGTTTTATTGGTTCCGCCCTACTGGAAATTAGTGACTAGGACGACGTTTATAAAGGACGTTATAATAGATATTAGAGTCCGTGGTGGCGAATTTTTTTAATTATAGGATAGGGTGATAAACGAGCACACAGTCCACCTGATAGTAAGTGGTTGCTGCGACCCATAGACATCTACATCTATCCTCAATAAGGTATCAAAATGCAGATGCGTTGTCACCCGTGAGAACTAAGATGGAATGCCTCTTTTCCAGTAAAAACGGTCTCCGGTTCTCTACACTCACTATACGAAACACAGCAGCTTTAAACTGCTATTTTACGCTGGTATTCTGTGAGAGCGTGGTCCTTCCCTGGTCGAGCCGACCCATTCGTGCTACAACCATGATAAAGCTGCAGCGTGGCTCCACCACGTAGAAAATCTAGCACTCTATCACCCCATTTCATTCCGTAAGCTTCGAAGAGGTGATAGTATGAAAAAAGGCATAGCAGCATCTCATTGCTACCTAGAGATGGTGTTTAACACCTTTTGTAGACCAGACGTAACGAACCAAGATGGCGACAGGTAGCGGCATCAAAGTGCGAGGCGTCTGGAACTGCAAAACCCAACCCACCTGAGAAGCCTGGCGATTAGGGCAGAAGAAGAAGACAAGATTATTAAGTTATCCATTATTTCTTAAATCGATATTCATTACTTGAATTCGTTGAATACACTTTATATTTCAGCAAAAACAATATAATATTTAATAATGAATGAAAGAGTAATGTTGCTTTTAGTTAACTTTTCAAAGTTTATATCGATATTTTCATTAAATTTTCAGTAAAATTATTTTAAATATATGAACCGATATACGAAGAAAGAAGTCTGGAAGGCTTCCAGAACTGTCCTATTGTCCTGTGATAATTCTATCAAAAATACGTACAAAAATATTAAATTTATAATTAAAATTAAACCAAATAACTGACGACATTTCATAATTTATTCATTTAACTGAACTTTAGCCACTTAAACTATAAAGCTTAAAGATCGAAGTATCATTTACTGCACTGACGAAGTGTCAGTTATAAATTAAATACACAATACTTACATTTAATATTTTAGCTATTATTACTTACCTACGTTGGTACAAAATTACTGAACATATACAAATAACAACTTAAAGTCACTAGTATGACGTAGTAGTAGTAATACGTTGTCGTAACAGACATGAATTGCAAGAAATTATGGCATATCACAGTTATGTATTTAGTCAAGCTAAGACGAGATAAATGTTACCACGCAACAAGGATAACACAACGCGATAAATCAATAGAGCCGTCTCCCTTATAGGAGTAGTATTACGATTACATTAACAAATGCAAATTCATCGTTGTATAATATAACATCACAAAATTATCGCCAACAGGGTAATGTATATACAAACAAAACATGTTAAAAAATGCTAATGAGTTATGCATTCACTGATGTGGAAAGCAGCCATATTGTCGTAAAGAATACGAGTCAAAAACACGACGTAAGAGTATTTATCAACCCATCTTCTCGAGTCAAGATAATTTTGTCTCAATGTGCAGCATCAAGAATGAGAATAGATCAAAATTTGATTGGAACGACACCTAAGTTACGGCGTATGGTACGGTGATCTTTAACCTGCTTACGACACTTATTTTGGTGATAACTTCAAATTCCCTAGGTGGTAGAACTCTTTTTCTGCCTAGGAGTCCATATTGTACCTCCCTAATCTGCCGCCAAATAGCAGTGCGTGCACTGCTGTGTAAACTATCTGAAGTATATAGAGAGCCAGTATAATTGCAGGCTTTGAGGTATGCTATCTAACTCATCAAAGGTGACAACGCATTTGTAGCGTTGTTTGTTTGTTTGTTTTCCTTTAGTTGTCTGCTGGTGCCCATGGACTGTAGTAACTACTTACCATCAGGCGCGTGTGTGTGTGTGTGTGTTGAGCGACCTCGAGGCTACTACTCTAGAAACTTTCTTCCCCGTCGGTTGTCGTGCTTATGCGGGCTTAGCTCTAATATAATATAAAAGAAGTAAACTTGCGTGGAAACTTTGACTTAGCGTATTCTTCTCGTTGTTTAATAAAAAGAAAAATTTCAATCACATAGACCAACATAACCGGTGAACTGACAACGTAAATAAAAACCAACTGTCATGTATACTAAAATTACAAGTAAGTATGGAAACGGGAAACCCAATAAATACAATTCAGGAATACTCTATTATTTGTACGCTGATAACAAAACTTTCCATCGCGTGCACAGTGTATGAATAAATAATAACTACCATTCGCGACGACCGGGCTGCGTCGTCCCATCCAAACTACGCAACCACAATACTCCGCGTAATTTATATACGCAGGCTCCAGATGTAATCTCCCTCAATCCCGTGTATACCTTTGGTGAACCGAGGCTTTCCTTACAGCTGTTACATAGTTTACAAGTGATTGTTCTGATGCATATCTTGTTAGAGGAAGTGTACACAACTTTACGTGATTTACAATACCATATTTGAGTTTCAATTATTGACTTTAAATAGAAATAATTTTATCGAGTTTATTCCTTAAAGCTGCAATAGTCTAGATAAGTATGCGGACTGTAAAATCGGAAACTCTTTGGTTCAAATCCTCCATTCGACTACGATAAGACTACTTGGAGTAGTTAACATATGTGTTAGTGATGTTGATATCAAAATTAGTATTCTTTAAAAAAATCTAATTAGTTTTGACTTCCCGATGTTTTCATTACTATACCGTCCTCAAGGTAACGATTGTTTGATCTCTTCATATAATACGAGTAGTTCTTTTTCTACTTTTGTATCAGCCCCTAAAAATTAACTGCTGTACATTGGTCCTATTTAGGAAGGTTTTGCTATAATTGCCTTCAGTTCAGAAACCGCAGTGCTAGACTTCTCACATCTTCGACGCTGTTTCTTATTGTCAGTTTCGGTTTTTATACTATAGGTAATTTGTGTTAATGCATTCAGCTTTGCTGCGGTTGCCAACCCATCTGTCATCCTTGGCAACTATGGGAAACGTCCCCACAATCTATCGGTGAGCCTTATGTTCAGCAATGGACTTTTAATAAGCTGCAATGTATGAATGAATTAATTTAGATTTATTTTACTGGTCAGACATTAAGCTTTCTATCGACGTTTTCTTTTGCCGCCAATCAAGACATAAGACATTACATAAAACTGCGGTTAATAATTTCATTGGTGCTGGCAAGTTTGAACTCTGGTTACTCGCGTACTATAAAATTTAGCCCCAGAACTAGATACCTAGGCTACTAGTATAACGTATTGCCGATAAATCTATAAACTCTATCTATTAAAGAGATAATTCACGAAGTACGAAATTTTAGTACCACTGCAAAATTTTCTTATTTGAATTAATCAATACCTAATAAATTTCTTGAGTAACAGATATTATAAGTAACATATATTATAATGTATAAGTTCATTCACCAACATCTAGGTGTCTATTAAGAAATAATCTCTAACAGTGTACAAGAAAGAAACTAAAAAACCGGTTATCTGTAAAGGACATGTAATTCCCAAGATCAACTTCGTCTTGAATTAAAGCACACATGGCAAAAAAGTTATGCTTGCTAAATATATGCAATTCCTCGCCCATAGCGAATGGTTGAAATTAAGTCATCAAGTCGCTCTATAAGGGGCCCGCTCGCAGGCTACTTCTGTTATATTTAACTACTATAAAACTTAAGCGTAAATAAACAAAATATACTTTAACTCGACCTGACAAAGTTGATTTTATAATGCACTCTACAGAACGTAAGCGGAAAAAATCGCGTCGTCATTCTGTCGACGGCAAAGCGGGACGAATCGCGACGGAGACGTCATTCCCTCCGCATCCTCGACCAAAAACCAACAAGCAAAGTACAAAAAACAAACAACGTTAAGAAAACAGAGTAAACAGAAGATGAAATTGTGTCGTGATCACGAGCTACTGTCGTAGAGATGTAAAAAAAAAAAAAAGACATAGGAATGACAATCGTTTTCAACTTTTTCTACCGCAACTGTTAACCTAGTTACGGTTCACCGCGTTTGGACCAAAATGAACGAGTGCATTTTTTAGCAACATTTGGATGGCGATTCCTTTATTTATTTTATTTGTTTTCGTGTTTTTAAAATGTGTTCATGATGTATGTTGAAAATTGGTAGCTGTAAAAGAAATCTTAGAAATCAAACTTCTGTATAGATATACAGCCTATCCTTTATATCCATCCATCCATTACAGCCTATAAAAGTCCACTGCTGAACATAGGCCTCCGCCATATACAGCCTCATAGGGAATATTTTCCATAGATGCCACGCTTGGCAGTTTTTTTTATTATTTTCAGTAGTTATCAGGAAGATGATGCTGCCCATTTCCTTCAGTTTCCCTCTGTCGCCTCTTACGACACCCACGGGACGATATGGGGTAGTGGATATTCCCACACCGCCACTATACAGCCTCCACTATATAAAATTATTTAAATTAGATCATCACGTTTACTTGTTTCATATTGATATTGGGTCTTTTATAAAAGATAAACTACCTTATTTATATGAAAATCTAAACGTATCGAACACATTATTTTTCTTCACGAAACGAAATTTACAACCATAGTATTTTGTTTTGTCTCTTGCTTCGAGAATTAAAAGACGTTAATTATAATCTCATTTTTATATGTGATTGTGAAAACTATAGAGAAGTCCGTAGATGACGTGAGTCAGTTATTATTATTGCTGGGGCTTATGACCATTACAATGACATTTTTAAATAATTCCGCTAATATTTTAGAGTCTATTGCATTTATCTTTTCATTCTTTTAAAATTCGTGTTTGCTTTATTACTCTTGATTTGAACAGTAAGTAGTAATAGTTCTTCAGACCTCTCTCACAGAATACCAGCGTAAAATAGCAGCTTCACGCTGCTTCGTTTTGTATGGTTAGTGTAGAGAACCGAATACCATTTTACTGGAAACGTGGAAACGAGATATTCCATCTTAGTTCTCAGGGGTGCCAATGCAATCTTCATTTTGATTCATAATGTCCTCTAGACCAGATTTCGGTCACGGCGGTCAGACTCAATGAAGACTAGCCATCTGTGCGGAACAGAATCGAAGTGCATGGAGTGTGTGCGCAAACACAGATGTACTCTCTTTTTCCTCACTCTCTTGTCAGATGGCACGGCAATCCAACAGGACTGGAGAGATATTATGCGTGGACACAACGTCATTACGTTCTCTCCGAGGTACGGGGGAGAAACACCGCCACCTTCCTGGCCCCTGGCTGCTACTGATAATTTCTAGACAGAAAAACTTAATACCTAATTTTTGGCCTGAATCGAGATTCGAATCCGGGACCACATGATTGGTAGTAGTGCTTACGGCCACTAGAATCGGGATTCAAACCCAGAATCACATGACCAGCAGTAGCGCTAACGACCACTAGGCCAACGAGGTAGTCGTTACAGTATTTCTAAATACTTACGAAATAACATAAGGTTAAAAACATTTCGAGATATAAAAGAGAGATGGGATTTGGAACAAATAAAAGTATAAATAAAAAGTAAGAAAGTAATAAACGAACGCGGGGAGCGAAATAGGTAAATAAACCACTTACCATAAGACATATTTTATGACCGTTTATCATCTTAACTTCTATAAAAAAAATAACAGTAAATAGTTTTATTTTGTATTCATAAGTTCTTGTCTAGTAAAATAAGAGACGGATTGTAAGTATTTTGTATATTTACTTTTGACAATAAGTAATTACATACCTATTTACATAGGTAAATTTTATATCCAAATCCTTCCGACGGATTCTAATAAAATTTATGTTTCGTGTTTACATGTAGGTACAATATGTACGTTTTTTTTAAATTAATGTGCCAAGCAGTTGTATATAGGCATGGCGCTTAGAGTACTCGATTCAACCTCTGTGAGTATTTCCAACGGTTAATTCAATACTGCTTTTTATATTACAATTCAAATTTTATTTAAATATTAGCAGGTACCTGACGCCTTGCAGGCAGTAGAAGAAATAATTGCGGAAATATCGTTTTAAATTTGGAAGAGTTATTTTGTTTATTTGGGAATGATAATAATACATTCATTGAAGTTGAATGATAATATATAACTTTGTAATAAAGTTGTCGGTACGATACTCGCACACCTACTGTAAGTAATACTATGCCTACAACCTACGCGCAAGTGCTAGCAATAAGTTGACAAAGTTTTAGCGCAATCTGATGAACGGTATGGCAGCGCATAAAATACGAACAAACAAACATAATTTTTTATATATTAGATTATATAAATACTTAATAGTTAATTGTTCTGTATCTGTACTATAAAAAAATCATGACGACCTGTTAAGATTATCCATGTCCTTATCTCATCTCATAAGATCGTTTAATTCCAATACGGGAGCTAATGCTTTAAAATCTGATAGTATTCAACAGATTTCTTCAAAATAATAAATAACCTCTAAGATTGAGATGTTTGGAACAATTATACTAAATCTTTATTTTTTATAATATACATTTAACTGATCTACAGCGCAATGTCTAAGACTTCGTAAGTGTTTGTTAAGTATGTGTATTGATAAGTATTGGTTCAGGGTTTGGATATTTTTTGTTACAACTTATGTATCTAAAACGCCTTCTTGATGCAGGAAAAAATCCAAATGTAGCGGTAACAAGATCGTCTATCAAATGTGACGAAGAAAGGCTATTGGACCAATTTGAAAGAAGCCCTTGTCCTGTAGTTGTTTTATATATTGAATTTATTACGTTGAGGATAAAACCTTACATATTCAGCTAAAAAGCAAATGGTTACAAAGTGACCCATCCTTTTCTTTAAATTTTCAATCTAACGACAAATATTTTCTTGGGTCCAAGTCCAGTCTAGACTGGACTCCAGTCCGTCAAGTCGACCAGTCGAAGATACCAAAGTAATTTAAAGACATAAAATATCTAATTCTGCAGATGCCAACGCAACTGCCAAGCGTAGCAAGTATAGCAAATACCCCCCATATATGAGCCCTATGGGATAGACCAGTGTATAGCAGTGGACTTTTTAAAGGGTGTAATGATGACGATGATGATTCTGAATACAGAGAATTAGTACTAAGACCACTCAATATAATCCTTTTATATTGTACATACGCTTATCTCTTAATATGAATTCAAATCTTAATTCAGATGACGAACAAAGATGAAAAGCTGTTTGGTTTATTGCCTCCAAATTGAAGAACTCAATAAAAAAATCAAGAAGCCTGCTGTGGGGTGGGCGTGTGCGCTGCCTGCGGGTGTAAGGTATATCATAATTATTGTTAGACAACCGGCGAACTCAAAAACACCGACTCACACACACACAGGCAGGTACGTAACCTCAGATACATTAACACATACCTTACACACACATGCCATAGTCGTATTCGCGCGTTAAGTCTGATACACACACAAACTCTCGACTTAACATCATAATTACGAGCCCCACTGACGTGCGTCGAGCTGTAACGAGCTTAAACAAAATGGCGGCCAATTTCACTTGTATCTAACAGAAGGGAACTTTTGATAGTTTAAGAGAAATTTTTCAAATACAGGAATTTGAATAGAATTGTATAATGAAATGTATTTTAATACATGCTCCTAAAAACCTTGTAGGAGTATGTCATTTTCAAATAAGAAGGATTCTAAATTATAGTTTGCAAATTTAATTGAAAAAGTTCTCTAGTATTGTCTTTTCACAAGTTTTTCATTAACTTGCTTTCTTCGTATGTCTTGCCAGTTCAAAAATTTTTATCAATATTAATTAGAAGCACTTGCAGACATCCGAATGAGCTGAAATTTGGCATGCTGTAACTTCGATGACAATGCAATAATATGATACTACGGATCTGATAATGGATCTGAATATTGGCCCTACCAACGCCTATAAACAACGCCTATAAAAGCTTGTTTTGAAAAAAAAATCACCGTTACCGTTACGGCCTATTAAAGTCCACTGCTAAACATAAGCGTCCTCCATAGATTGCTTCACAGAGGGAATATTTGCCATAGTTGCTACGCTAGGCTAGCGGGTTGGCAGCCGCAGTTTTTTATTTTTAGTCGTTATTAGGAAGACGCTGCTGCCCATCTCCTGATTTGTTTCCCTTTGTCACCTCTTACGACACCACAGGATGGTATCGGGTAGTGGATATTCTTACACCGTCACTACACGGCACGGCAAATATATTTAATTAACTTTATTATTTACTATAGTAAAACTTATACTTAATTATGGTTAACTGTATCTACTTAAACGGTTGAGTTTATTTATTATACAAATTCAAACGAAACTTCTTATATGTTAATTTGAATAAACAAACATAATGAGAGAGCAAGTTTGGAGTTAAGACAGAATTTCATTAACAATGCACCAGAATAAAAATAAAAGGTGAATTAATGAAGGAACTGGTACAGCCACACGCCAAGCCCTGTTATATGATAATGAAGTCTTTATGTATTAAATTCGTTTGAGCATTCGTAATTTTCTAACAGTAGCAGGAAACATTTAAATATGACTTAGTGAATGATTAATATTTATTACCGACCAAAAGACCGTGGGCCGTTTCTCTATTTTAAAGAGACTAATATGTCTGACTCAAAAATGTAAATTTTATGAATGAATTTGGACAATTCAACATTTCTTTTAAGTTGAAGATGACAGGGTCTTTGGATTAAATATTTGAATATTATTTTTAAATGATATTAACAACCTATTAACTCAGTGGTCAGCGTTTCTACGTATTAATTTATAACTGTACATATTTTTTCTACCTGGTGGTCTGCCTCATTAGATGTAGAAGGATCTTGATGATTATCAGCCATTGTTGCTGTATTTTGATATTAAAAAAAAGAACCGTTAAAGGAGAAAGCTGACGTTATGCAACTAACGTAATGATATGAAAGATAAAAAATTTGTAAGAAATATTATGATTTATTTGGTTATTAAGTATATTATAAAAAGCAAAATAAATATTTTACTCCGTTTATTTATTTCTAATTTATCAAAATTATTAACATGTTAAATGTTAGAAAGATAGACAGCCAATTTGGAGAAAGGCTTTCAAGACACCATTAGAGTAGATAAAGACAAGGGAGAAATATAGAAGCACAAAAAATTCTTAGAGAGTTTCGACAGATTCCCTGTCAGATAATACCAACTAAGAAAAATCACACGAATTAAGCATTCTTAAAAGAGTTGTCGAGCCACCAGCTAAGTCTGACGGTTCGCTTGAAAAATAACGTACAAATAGAACTAATCAAGATTGTGGGAAGAGAAATAACTTGGTAATTATTAAAACAAGATTATTATCAAAATCGCTATAAGTCTTGTAATTTCAAAACAAGTTCCCCACAGATTAATAATGGACGTCAGTCATTAACGCTTCTAACAGTAATTGCCTGGCACTATTATGATGAATTGTTGGATTTTTCGTCAGTCTTAACTTTGTACAAAAACTTCAGGGGATTATCTTTCCAATGTAAAGGGAATAACGTCTTTTATTGTACCTAAACAATATGTTAAAAGTAATTTTAACTTTTCTTCTAATAGAAATTTTACTCTTTAAAATATTTTCACATCTTGAAAACTTAACAAGCTTAAGTTAAAGTTACAAAAGACTTTCTCTATGAATATTGTAATGACGCTCTTATATAAATTGTACTTTATGACAAAGCTTATTTGTTTACAATTCGCAGCGAATCAGCGAAGTCACAAAAGAACTTTATTCTGTCTTATTTAAATTAGTAAGTATAATAAATAAAGTTGCTTCGAATGGCTAGAGAAGCTTGGAGTTTTTGCAACTGTCGACTCGGCCTGGTGAGCGCTCTTAACCAAATTGTATAATTTTGCATTAATTTTTCACAAAGTATTCTTAAACCTCTTAATGGTTGAATTTTTTATGACGAACAATCAATAACTAGGAGAAGACTTGCCTCTATACAAATTAAATGTTCGCTTATTTTTTTTTTATAGAATAGGTTGACAAACGAGCACACAGTCCACCTGATGGTAAGTGGTTGCTGTGACCCATAGACATCTACATCTATCTTCAATAAAGAATCAAAATGCAGATGCGTTGTCACCCGTGAGGACTAAGATGGAATGCCTCTTTTCCAGTAAAAAGGGTTTCCGGTTCTCTACACTCACCATACGAAACACAGCAGTGTTAAGCTGATATTTTACGCTGGTATTCTGTGAGAGCGTGGTCCTTCCCCAGTCGAGCCGACCCATTCGTACTACAACTATACTACTAATATAGCTGCAGCATGGCTCTACCACGTAACAAAAATTATTATTATTATTAAAGTGTTATCTTAGATGCAACTAATACCTATATATCTATAGATTTCAATGACAGGTCGAAAACTAGTCAGGAAATTAGTATGTAGGTACCTAATTATTTTAATTGTTCTCATCGAGATCAAATCTTACTGATGGATGATAATGAACAAAAAATAGGTTTATTGATTTTTTCTTTTTCATGTTTTTCATAAATTGACTAACACTACAATCTTTTAGAAGTAAATTCTTAATAAAACTAATTACAATCAAACCGTAGAAGATTACTAACTAAGCTGTAATTATAAATTTATGCGCGTAAACCAAATTTGATATCCAATAATTAAACTGTTAATTCCAATTTCAAGTGCTGATTGATCACGTACTAGGAAAATCATCGTGAGGAAACCAGTATGTTTGAACAATAAAATATTTCAAGGACATGTGAGGTCCGCCAACACGCAATGGAGCAATGTGGCAAATTAACTGCTACATAACCCTCCCATAAATGAGAGAAGGGCTGTATTCAAAATCATTTAGACTGTAAAATAATATTTTACTCCTTATTATACTCATTACAAAATTGTGATATTATTTAACTGAAAAGAAAACTTACTTACAATATTAATAAGTGAGACAGCCAGTGCTAATTATAGACTTAGGGGATAATTTTACTGAGATATGAGGCGTTAACGATTCAGATCTTTGAAATTACACGTCATTAATTGAGACGTCAAGTTTGCACAGGATGAAGAGAAAAAAAGTATGGGCCTGTCTCCATACTAATTTAGATATCAAACCAACGAGCCCGACAAATTGTTAGCCATTCGTATTGGGTTCGTGGAATTGAGACATCGTTCGGCGTTGTTTCTGGGAGTATTTTTAGTCGGCGTATTTCAATCGAAAATGGTCAGAGTTGGAAGTTTGGCGGTTTTTGTTCACGATTAGTTTTTGTGCTAGTAAATCGCGGTACAGTCAAATCAAAGCAGAAAAGTTAGATATAGTTCGCTGTTACGTCCGAGTTTCCTACTAGATATGATAAATATAGACCATACGAAAATACAGACCTTTATGGTTGAAAGAAAATAAAAACTATAATATAGGTACACTTAGAAACCAAAGAGAATTAAAATATTGAACATTATTATTTAATAATATACGTACAACAACAATTATATTATTTAATAAGCGTTATCTATGTCGGTAATATTACATTATTTTACGGTCGTTTAAATATTTTATTACATATACCCAAAAGCCTGAAAAAATTAGCTTCTTCTTTGTAGAGAGGGCTTGGACTCATCGTTACACTTGATGGGTCGATTAGCGGTCGGAAAAAATTGATCCGGTTGTTAGCAAAGAATCAAAGGTAGAACCTTTGATTCTTTGCTAACCACCGCCAATCTATTGATTCGGTCGAAATTTATAATAGATAGTCAAATCTGCCTGTAGGCCGAAGAGAACCTACTACCCTATATCATTTCTAAATAAAACTTAAAATCTGCGGTTCCTAACCCGCTTGCCAAGCGTGACTAATGAACGAATTAATAAATGATTAATAGACGAGGCTCTGGCGATCGAATGATGGCGCAATATACACCTTAAAGCCAAATCCAAATCTCATAATGTAATAAGGGCAGCAGCAGGATCAAAGCGGGCTGATTTAGCCCTCACCACGCCAACCCGGTATGACGAGTATGTGCGAATCTTTCAAATCAAATGTTTCAAAGTCAAAACAAAATAATCAATTTAGGTTTGTTTAAAACACACTGACAAAAACTACAAAATCCATGACAGTTTGCAAAACAAGACCTTGACGACCAGATTATTCTTGGAAAGGTCTGTACAGTTGCGAATTTGGGAAGGCTGTTGCTAATTTGAAATGAATATGTGCTCGTAGGCGGGGATTAATTCGTCGTTGACGCCGCAAAGGGGCGAACCTCAATTTTTAAAAAAAATTACAGGAGAGCAAGAAAACATTTATTATTCCCCGATTACTAGCTTTTTTTCGTCAAAAAATTAATATTATTTATAGTTTTTCATTAAGTCTAATATATTTAATTTTCTAATGAAAAAAGCTAGTAATCGGGGAATAATGTTTTCTTACACTCCTGTAATTTTTTGAAAAATTGAGGTTCGCCCCTTTGCGGCGTCAAGGACGAATTGATGTAAAGGCCAATAAATAAGAGCAAAATATCCTATTACTTAATAAAAAAATAAAACGATACAACTTTTATCGACATTTGAAAGAAACGATAAAAATCATTAACATGACGTGTTAGGCTTTACTTGCTGCGAACTAAATGAGTTTCTGTAATCGAATCGCGACATTTAGTCTGTTTAAAATATTACTTGTCGACATTAATTTGTGCTTTAATGGTGTTTTTATGGAAATGCCGTGAAAAGACAGTGATTTATGGCTTAATAAAATTATTCCATTTTAAATTTTCGTCTTCACGCTTTGAATTTCAATGAAGCTATAGATTGGTGTTTCGATTTATTACCGTTCTCAATAACCTAATATTTATTCTTTATCGAACCAATAATTAATTTTATAGAAACTAAATAAAGTGGTATATTATTTAAAATTTACTAAGAACGATTTGTAAACTAGTTTCGATAAAACAAAATATATGTATATGTATATTTCAAAAATACAACAGAACCGTTGATAAACGGTACAGTATAAAATTTCATAGGTCACAAACTTTGGGAAAATTCGGGGGAGCAAAATATGATTTTCTGCATCAGTACGTTTAGTTGGAATTCTTATGAACAAAGTGAGTTGGAACTGACCCAGTCTCATTTACATATAATCCATGTTATGGAATGGGTCTGACGATATATTAAATAACGGGGCTGAGATATATTAGATGCAAAAAGGTCACTATACATAATCGCCTTATGAAATATTGAATTATTGGTGTCTACCCCCTATGAAATGATGCTATAAACAAACCGTATGGACGTGATTGTGCATGAGGTTTTGTTAATCTGAATCTGAACTTAACATAAAGCACCTTTAATTTGTCAAAGTATATTTGAGTTGTCTTTGAGAAAATCAACAAATCATTATATTATGTTGTTGTTTTTTTTTTCATTTTGGGATACTATTGTATTGGTAGTAGTGATAGGATAGTATTGGTAATTTACAAATGTAATAACGATAATTGTCAAAAAGCTGTAAGAAAAAATTATTATGTAGAAAAGCTGTGTAACAGGAATGCAGTTTTTTGGCGGTTTTCCTTCATTATTGAAAATATATATCCTAACCATTGGTTCCATATTAAAGAAAAAATCACACTTTTCTAATTATCATTTCAATATTTTTTAAAGTTATTTTGTCAAATGAATTTAGATCCATTACGATTTCCGCAAATTAACGCCTGATTCTATTAATTATCAATCTTTTAACCTAAGTAGATAAAACAACTATTTTTTTTACTTTTAGCCATTAATGCAAGTTATAAAAATATGTATGATTTTAACAGCACTGGACATGTGTCATAGGATTTTGGATATGGTCAAGATTCAAAGTTTGACATTGTTAAGTTTGAGTTTAAGTCAAGATTATCTTCGGGTACCATAGTGTCGCAAGTTACGAATCAAATCTCATACCCTTATAGTTCTTGATTTAGAAATTAAATTATATTTATCAAATTTTCCGTGCTTTATGGCAATCTATTGGACAGGCCTTTGACTTGTGATGGACTTTTTCTTCTGGCTTTTAACTTTTGAGCGAAGTGACTTTATCGGCCGAGTTGACAGGCTAAACAATCGACGTGTATGCGCGCGTCGTAAATATGCAGGGATAGGGTAATAAAAAAGAAACACCGCATAGAGCAATGAGATACGCTTCATTTTACACAAGTGGTCAAATTAGAAATTTAGTACAACCGACTTCAATATATAAATAAAATGAGAACATTATCAATGTAGTTGAAGTCAATTAAATACGAATTATTAAGGATAACTCAAAAACTACTGTTCAGATCTTGATCAATATGTTATTTACATGGGACCACATGAGAAGCACCAGCGTATAAAAAAAAGAATCATCAAAATCGGTTCACCTAGAAACAAGTTATGAGGTAACACACATAAAAATACAGTCGAATTGAGAACCTACTCCTTTTTTTTGAAGTCGGTTGAAAATATAGACTGTAATAGAAAAAGATTAACACTCCCATCAACCGCTTTATGTGTGATATTTGATCTACATAAGCGAGAGCAATAGTAAAGTTTCAAATTACAGAATGCGTCCGATGACGTGTAAAATATTGTTGACAATAACAAAACACTACAAACGTTGAATACAACTTAATAAATGAAATCGCATATACATGTTAAGAAATCTGAGAACACCATGTAAAGTTATCTTGGTGTAAATAAAATAAGGTCGCTTTTGTGAATAAGTTATGGCGATGTAAAGTATGATAAATGATTGTAGGGAATGTAATGAAACGGCAAGAGATGTACAAGCAGCGACACAGTTCAGCGCCACACGATATCACTGAAGCGATATTAAAAGTGATGTAGAATTGAAAAATGATGTCGCTACTTTTGTAGCAGGTTGTAGAGATGCCTCACGTTAGACTCAGCGGGAGATATAAAGAAGTGAACTAGTATCTGGCGGTAGGATAACGTAATAATCTAACCATTCCGCGACCACAATAACAAGATACATTGTCTGCTCGTTATAAAGGCATGAATCTATAAAGATGCGTTTTTAAATGGCGCACTTACGGATCCGTGCAGGTGCCTATTTAATCTGGTGCTATACTGATGCCGACACTCGATGATTACTCACGAATCTAATAATTACAACGTTAGAGTATTAATTATGCCTAAGACATTTTTCAAGCCTTATTTAATTGGAAATTAGTAATGGGCAGTTAATAAAAAAATGTTTAGATGGTATGAACATTGAGACGGGACTAATAAAAAAGCATAATATATATTTTGCTTCTTCAGTACATCGAGAAAGTTATGCAAAATGTTTCGTTGAAAGCAATGAGTTAGTTGTAATGGATGTCGAAATTGAAACGATAAAGTTACACGTACAGAACTACGAAATGCACAAGGAAGATTAATTGAAATCAGATCCAAGTAGTTTCTAGTAGTTTCAAATGTTTATTTCAATTTCTGAATCTAGTTTTCGACTTATATCTGGAATATATTAATAAACCTATGAGCGATATTAATTAGCAGACGTTTCTTGTATGTGGTAGCAGGCCTCTGTCACTTTTGCTACCTGCGTGAAATAATTACCTACAATAGCGAGCTGCCCCAGGGGTAGATCGCAGTCGGGGCTAGCGCGTTCTAGGCGATTGAATGTTGAAGTTTTTTCAACGCTGTTTACGTAAATAATTTTTGTAAGTACTTGTTGAAATACTCGTCGAAATAGTTGTTGTTTGGTGTTTAGTATATTTAATTGTAGGATAAATTACAATGGCAAAAGATCGTTCCTACTATAATTGTTGCGGGGATGGATGCTTAATGAGCAAATAAAAGGATTCAGATATATCATTTTTTAAGTTACCGAAGGATAATGAAAGGTAAATTTATTTAATTTTTTTGTTAGATAGGTACTTATAGCGAAAAAATAATTAAGTAATAACTTAACTACAGAAGTAATACCTAAGTACTTTATTACAAAACTTAGTTGAAATTTACTTCACTAACCAAGTACCTACTTACATACCTATACTCGTCTTTGTAATTAAAATATTTTAAGTTATAATAGCACAAAATACTGAAATTAAAACTTTGTTTACAAGATTTTCAACTAAGTAGATTACGATCATAATTCTGCTAGTAATCGTATTTCGGGTTTATTTGTTGTATACGCTATCTACCTATACGAACCAAGCATCGCGATTCCCGACGAATGGCCTTGCAAGTTGCATGCGTTGGGCATCACAGAATTCATATAGTAGATAATATAGTCGATTATAGTCAGCATAGGTACTTTACCTAAGTAACTTACCATTTCACAATGTATTTTTTTACTCTTTATTAACAGCCCTTAGCAACCACGGAAAGTCCGTTGTGACGTAGTAAGGAGAAAAGATGCAAAGTAATAGGGACACTCGCGCGCAGCGATAAAGTTCTATTTAGATTGCGTTCGCGATTTATCTGATTAATGATAACTATGTATGTAGGCTATTAAAACGTCGGCAAGTAGTCAACATCAAAAGAGTGCAACTTCTGTACGTAGTATGTACTATTATTTATTCTGTGGTGGTAGTGCGACGCTGCAACACGAATGGCCTACCTACTTTACCTTTCCCGGTAAAGTACCTCCAGAAAGACCGCATAAGGCCAGAACAGCAGCATAAAATAAAAACCGTTACCGCTAAAGCCTATTAAAGTCCACTGCTAAACATAGGCCTCCCCTATAGATTGCTTCATAGGGGTGATATTTGCCATAGCTGCCATGCTTGGCAAGCGGGTTGGCAACCACCTTTATATTATTTTTGGTCGTTATTAGGAAGATGCTGCTTCCCATCTCCTGGTTTGTTTCCCTCTGTCGCCTCTTGCAACATCCACGGGATGATATGGGGTAGTGGATATTCTTACAACTTCACTACACTAGCGGTGTACTACACATACACTACACTACACTAAAATAAAAACGTATCAAATAAATTATTGCAAGACCAATATTTTTTTATAAGCTCGTTCATATCACATGACGTGGTCTTCAATATCAAAATGTTATCTTAATTATATGTTATATAAGATAATAATTGACTTTCAATCATAGAATAGAAATATTGTATCATAATGTATAATAATTATAGATTTATGGTTAGCTTACTTTAAAAAAATGCTGTTGTGTTTCGTAAAAAAAGTATATAGAACGAAAGTGTATGTAACAAACACGCTGACATAAAACGATACGATCGTTAAAAATATTACTTATCGAAATTACTTTCTCTCGATTAACATATCGATTTAAAGGAAGGGACAAGAAGTGGTAATTACAACAGTCCGGCTGTTTCGTACAATTGTTTTGTACACAGCAGGATGCCTTGTAATTTGCGCTCCAACGAGACACGAAAACTTAAGTTGTTTTTAACGTTCACCGGGACGGTAACATGAGTTTGTTTTGCTGAAGGTATTAATTTTAATTACTTGTAAAATAAAGGATGAGTAATTAATGATTCGATCCTCTTAAATTTCGTCATTATCGACGTCATTATAATAAACGTTATTATATTCATATTGCCACCAATTAACATTCAATATTATATTGTATTGATTTACTATAGTATTTTATATAACTGATTTTTAACTATGCATTATAATTATAATACAGTACTTGAGTTTTATTCTTCTTGACGGTAAGTGATATTTTTATATTATTATCGTTATTACAGCCTATCCAAAGTCTCCTGTTGAACATGGGCTTCTTTCATAAATTCCCTTATAGGCATAGTTGCCACGCTTGACAGGCGGGTTGGCAACCGAAGTGTTTTAGTGTAATTTGAGTTGTTATCAGGAAGATGCTGCTGCTCATATCCAGTTTCATTTCCCTCTTTCACCTCATACCGCACCCACAGGATGTTATAGATATTCTTACTAAGATTTACGTTGTCAAAAGTCAAATAGTGTTATCTTTTAAATAAATTACCAAACTGATTTAATACAAAAGTAAAACAATTGAACTAATTTGACATTACAACTGTAATGTGAATGTTTTTTTGTTTTATTTTATCCTATGGATAAATTTTATTTGAGTATTGAAAATAGAAATTTTGAGTTTCACGGTCATGGGAATGTCCTCGCGGTATTTTTTTTTCACAGTGGAGCATGTTTGCCACAGGACGGAAACTATTAGGATGATTAACAAATTCAGTCATGCTTGCGGGGATTATGGTAGAATTGCCCGCGTAGTACGAAAGTAAAGGCGATTGCTCAGCCCTTGGGCTACTGCTGTTCTTCTAATATTTACAATTATTTACGAGCATATTGTACGTAACATAAATATACAAAAGTCAGCTTGTCTATTAATTTTTACAATAGATATAGATCGCTAAATTCCAACCCTGTCTTTAAAAATAATATAAAAAAAAATATTGAAAAGATTTCAAACAAAAAACAAAATTTAAATAAAAGTTGTTTCTATGGATTTTAATGCGCATATTAACTTATTTTATATTCCCAACTTTGGAGCACTTTACAGCAGCCATGGTCACGGGGGGAACTGAATATAAAGTTAATATACGCGATAAAATCCGAAAAACTAGTTTTATTTAAATGTGTTGTGTTCGCATAAACATAAGTAATCATTATAAACAACAAAATAATTTTCAGTATGATACGTATTTTGTTTTTAAATTAGTGCAATTATAAAAATCGTGTACGTCGTTTTAAAACTAATTAGTTTTTGTATGTGAAATGGAGCTAAAAGAAAAGATACGCTTTTAGCCAAAGGGCTCATCATCTGAGCATCACAAATGAGAGTTTAATGTCAAGTTGAAATCTTTAATATGAATACGCTGCAACGAATCCACTCGCTCGATTTCCACAGCCGGATAGTGGCGGCCGACGCAATTAACTATATTGTTGTATTAATCGGATTTCTCGTTGAGTTACACCGGGATGATGATGCGAGATAAGTATCTTCTTATTGGGTATTTACATTATGATTTATGTACGTCCTTGTGTCCGTTTGCAAATAATATCATCAAAAATTTTAACCATCTGATGCAGACGTAGACCCTTTGCAAAAATTCTGTCACCTATCGTGACAAAAATATTTTTTTTTAAGAATCGAATTTTCTAAATTTACGTCCAATTATAATGTTTCTAACATTGATCTATGAATTGAGGTTGTGTTGATCATGATAACATTTTTTTATTAATGAGGCAAAAACCTAAAGATATTTTACATTATTATTTGATAAAAAAAATTAATTGAATTAAAATAATAATATTTTAATGACTTTAGTTTTTATACTTTATAAGGTAGCTATGAGTAGGTAATGTTAACTATTGTTAGAAGTTAGAATCAAATTATGAATTTTCTGTTATTTACATTGTCATGGCAACAATTTGATTTTAAATTATCGATGTCAGTTTATAAACAAGGAGTATTAATTTAATAATGTTACTCAAAAACACATTAATTTTGTGCATTTTAAAATATCAGTGTATCATTACCGAATCATTATCAACGGTAATACGTAATTTCTTCACACAAAATATGAAACTGGCTATCAGCACATTTGTTCCCAATTAAAGCGTTGAAATACACACTGGGAATTCCTTAAGTCGGATGATTGTCGGGCCTGTAATTAATATCTCCTGTATGCTCATACTCAGCACATCTGCGAGTCACGTTACAGATTTATGACATTGTGTTAAATTATATTTTAATTTTTGATTACGTGTTAAATAGACATTTATTACTTTATTTATTACCCTTGTACATATGTGAAGTTGCTGTTTATGCCATGTCTATTGTTTGCATTATATAAAAAATCTATATAAGCATTTATCTTACCGTTATATTTCTTTATTTAAAAAATGTCGCCGTACTTTAAAAAAACACAATTGAGTCATTAATGATTACATAATACAAGGCAGTAAATATTAATCGTAACGCGATAGCACCTCAACGACCGTCCATTTTTAATTACAAAAGGTTCCGCACCTTATATCCGCAGCATTCTACAAACACAGACCGAATACAAACAGACCGTTTTTTTAGGGTGGCGACACTTCGTTATCAAAGCTGCGTTAGGCCGACACGCTCCCACAGATAATGGCCGAGGCGGTCAATATTTGAAAATCCATCAGTGACAACGTAGAAATGACTTCTTCACTTTACATCAAACCAGTTTTTATTACAGTCGATCAGCTAAGTTACTACTTTTATTGGTTAGAGCATAAGGTCGTGAATCGCATATTTGTAATAAATTTCTGTTAATCTCGCTACTTGATCCATTAGGTAAGTTGGTATTAAAAATAAAATGAAAGAAATTGTGTGGTTTGAAAATATGACATACCAAAACATGTTAAATTACGTACGTATTATCTGATAATATTATAAGAAGGACACAATACCTGTTATTTTAAAAATGTTAACGTATTTTGGGGAAAGAAGATTTGTTTAGTTGCAGTGATGACAAATAATATTTTAGTTCATTAGCGAAAACAAATAAACTGATAAAAATGTCAACACATTTTTTTACATTTAATACTAACAAAAAAGCATTATCAAAACATCTTAAGTTTGTGAGTACTAAACAAGTTTATTTTCCCCATATCACGGATATCGATAAACAATACAATAATTATAGAAGCAAACATAAATCAAAAATGAAATTACAGCATTAGAACAATTCGAAAAACTCGGAACTTGATCTCATTTAAAGTAGAAAGATAAATCCTGAAACGAAATTGTACGTACAAACGTCCCAGTAAATAAAGATTAAAGTATTTAATCAGTTTACTCAGAAGTTCGCGTTTTGCTTTGTATAACAAAAAGTTTCGACATGACTTATATCTTCCAAACTTTTCTTAAAATTAAGTGTGCACGCCGGAGTACGAGAAAATTGAAAAATAAACGATTAAAAGTTAGTTTTTGGAGCAGTTAAAATTGGAAAAATTCAAATGTTTCACACAGTTAACGACTTTTAAATTACAAAAGTTAATTAAAACCAATTACCTTTAAATGTTGGTAATGTTGGAACCGTAATGACACAGCAAATTACCTGTAAACATGAAAATTAAATATTTAAAGCATAGATTACACTGGATTGACTTGTATGAATTTTTGGGCTTTTTAGATTCTCTATCTAGAGACACATTAAAATTGACACTGCATTAGTATTAATGGAAGATTATTATAGCTTAAATATACGTGTAGGTGTGGGATCAAAGAAACGCTATGCGTTACGGCTAACCATTTCAAGATAAAGGCGTGTTATTGAGACGCCTATACTCTTAGAATGGAAGATTACGATTTTATTTACTGCTTCAAAACGTTTGATAATACATGTCTTAATTAACTAAGCGAGAGAAGACTTGTACCACAAGCTTTTAGGAGAAAACTTCGAAATATAATAGATTTTAAAATTTCATTCCAAATCGTACTATAATACATTCGATATAAAGTTTGAAGTCACATGAAAAAAATAAAAATTTAATCGATCACAGGCAACTATAATGTAGCGTCATTTAGTTCATCGGTAACCGGTGCTTTACATGTGTTTTGTCGGCAACCAATATCCATTTGCTCCGGACTGATTTGATTAGAAAAAGTTTTTTTACGCATCCCAAACATGTTAATATATGACTAACAATCTTACCATAATAAAACTGAGACAAATTTATTTCCCAAGCTTAAAACATTTATGGTACCTAAAATTCTTAAACTTTAAACTATAAATTGAGACAACTTCTTATCAAATCAGATCTTTAAACCATTCTATTTTTTAATTCTACACCGTAGCATAAAACAGTCAGTTGGACAGTGTCCTTTAGATTAGTAATGCCGATATTTATTTGGAGGAAGTCGAATCAATCACAACCGGTAATCCAGTTAGGCTATAAACAAGCTCGGACAAATGCCGATAAAGCCGAGTTTTACGATCTGCCACCTCGTTTATTACCGAGAGAGTTCAGGAGAAACAAAAGTAAAGGGAATGGGGTATTAACAATAACAAATAAGACAGCACTCAATAGCATTGTTGGTTACACTAACAAATTTACGATTCCAACCAATACAATAAGAGTATTAAAATATTAGACGTCATTAAAATGTTCTATCGTTACGGCATGGTCTAATTTAGATTTATTTACGGCACTGTACTATTTTAAATCAAACTATTGTATACAGCTTTAACAATCTATAGTTTTATTAGTTGATTTATGAGTTTTATCCAAAAGCTTCTTTAAGAGATGCAAGAATTTCATAGATGCTTGTAGCTTAAAGACTTCTCTAACCTTTGGTTATAAATGCTTCTTTTTTATCAGGCCGTAACATTTCGTTGCTGTACATAGGCCCCTTCCACTTCAGAAAGGATCTGCTGTTATCATCATGCTTAGAATGTGGATTAGCAATCGTAGTAACAGATATTCCGCCATTTTAACGCTACTAACCGTCGCCAGTTTGGATATTTCACGTCTGGTGTAATAAAATATGATATAGGTACTGCCAATAATCGGAGGCCATGGAAAATTTTCGATATATACGCACGCAGTTGCCTCGTACAACACATATGGATCGTAGTGGAGTGAAGGATTTTTTGAATGATACCATAAAGTGGGTAAAATTTAGATAATAATAATACACCATAACCTATTATCATGTAATATCACTATGCGAAAATGTAACAGTCAAGGTGTGCCTGACACAAATATTTCATAATATTTAAATAATAATATTGTATCAATACGTTAACTATACATAAAACAATCATGTAAAAATGTGAAGGTTAAGTCTTAAAGAAGCTTTTAATAATGTTAAAGATAAAAACGTCACTATGACATCTAGCTCACGAACGAATCGGAATCCGAGATTGTCAGGATAGGCAGGCGTGTAACAGATTCGAACCTCCACTGACAGGGTCGTAGCTCTCGTCCGTGTAATAAGATTAATGCTGCTCGTGCCCTTAGGCGAGATAAGATTTATTTTCTGTGGATAATAATATAAAGAAGAATGTAAGAAGGCAGCAAATCAGCAGTAATGTAAATTTTTCACATCAGCCCTGAACTTAATTTAAATATTAAAACTATAGTTTGAATCAATATAGAATCATTTTATATAGAATCAATTACGGAAATACACAAAAACTGTATTATGTTTATGTACGAATATTTATATTATTTTTATGTTCCTAATTAATAATAAATACATATAATAAACTAAACAGTTCGTTTTTTTTTATTCCATGAATTTAAAAACAGCCAGCAATTATTCACAGAGTCCTGTAAACAAGTATGTGAAGCTCAAAGTCACTCAGCGTGCGATGGAAAGGGCTATAATCGGAATTACTCTGCGGAATAAAATAAGTAACGAAGATATCGAAGAAGAGAACAGAAGAACAAGAGTAACTGACATAGCCCAGCGGGTCAGTTAGCTGAAGTGACAATGGACCAGTTATATAGCTAGAAAAACCGACAACAAATGGGAAAAAAGATTCTCGAGTGGCAGCTTCGTGCTGGAAAATACAGTGTTGGGCGATTCCCCACTAGGTGAAGTGATAATCGCAGGTATTCGATGTATTAAGGTGATTAAGGACCGTACTTTGTGGAAGTTTATGGAGAAGGTTTATTTACAGCAGTGGAATAATAGAATATAGAAATAATAGAAAAGATATCTGCACCAATGTGACAATTCGCAGACCAGATGATTTGCAAAAAAATCATTTTAAGCGTAACAACTTACATTTAACTATGATTCAAATATATTTAACTTTTTTCCGTAACATGTAATATAATATTATTTTTGGTTATCTCACTGTGTGCTCCTCACTATGATTGACATCGAATAGTCGGGAAATAGCTTTTGTAACTTCATTTACTATTTCATCAATATTTCTCTCTAACGTTATGATTTCTGATAGACTCGAAGAAAAGCAACCATTACTAAGATTATTAAGAGAAATAATATTTCGATTACCACTTACACTGCCCTTACAAGAAGGCCCATTAGAGAAATTGTGGTGCCGTAAGATGCCGTAAAAGCAACAAAAATGCAAGGGGCGAACAGAATGAAGAAATTAACCCGAAATCGGTGGAACAGCGGGAAGATCACTTAATCGCCGACGCGTAAGGGAACCGGTCTTTTTTTTCGACAAGTGTTCAGTGGGTTCACAAAGTTGTTTGATCTGATGAGTGATCGGTACTTATAATGTATTTTGCATATTGCTGTATTTTTAAAGCTCTATTTTTATATCTTACTACAATTGTTATAAGAATTTCAATAAGAATAAAAACATTAAGTCCTAAGTAATTATGAAAAACGACTTGGAAAAGAATACTAGTTTTATAAAGTTATAAATTATATGTAATATATTTATTTATAAGCAGGAGTATTGAAATTCAATGCATAAATAATGTATATATGCTCGTTCATAACTCAGGTCGTATGTAAGACAAGGCGAAAAGCAAATACACGTGTATTCACGTGAACTATATAACTACATATATAAAGTCGAAGGCATTCTCTGAGAAATATTAGATCGCATCTCTCGGTTGGTTTAAGGTTCGCGGATAGTTTATTATTTTATTTTCATCGTAGAATTTGAGTGCATAGAAATTATAGAATAATTTTAGATAATTCTGCGTAAAATAATTTAATTTTCTGATAACAAATTATGAAAAATCATTTTGATATGTTTAAATGTATTGAAATATAGCTTTAAATACAATTATATACGCAGCATCATGCAATGAGACGTGTCTGTAAACATAAGATTCCGTTTTATAGTTCTGGATTATAGTTTGCACAATTTATTTAAGTTTATCAAGGAATGTTTCATCATCATCATCATCATTACAGCCTTTCATAAGTCCACTGCTGTATATAGGCCTCCCCCAAGAAACGCCATAGAGGTCGGTAGTTACTCAATCTAGGGGCTGTCCTACATTTCGTTTACCGGAGTATTAAAGAGCGCTTATTACAATAGAGTATCCACACTTTTTTCATAAAGACACTATAAAGTGGCGCTTACCGGTATTTAATCATTTACAGGGACTGAATTCGCCGGTTCACTTATTATGCAAAACTCGTCAGACATTCTGCATATAAATAGGAAATTGCATGAGAATAACATAAAAGCTATAAAGTTTCTCAAATATCTCAAGGCTCCCGGGAGAGACAGTAAAGGGATACCGCAGGATACGCCGCGGGGTGGCAGGTGATATATCGTAGCCCATACTGAACAAGAAATTACAATTTATAGCTAAAGCTGATGAAGATATTATGATGTGCATGAAATAGGAAATAAAATTTAACAAAGCTTAAAATAATCTAAAGTGTGAAAACATTATTTACTTGAAATTTGAAAGGCTTTCTTTATGTTGTATACTTTTACATACGAAAAAATAGATACGTGTTTAAAAAAAAATGTTATGTACTTGTAAGAAGCTAAAATAATATTTGGACTCTACAGTACCTACAGGACCTACGTCCTGCAGATATTTTGTTTAGTTGTCATGAACCTCCTTTGGATCGTTATAAAAAAATATAGGAGAGTAAATACCTTTGTGATGCTATAACCTACGCGCTTGAAGTCATTTGATGGAATAATGATAACAATCATCATTTTCAATATCATCATCATCATTACTATAGCCCTTCATAGGTTCACTGCTCCACCATAGAATGCCACAATATACGCTACTGAGGTAGCTACCTACATCCAGTTTTACCAGGTCGTTACTCCATCTACTAGGGGACCTCTCTATCTTACCTTTTTACTAATTTTGTTATCTAAATAGTTTGGATAAAGTTGTTAGAAATTCTAGAAAATATTGTCAATACATACGGTTCAATCTTGTTTTCTAAGAAATGAGAGAGATAATTCGCAATATTATTCTAGTCAGTTCAGTTAATATTACGAAAATCAAGCTTCGCATCTCCTGGGACCTTAGCTGCTCTCTAACTTGCAAAGATTTATTTTACCGTATTACATTTGCGTATTAGTTTTAGGTGAAGACGAACTTATAATAAACATACCTAATAAAGTCTACACTCACTTTCATTTTTTAATAAATCTTCTAGTACATCAGAGTTAATAAATTGTGTATTTTGAATTTATTAATAATCCACTACCTATCCTTTTAGGCTCGATTTCAACTATATAATAAACCTAATGAACTATTTTAAATTAATACAGAAATAATATAAATATCATAATATTTTTATGTATACACTGGCCTGAAAAAGTTTAAATATTAAATTCTTTAAACAGTTCAAATCGTAAACGAATCACGAGAGTTAAAATTGTAAATTGCGGGCTCTATAAAAATAGTATTCACGTCAAATGTTCTTATGTCCTCGTCATTAGACGAACCTGTATAAAAACTTAAGCAAACTAAGCTCTATTTATTAGCTATGGTTTATATCAGTAAGCCCCAACAGTAAACTTTTTCTATTTCTTTAATAAATTCTTATTTATCACTAGCTGGTACCCGGCCCGTTGCTGCCCCAAAAGAAATATTTGGAAATATTTTAAATTTGGAAAATTTATATTGTTTAATTAGGAGTGATTATATATTCATTGAAATTGAATTTATATATAACTTTCAAATAAAGGTACGATACGCGCGCCACCAACTGTAAGTTAATTGTACTATGGCTATAACCGTCACGCAATTGCAAGCAATAAGTTGACAAAGTTTCTGCAATGTGATGAACGGTATGGCAGCACATACAATACGAACAAACAAATATTAATTTCATATATTAGATTTTGCAATTTTTGATTGCTTTTGAGCATAAATTTAGCACATTTAGTTTTAAATGATTAAAGGCTAAATTGCTTATACAGTATTTACTACACTGATGATCTCATTTTGCTTAAACATCATCTGCACACTTTACAATGTTAATAAGGTGTAAGAAGAAGAAGTCACACATATTTATCATAGAGAAAAAAATGCAATTTACTTCGGTCTTCTTACGGCTCCGTTGCAGCGCTGAGAGCTGCGGATTCTATCCAGCACGAAACAAGCATTTGTATGGTCTACAAATGATTTTTCTGGGTCTAGATGTTTTTTCTTGTGCAATTTATGTATGTTAACTGCCTTTACGTTACAGGAGATAATCCTAGTGTCGGGGCAACGTTTCTTTTTTAAATATAAAAAAAAATTACTTTATTGTTAAAAATCTGCATAACGATTGGTGATGATAGAATATAACAGTAAAACCGAAATTTCATGTGGAGGACATGACGGCTACTCTCGGCGGACACTAGCCGTCTGCGCGGGACAGGTTTATAATAGTGCACGAGATTATGCACACACAGGTATACTCTCCATTTATTCACCGTCACAGTCCATCCATTTCATCCATTACAACCTAAAAAGTCCCTTGCTGAACATAGGCCTTCCCCAAAGATTATAAACTATAGCAAAATCCGGGTTGGCTTGGCAACCGCAGTTTGTTTAATACCGGGTTGTTATTGCGAATTTATTAACTGAAAAACCAAAAACAACTGTTGCATAAAACCGGCAACTGATTTTTACTTGGCCCAAAGTTCTTAAGCTCATAAGGCTCTAAATGATAAAAATAGAAAAAATGAAGAAAATAATAATTCATTGAGTTACATACACTGTTTACGGAAGTCAAAGAGCCTACTCTTTTTTAAAAGCTCGGCAACGTGCCTGCGATTCCATACTCGCATCAGGCGAGCCGCATGCTCGTTTGCTTCTTCTACAAAAAAAAGGTTTGGAAAGAATTTCTGACCACAATACTTTCCATCAATGTTGAAGATAATTCAAGTAATCATTTCATAATTATAATATATGTAATATATTTGTAAATGATTACAAAATATGTGAAGCACCGTATCTTTTACAGTTTTAAACTAATCTGTGTTGATAGTGGTTCTTCAGTTACTTAGCCCAATTGACTTAAAACAGTAAAAACTAAATCTTTTCAGTTTGCAGCCAGAAGGTAAATTTTTAACTAATGGTTCTAAAATGTATAAATCTGAAGTGCTCTCATCTGTTCTCGAGAAGAACTTAAAGAAAAGTTGAATAATACATAATATCCCGAAGGAGGTTGCTCAAAAAATTCAAACCGCGCCAATGTTTTATCGGATATTATTATCTCGTGATTAACATAAATTTTATTCGAAGCCCTGTTGAAAGAAAGAAAACGCTTAAGAGCAAGGCACCTTTTCTGGAGCTTAGAGGTCAACATTATGTTAATATTTGTTTAGTTGTATGAGGAGACTTATTTTTATTATTTATTATTTAGTAATTATAAAACTCAAGAAAACTTTTTATTTTAGAATGTATTACCCTTTATCCGGCATATAATGGCGGCAAAAGAGAAGCTTAATCCCGTATGACGATCTCTGATTTATATTAACCAAACGTAAAATGCTTAGACTGGCGACGGAAAACAATGTCGAAGGTTGGAGACATCTGTTACTACTGTTGCCAATCTGCCTGTCAATCTTAGAAGGTAACGGCAAGTCACTTCAATAAGAGAGAGCTATTTCAAGCAGAGTACAGCTTTTACGTTGATGAGACGGATAAAGAATCTTTAGAATTTATAACCTTATTACAGATGTAAAAGTATTCGGTTTCAAATCAAAAATGATCATTTAAAATCTATCCGTCACTAAAACTGTAAACATTTTACACATAACACATAGCTGATGTGAAGAATCGACGCTCCGGGAAGTCTGCAGTCTGTGAACACGTACAGGATCGCCCCCGTCACTACATTAGATTTGATAGACCACAAATCCTCGCTAAAGAACACCGATTCCTTGCAAGGATGATTCGCGAGGCTATTGAAATCAAAAAACTTCCTAATTTCAATAGAGAAGATGGCTGGGTGCTACCATCTGCTTGGGATCCTATAATTAATAAAATTAAACCCCAACCCAAGCATACAACTGCACTGCGATAAAATCCGCAAAACTAGTTTTATTTAAATGTGTAGTATTCGCGTAAATATAAGAAATCATTATTTTCCAAAAGGTTTATTTCGGCTTACAAAAATTAATCACTGAAACAATTTTAAGCTACGGAACCTCATAATGCTAAACGTTTCACACTTCGCAGCCTTGTTTTTTAATATCGAGGATTGTAGTCAGGTACGATTTGAATAATGCCGTTGAGAAAGCCGTGGATGAAATAAAGAGCTTAAGAATGAGAACCGAAATAAATATTACCTTGATTCAGCTTTATATTCATTTATTGTGCCACTGGAATATAATATGTCAAGAACAACTGGTGTTTAAATTTGTCTATAAAAGTAAAATACAACACATACAAATACTCATATAAAATATAAACCAAATAAGTTTTATATATTTTACTTTGAGACTCAGACCTCTTGCCTTACATTCACTAGTTCTAATCTATTTAAAACAAATTTAAAAAAGGTTTTGCAGTAAAATTGTTGTCCGACCCACAATGTAAATAATATGGTTTGCTAATGTACATTTATTGGCACTATATAGTCTTTTTATTTGTAAATGTAAAATGTAAACTATATATTTGAAATATGAATGTTTGTTGCCAAAATAAATAAATAAAAAATATTCTCTCATATAGCTTAAATTTCATAACACAATAAACACAAGTTTTATCTAAGTCGAAACTAAAGAAAAATTTTGATTTATTTACCATGATGTGCTGTTAAAGAAAATTCAAGTCCAACAAAAAACTTCAAATCTGAGAATTTTATCTGAAATATTTTGAGGGCATGATGTTAAGTTCTCCAACACTCGTTGAGATAGAGAGAGTCGTGGACTCTCGGCTGTTCCAAAAACCTTTCAGATATAACAATGTATGACAATCTTTTAGGATTTTATTTGGAGCAGAATCTTTTTTTCCAAAATTCTTGATTGGCTTTAGGTTTTGAACACATTTTCCCTAAATCCCAAACGGCTTTATTATTGATATATATTACTGATATGCTTTGAACATAGCTAAATATAACAAAGAAATTATAAACGTATGTAACCAGTCATGTGGTAGTATTGTTTACTTATGAAGTCATTTCGATTTACACCATTTATTCACATCAGATAAAAGCCTGATAAATAAACCTAACCTTAATAAAATAAACTAATGAAAATAAATATTTAAGCTATAAAGAACGCCAAAATCACGCCTCTTGATCAAAAGCTGCACATTAACCGATACCGTGATACTGGCGCCTGTGTAATAAAATAGCTTTGATCCAAAGAGATATTGAAGACATGTTTATAGATGATTCCTCTTGTTTACATCCTAGACGCTTTTGCGGTATACCTCTAATTATATTCAATCCAGACTCAAAGGACGAGGGGTACGTCGTCGCATTAGAAATATAGATACAAATCTATACATATAAATAAAATTGAAGAGTCTATCACTAATATCGAAATAACTGCCATAAATTTAGGTGGGGGGTTATTTTCAAGCCATTATGACATAACTGAACATTTAAAAATGTTTTGTCTGTCTGTCTGAACTTGTTCGAAAAACTTAGACTTTTTTTTGGAAAACGAAAAATTTATTAAATAAAATAATGGTCTTTAATTATATTAAATCGAAATAGTGCCACATTAATGGATACTACCCAGGCAAAGGCAGGGCGGATCGTTAGTTTAAAATAAAATATGTCTGCACTCGTCTTATAAGTCTAGGTTGCGAACTTTAGTCTTTCTTTCTATTCTATTTAAACGTTAGCCCCATACTACATAGGAATTTCTCTTGTATCGTAGAGATGTTTTACACACATAAATTGCATATTGACAAAAAGCCACGTCCGAACAAATTTTTATCGGTAAGCTATAAAAATAATTGTACTGAGTGAGAATTGAATCCACGGCTTTTAGCGCCACAGTTAAATGTGTATTTAAGATTCATTAGTTGAGAAAAAAGCGAAATAAAAATTTGTCAACAAAATATTTAGTGAATCAATCGATTATAACCCATCGATTATTAGATTATAGATATAATAGCGATCCGATCCGGCTTCGCACGGTTGATTTCTTGATCTAGACAACAACGACACCTACCGGGTCTCATTGCGAATCTAAACTATTCTCTAATCAACTTAATCACACACACAAAATTTCATCAAAATCGGTCCAGCCATTTAGTAGGAGTTTCAGTCACATACACACAGACAGAAGGATTATATAATACATATGCATGTATTATACATATAAACCTTTCTCTTGAATCATTCTGTCTATTGACGAAAACCGCATCAATTTTAAAACTACGTATACGTAGTTTTAAAATTGCGTACGGCGTATTTTAAAAGACCCACGCGTACAGACGGCGGGAAGCGACTTTGTTTTATACTATGTAGAGATTGGCATGGGAGCAATGCAACACTTACGAATTAAAAGTACTAGAAAATTTAATTTTAAAATGCCTGGTATAAAAGCATACTGAACAAATAAAATGTCGTGGTAATGATTTTCTAACCCACCTCACCTTTATCTTTTGTGTCCTCATTTGTGACAGAAGCCCCTAAACAACCTACAGTCTTAATACCCGAGAGACCCAAAACAAATTGATAAGTGAGCTCCGATCAATCATCCGAAGTCTCGGCCCACGTGTCTGACTCCTAATCCATTACATCCTTCCAGTTAATAAAGCCCCGTCGCGTCTTATTTACAAATTGATAAATATGCGATAAAGCAGGTAACAGCTACTGGGGTGACGACGTGTCAGTTGGCGATAACACACGCACCAGACGTCGCAGTATTTTACGAGCGCAACGGAATTTTATGCTTAAATATTTTGATGTCATAAAACTTTCGTCAGAATAATTAAAAACAAATCTATGCAAGAGTTAAAAATAACTGCCCATATATACTCTTCAGCATGAACAGTATTTGAGGTATATCCGAACAATGAGAATATAATACGTGCAAAATTACAAAATGATTAATTTTGGTACTCAGATAAGAATGAACTTTAGTCTGTTTGAAAGTATTTGGTGTTTGTATAGCATTTTATTACACCACATAGCTATTTCAGACTTTTTATAAACTGGCCAAAAAGAAATTACTAATATGTATCGTTATGTTTTTATTTAATAGCCAATTTATTTAACAAGCTAATCCTTCAAGAGTTCCACAGGTTACCATTTTTAAAAGAAATCTTGCTAGCAACTTGACTGGAAATAAATTGCTAAGACATAATCCAATATCAAGCGAATCTAATGAAGCTGTCAAGGAGCGAGAATTTAAAGGCGCACTTTTAGTAATTAAAGGAAAATCGTACTAACTGCATACCGAGTACCGTTTTCGATTGGCTATGTTTTGTATGAAAATTATAGCTTGATTGCCTCGTTATGTGAAAGCGGCTAGGTTTATATTTGCATACGCTACTAACGAGGATGGCGATTCTATGTTGGCCTCTACGTGCATATAAATTGTATCTGGCGTAATTAAGCTCCTTGGTCATGTGAATGTGTTCATTAATGTTAGTTCATTTATAAAGGGCAACAATGTCAATTTATTTTATTTAAGTTGCATTACATTCAATCTTAGCATTCTATTCAGCTTGTTTGTGAAACCGACAAAGTGACAATAGTTTGTATTCTTAATCAAATTAATGTAAGTACAAATTTTAGCAAATAGTTTTAAAAAATCCTTCTCGTAGTAACGTTGACATGGTATTGACTAATATTCTTCACATTGGTCTAAGTTTAAATTATAATCTCAGTAGCTGTTATAATTATAAGATTAAAAATGAAATATCAAGAAATAATAACAATTTAAATAATAATAATAAGAATTTTTATATTTTACACACTTATGCTCTTTTGAAAATAAAGCGTCATCCACATCATCACATCACATCATAAATTTTGAATTCTACTTACACTGAAATATCCGACTTTAAAAGAACGCGGAAGTATTTCTTCATTTTCATTGGCAATTCTCACCGCGCTATGCAGAAGATAGGGGTTGGAGAGAGAGGAGTCAATGCCAGTTTACTGCTAATAATGCTGCACCCCGTTAACAGTCTGTGGGATTAGGATTAAGCTTAGAGTAATTACATACATAAGAAGCGTTTTTAGACAGGTGTTTCGCTATCAGAATCTTGTCCGTCAGTCAACATTGTTTTGAGAAAAAACAGATTTCGATTTCGTTTTCTTTTCTACTTTACATACTATCAAAAGGACTCTTATATATAAGGATAATTCCATAGTTGACACGCTTGGCAGGTGGGTTATCAACCGCAGTTTTTTATTATTTTGTGTGTGTTGTTATTACGAATAAGCTGCTGAACATCTACGGTTCCAGTTTCTCTCTGTCGCCTTTTATGATTTTCACGGGGTGATAAGATAAAGTGAATTTTTTACGCGCCATTACACCGCTGTTTCGATTATTTAACATAATCTAATACATCAGTTTAATCATACAATACTTTTATGCCATTTTTAACATATTATCTTATATTTTTGTCACATCGCAAAATTTCCTCATTTAAGATAAAGTCAAAGGCACAGTATAGAAATGGACGTTAAAACAAATTTTCTATAATTTCCGAACTACCATAAATGATTTTATTTACTGATACCGCAGACTTTACTGCAACTTAATCACCACACACCCACTATCACAGACTATTAATTAGGCAAAGGCACGCCATTACAATAAAATGAAGCTTCAATTACGAATAGATCCAAACATATAACGTCCCACGCAGAAGTTAGCACTTTAATTAAACACTCCGAGTGCATCTTACGGTACTATCTTAAAGGAGAATGGCTACGTGTCACGTTATAAAGACATGCTCATTGCGTTTGTTTCGCCATCGATATTATGATAAAAAATATACAAATCGCTGTCTCAGTGTAGCCACTTTTATGTACGCGAGTAGATAAATAATGGATCCAACAAAGTGAAAATGAGGCTGTCGCAAATGACATTTTTCGCACGGAAGACGCTCTGCATTGAAGCACTTAGTATAATTTCTTTTTCTGAAATCTTCTTCAATTGGAAATTTATCTTTTTTATGTTATACAAATAAAAATACAAAGCGGTTGTAGATTTATAATGTTAACATGTTAAATAATTTCTACTCCTTTAAAAAAATATTATGTAAAATTTAAGTATTTCGAATCTATAGAGAGGCAAATATTATCATAGTTTAAATATTACGTTCCATTATTTATATATTAAAAAGTATTTTTTTAAATAAAATTATAGTAATCGAATTGTATTATGTGTCTCTTTGAATGCTAATAGAATTCATAAGATTTAAAAAAAAGCGTTTCGAATTCATTTTGTTTCCTATTTTCTATTTCCATTTCGTTCGACGTTTTGTTACGATCCGATGTTTTAAATACTCGAATTTATCAATCACTGCATACTAACAGTTTCGAACCCTAAAACATTGTAACTATTTTATTATTTGATCAGCTTGGAACTAGAAGTAAAACAAATATTGACCCCATGTGTATTCAATGCTCTCTATTTCCGTTCGTTGTTGAGTCCTGTAATATAATTAGTGATTTCGTGTTTAAAATAAACTTATTCTTTGTACTTACTATTATTTAAAATGTTTAAATGTGTATGGGGTTTGACGTAGGAAAATTCTATGTTGATGTTATAATTTGCTTTTTTATCGAAGTAAGGGCGACAAACGAACATGAAAGTCCATCTGGATGCTGTAGCTCATAGATACCTAAACCTATTTTGATAAATATGATGATAAAGTATCGGAATCGAAATTGAGATGGGTTGTCACACCTAATTAAACATAAGTAAAATGGCCTTTGGTTCTCGTCATCTAACATACGAAACACAAGAACATTATGTTGCTATTTTACCCTGATATTCTATGCAAGCGTGGTCCTTCGCTCAGTTCGCGTTGCAATCATAATGTGCTGTAATTTAGCTCCAACCCTTAAAATTGTTAAATGTTCTTTAAACGAATTGCATATGTATAAATTAATGATAACTTAAGTGTCTCTTGATTACAATACCAATGCAACGACATACAAAGTTTTGTTTAGCAGAAGAAACAAAACATAATATAACAAGGGGTTAAAATACTCTTATATCAACACGGAGACAATCCCAATTCAACATCCCCAAAACTAATTAGTATATATGTTAGATACATGCTAAAGTAAGATATGATACTCGTTATAACGATTCACACTTATTACATGACCCATTCCATATTCAACTAATCTTTTTTTGTTCCAATCATCGGTTTGTCAATTTTTATATATTATTAAAATGCCATACTTTTAACTTTTATTGCAATTTCCGTAAATAAATATAAATTAATATTTAATATTGCACCAAAATATAAGAATTTTGTTTTTCTTACACAATAATTACATTGCACAATTAGGAAAACTACATTTTACGCATTTCACAGAGAGGAGATTTTGTCTTTAAGTTCTCGAGACTCGCCTTGTAGCTAAATATTAAATGTTGTCTCATTCAGAATGTTGAATGTTTCATTGGAACTAAATTTTGTTACAATCTTATTTCCTACGTATACCATTCGTAAATTTAATTTCCTTGTCCCATTTCTTAGATTGACCTTAGTATTTGTGTTATGAACCGGATTTTGACGTAAACGGAAATCGGAAAATATTTTTGTTTGATGAACTTGTATTTTAAAGAAAATGGTTACCTATAATGATATTTGTATTACCATACAAACATCAAAACTCGATATCGATTGGATGTGGATGTGGTAGAAAGATTTACTATGTGTTTTGATAATACTTAATCTTCTTCCTCATCTGGTGATTATAGTACCAACTAATATGTTGAAGATGAAGAAATTTCACCAACGTTTTCATATAATAATTTGTTATTTCAAATAAAATATTGGTTAGAGAAACGACTAATATTTCCATTAATCATTGAGTTATCATGTGATGAAAATGGTGACCAAATATTATGTGGTTTCATTGATTTGTTTTGTTAAAAACTTATAACATGTGATGAGGATGTTGTCATTGCTAATAAAAATGACTGCTACTATTTAGTCTAATCATTTAGTACCTACTGTCTTACCGATCACAACACTAATTATAATATAATTATGAAAACCGAAATTCTTTTCAGCTTAGTGGACAGAATAACATTGTTCGATATTGTTCAATGACGTGATAATAATGTTCTGCAGACCGAATTTCGGTCACGGCGGCCAGCCTCAACGGAGACTAGCCAACGGCGCAGGACAGGATTATAGTGTCCAAGTGTAAGCGCAAGCAAAGGTGCACTCTCTATTCTCTCACTCTCATAGTCCGATGGGACGGTAAATCGACACAACCGGAAAGAGATCAGGCGCAGGACCAACGGCTTTACGTGCTTTCCTAGGTACGGGGTCACGACACGAGTCACGAAAGGTAGTATGAAAATAGAAGTTTCCAACAATGAACCGGTATCTTACGATGAGAAGCTACGCGACAGAGAGACACCGCCAACTTCCTGGCTCCAGGCAGCTACTCATGATCAGCAGTCGCACTACTACAATCACTAGAACAACGAGGCAGTCAATATATAATCAGGTTAAGTATCAAAAAGTCAAAATAATAAGTTGATATTGTTGTGGGAAATACGATGTTGTTAGTATTCGTCTCATTATTTAAAAAAAAACTTCTCGTAACTGATATATACTTTGAGAATGAGATTTGAGAATGTAATATACACAAGAAAATAAATATATTATGTTTCACACAAACACTTTTTAGTGTTCACACACGTAGACTAATTGGAAAAGAAGATATGAGAAGTCTCGACTATAAAAACTACTGGAATGATATTTTTGGTAGATAGTAAAATACTTTTATAGCACGAACTTTCTAAGCCTTTTCATATAACCATTAAAGTACATTGAAAGCTAATATAGAACACCTACAGGTAGCATAATATATGGTAGGTATAGGGTATAGACTAACGAATGCTACGAATCAAGCTTGATTACGAAAACACGAGCCCGATTTCTAATTAAACTTGGCTTCAATATTTTGTGCAAAACACAAATCTTTCGTTTTCGAGTCGACTTATTTTTTAAATGTCTCTGATACTTGATTCTAGCATACTTCTGACGCTTATAGGTATGGTAAGCGTTACATCGGACACTGCATCAGGATCTCGTAGTGCTTCGGTTTTTGCGCGAACACTTGTAGCATTATTTCTTGCAATGTTGATAGCTTTCCATTACTAGGAAGTTGGTGCTGTTATCAAAAATCGGTGGAAAGAAAGATAAAAGTGGTAAAATTAAAATTTTTGTACAACTGACTTCAATATAAAAAAAAAATTGTTGATTTTTTAAAAACTTCAATAAATTTTTTCAATTTAATTTTTTTAAATTTTTTGATTATGATAAAATTTATATGGTACCACCTGGGGCGTATACCCCCTTTTTGAAGTCGGTTGAAAATGATTTTAAAGTAGTTTATAGGATCAGCACTAAGAGATGGCACGCATTTCAGTATTTCAGTTCTAGCATAAAAAAATTATTTTACCATCTTTAGAAGGTCACAAAATCTTTATTTTCGTGATCTTTTTTACCTCCATGGATTGCAGTACCTGATTACCATCAGGTGGACTGTCAGTTTTATAAAAAAAAACTCATCATACATATTCCAGCGGGGATAGCCAAGTAAACATTCTACAATCGTTAACGATAATAGAAAACTATAAAAATTAATGAAATCAATGGTAAGTCACATGAATGTCACGCAACAACGTTGAGATATGTCATTCCCGTTTATTTTATAGTTTTCTATAAACGTTAACATTTGTAGAAATAGATGAAAAGAAAAAAAAATTGGCTAACTGGTTCTCTGAAGTGCATTTGAAACTATTTACAAATAGCTGCATATTGGTATAACTAAGAAAGGATATAGATTCCATACCTAATTTAGTGATATAATTATCAGTACTGAAAACTAATTAATTATTTATAATATGCGATTTTATTTGGTTCTATAATTTTTTTATCTATTTTCATAAATTTCTAATTTTAGTGCACGTATGTTTACTATTCCTTTAAATGATAAGCACTGACTAAGTTTTAAGTCAAATCAAACAAATTAAGTGAAACAACAAGAGTTTCAATAAAATAATCAATAAAGATGAAGTTTTAACAATTGATAAAAATCGCAAGTATATATTATTAAAAATACGTTTTACTTTTTAATTACAGTGATCCAAATGTTTGACAAAACAATGACTTTTTTTAATTAAAGGAATCCTTAGCTGCATCCACGCAAAACATACATACATTTTCCAATATTTAACCTGCGCAGATAAAGATCTACCTGAGTGCGATAATAGATTGCATCTTTCCGTTTATAACTGGAAGTAGATCATGCATCAATGTGTCAACAAACTGAGTAGGGATTGGGTGGAGAAAAAAAATGACATGCCACGCCCGCCTTGACAATTTGCTTTGTACAATATGGATGACAGCGAGAATTGACTGAGAACAAAATTCAGTCAGTTTGTCAATATCCGCAACCTTCGTTTCTAAAATGAATGCCTTTTAATATTATTCTATGAATAGTGAGATTTTTTAAATAAAGGAACAATAAGTTTAACGAAAAATGAAAACTACTAGTACCTAGATATTTAATTCAAAATATTTGCATATTGTTTTCTTTATTTTTAATATTGTTTCGGATAATAATCAATTAAGAATAATGTATCAAAATCATATGCATATTATGTTCATCAATTGTATTTCTGTAAAATCTGAAAATATAGGCACATATTGTATATCGTTTCCTAGTACCCTTTCTCATCGTTATCGTTAATCCTCTCTAGTCCACTGCTAAACATGGTCCCTCCACAAGGAATGCTACACGGTCCTCAATCTACATCAATCGACTTCCCGACTAATGCCCTTACTACCGGAGCAATCCCAGTATGACTAAATCAACCTTGGTCCTTGTTATTTATTAACTTATATTTACATGTTAAGGAATATTTATTTAAAAAAAACAAGTAACAAGAGCATAGTTTAGTTTTTACTCTTACAAGAGAACAGTCTCATGTTTGTATAAAACATAAAAGCAACAAACAGACAATGAGGGCTAATAATTTTTTGCTCACCAGATGTCGCTAGTTGACACTTAGGTAATTTTTTTTTGTCACACAATGTCATTTAATTGTGAAATTAGTTTTTAATAAAAGTTTATCATTTTCCAGATGCCTCAATGGCTTGCTCTTTAATTTTTTGCACATTTTTAACTTTGCTTAAATTTTTCTACTTTTATGATATCTGTGGTTTGGTTTATTTATTTTTAATCTTATTAATATAAAATATAGCCAATAGTACAGAAAGAAACATAAACCTTTACATTTTTTGAACAAATTAACTTCCCCGCTATGAAATCTGTCAAATATTATACCTCACTTTTAAGTGGCGCCGCCCTGGTGGCAGAAATAGTCGTGGATCATTAGAAAGACTAATTGTTACTGAAAAATAGGCTAATTGATTAGAAGGTTTAGTAATATGAACTCTCTGAACAGCAGTAAGATTCAGTTAAATTCAATAAGATTAGAAAAGTTCCCAGCAATAGGTGACACAAAAACTGATAATGATGTTGAGTGCAAATCCGCCTTACAACGGGAGAGGCTCTATCCAGCTGTAGGCTTTTGCCGCCGAATAAAAAGGAAGAACAATAATGATGATGATGATAATTTTCATCATCATTCTTCTCTCTCTGCTCGATTGAAGCTTAGTTTTATTATTAAATTTCAATACAATTACAGACTTCAATAAAATATTTAAACCTATTGCACAAGGAGCAAGAAGATTTATTGTTTACTAGCTACCCGCGTGGAATTTATAACGATTTATTGCGATATACTTTTTTTCTGCGCGGAATCCTGATTATTTTTCTAAAATAAAAGTAGCCTTAGTTACGGCTTATAACATCAGCTAGCTGCCAGTGAAAGTTCTATCAAAATAGGTCCAGCCGTTTCGGAGATTAACTGGAACAAACAGACAGACAGACAGACAAAAATTTTAAAAACGATTTTTTTGTTATAAGTACTTTCATATGCATTTAATAAAAAGCTGCTATTTCGACATTACAAACAGACACTTCAATTTTATTTATTTGTATAGATTAAGATTCTTACATACCATAAGTCGGTAAACGTTAAGGAATAGCTATGAATGACCACTTGAAGTTAATTAAAGAAAGTCATAAATTATGCTTAACGAGAAGCTAGTTGTTTCAAGTAGGTTGTTTAAAATAGATACTCTTGATTTTGAAACACAAAGTAAAATTTAAGTGTTTTGCTGGCAGTTTTAACAGGCCTACAAGGTGTTTTCTTTAATTATAAGCTATAGTGACTACGATCTCATGTAACGATGGTAAATGGTAATTCAGTCTTAAGTGGTAAAATATTTTATTTTAAAAAAGCGTATTCACTCTTTGCGTGTAGAAGCTAGACCCACATCGTACTCGGACGGAAATACTTATAGGCAAATTATTCCAATAATTTAATGTACGCACTTTAAAGGACGAGGCAAAAAGATATAATACAAAGAAATTATTGCAAGTCACCATTCGCCTTGTTGTTCGATGAGAGAAAGGGAATTAAGTTGTGTGATTCAAACATTATTGTACATTAAACATTAATTTATGTTTTATAGACATCTTCTATGTCTTATCGTACACTATATAATCTATAAAACCTATTTAATATAATAGTGTTGGAGAGTGATATTGATAATCATATATTATATGTTTGGACTTTTTCATAATCCATCATGTCCGTCCACCATGATGGATTATGAAAATTATTGATTTGAATATAGTTTTATTGGATTTGGATAAAAATAATGCTCGAGTGGCCCGAGTCGATAACGTAGCGTGAGGCAATTAAATTAAATTCTAATTCTTTCTTCGACGTAAAAATTTTGAATTACTTTTGTCAAATATCTTTTTTTTAATCTAATTCCGTTACAAAATTAGATTTCTCTGACCGGAAAAAACGGCGAAATAAACCCCGCAGGTATCCTTTTTTATGTCATATAAGCACACAACTAGAGCGAAGGCTCCAGAAACAACAACATGAGCACTGGGTTGTCATGCAACCCGTATTTTCCGTCCTCCCAGGTGAGAATCGTACGTAGAATAAAAGTGTCCTCTAGACCGAATTTCGGTCACGGCGGCCAGTCTGCACGGAGACTAGCCTGTAGGATTATAGTGCACGAATTGTGCGCAAGCATAGGTGCATTCTCTATTCCCTCAATCTCATGATCTACGGGACGGCATTCCGACACGACCAGAAAGAGATCAGGGCAGGAACTACGGCTTTACGTGCTTTCCGAAGCACGGAAGTGAAACACCGCCAACTTCCTGACTTAAAGCTTTCTTTTTAGCTAGTTTTTTTGACCCAACCCGGGATTTTAACCCGGGCCCTCATGGTCAGCAGTCGCGTTTACGATCACTAAACCAACCAACCAACCAACGAGGCAGCCGTACGTAAAATAGTAATAAACAGAAATAGTACTAAAGGTTTACATTACATTTATAGTTATTTTATTTTAATTAATAGGTTATTCATATTTATTAGTCTGATATCAATTTGGGGAAAAATAAGAGATTAAGTTTTAAATGTAACTATTTAGATGACATTGAGATTGTGATATTCCTTAGTCCACTTAAATGGTGAAAAAATAAATTTTAAAACAAGTAAAGTCTGATGTCAAAGAATTAAAACAAATAAAATTATTTCACATTCTGAAGTCGTGTCACTAATTCTTGTATACTTTGTGCCTTAGCACAGACTACAGAATGTTAAAATTATTTTCTTTTTAGTTTTTTGTAATATACTTTTATTGTTTATTAAAAGTTATTTTTTCCATCAACATATTTGTTACATTTACTTATCCTTTTTTTCTAAGGGAATGCAATAAATATTTTAAAATAAAATAAATAAACAAACCCTCGCATAACCCAACCCATGAGTGTACGATATGGAAAATCCTACGATATCATAATTCCATTCCAAATATCGCAAAGTACAATAAATGTTTACTGTTTGCTTATTTTATTTGAAGCTCTGTAAAGATAAAAATTCGAAAACATTATAACACGATACGATTTCCAAGTAATACTACTAGGGCGTTATTGTGACCGAATTATGTTTTTTAAAATCAACAAAGCGTCCCATTTTGATATTCCTCACAATTTAATCTCAGCGCCTTGAAAACATCTAAAAAACGTAATTCCGTTGACATTAATCCGTCAAAAGGAGAGGCCAAACGATATTATCAAAAGAAGTGAACACATCAGAGTCGGCCTGACTATAAAAAATTGCAAAAGAAGCAAAGATATTTATAATACAAAAATAAGGATAAAAACGTAGTAAGCCTATAACGTTGGTCCGCAGTCGTCGTCTCCAACTGCCTCTCCTATTCATATAAGCTACGATTGTCCTATTGTCAATAAAACGAACACGGGACACAATCGATATTTGTTGTCATTTATATTTTTATGTGAAACCTTCCGATTGAGGACGTTTTCTTACTTCCGGAACTATTATTGAAATACAATGGATGGACCGTCAGACACAAGTTACCTTACATGTCTCGAACCGCAAACATTAGTGAATTAGATACGAGTATAAATACAAAAGTAAATGTCATTCCAAAGTTCCCTTTACATAAAACCGAGCGCCGTTCCTTTGAAAATAGAACTGGCACAAACTTAATAAAATATATAAATGAGAACATCTTTCAAAATTTTGCATTAAAAATGCTAAAATAAATGCGATATATTCTTAAATAACATCATTTTTACAGCATTTTAAAAGAGATAAACAATGACACAACACGAAGCAAATAGTAATTTACAATATTAATATTAATTATTTAAAAAATATTACTGTTACTAACTTTGACGGCTCCGTGGCTTAGCAATGAATTGCAGTGCTAAGGGCCGGGGTTTCGAATCCCGCGCGGATAAAGTTTTAAATCAAATAAATATAATATAAAAAAGTTGCTTTACCCTTCCTGTGTACATAAATGATTAAATAAATTTATAAATAAAAACATTTGGAATATTCACAAATTAATAAGTTTATAAAGTATTACCCAACGTAGACCTTATATGATACTAACGGGACAAAATGGGATAATATATTTTTACGCCCGTCTTCACAAAGCAAATTCATGCAAATGTAATATTTATTTTGCATAAGTTTTAAACGAATGAGAAATCAATCTGCAAATATATCTGAATAATTAAGGAATGACATACATATATTTTAACACCTATTGCCAAACAAAGCAAAAATTTAAGGGGTTCATAAATAAAATAAGAATATTGTGTATCAGGGGCAAACGAGTTTAGCGAAACCAGATATTTCTCCCTCTTCAATTTTAGTCAAAACAAAATCAGAATGGCCTTTTGTTAGCAATCCACTCCTGTGGGTATCATATTTAGGAGAGGGATGAAAGGAGTAAGGTTAACAGAAAATATGTCTGGAAATTTTTGCAATAAACTTATCGAAATTATAGCACCACGTGCAAAATATTACAATGCAGGAATATAGTTTTGTTTAAATTTTGTCATATATGTATATGTCTTAAAACATAACAATACATTTTTAAACAGGGCTAATTCTTACCTGAAAATTTTGTAGTTAACAACATTTCCATGCTATGGAAACTGTGGAGCCGTGGTAGCTCGGATGGTTAGCGCTCGCTGTAAGTTTCACAGCTACAGCTACCCGGGTTCGATCCCCGCCGGCACAAATGAAATTGTTAATTGGAATTTTAAGTGCTGATTGATAACATCGTGAGGAAACCTGCATGTCTGAGAAATAGATGACATGTGAAGTTCGCCAACACGCATTGGGGCAGCGCGGCGGATATTTCTTTGCTCCAAAACCCTTTTAGAAATGAGTGGAGGACTGTGCCCGTATATAGGCTGTTTTTTTAACTTTAATATTTCTTTAAAAAGTAATGAAGTACTAAAAAAGAATGCAATACTTTAATTACACAAAATTTGTTAATCAATTGTTTCGCGAGTTTACACTTACGTATTTATGATATATTAAAATCAACCTAACTGAATTATTTGTTTTAGAATAGTTAATTATTCAAGAAATTATAAAATTAGTATGGTTTTTTCTTCTGACTGTACAATCTCGCGGAAAGAGGACAAAAGATAGAGTGTTGCCCCAACGGTAAATAAACAGCATGATCCGAGGAATCAAGTTACATGTGTCGATTCATTTATCTCTATACACGTTAAACTACCAAGCAACTTTTATAAAGAACTGAATAGACTGGTATGATGAATTTTCACACCTCCTTTTAGCGCCTGTGTTTTCGGTTTGCATTCTAATTTATTATTACACTTTGGTAGGGATAAGATAATTTGTTATGTAAACGAAGAATCGGTCGATACGGTCTATGTAGAAAAGGCAGCCTGTGCTTAGCTCTTCGGATTAAGGGTTTTTATGTATCTCAGAATAAACTAAAATCGCCTAAAATGATTATGTAAAAAAGGAAACTGTTTATTAGAACGATTAATAATAAAGCCTTGCACACGCAGTTTTAATGGCTTTATGCATTAGGATACTACTGCCCATCTCCTGTTTACTCTCCGTCTGTCGCCTCTTACGACACCCACGGGATGATATATGGCAGTTGATTCTCTAATGCTAACTCTACATGACATGGTGATTGCCAAGACGTTTTCCAAGCGTGGGAACTATGGCAAATATATATTACACCCTATATAATTTCCCTCTGTCTCTTCTTACGACACCGACGGGATGATATACTATAATAAACTTACATCCTTATGCCAATAGTTCATCTGATGATCCACGGCTAATGTTCGCTCGTTCGTCAAAAAGACCTTATTAATTGTTCACCGATTAATTCTTATTGATAGCGGATGAGTGTAAGTGGAATGTTGGTACATGCGATACTTGGAGATTGAGGAACCAAATGCCGGCCTCTGCTCAAGTCGTCCCTGTCGAGTCTGAACGAATCTCTTGCGATTTAGAAGTGATATGATAAACGTGTGATAATCGTTTGCGGTACCTGGAACGCTTAATATAAAGTAAAATATTCATTAGGAAATAAATTATATTTTGAAAAATTGACGAAATAAAATTTATTTTCGTGAAAATATTCCATATAATTTTTATCCATAATTTTTTTTGTAAATAAGTATGACCTTTACCCAGTGGAATGATCTTATAGGTCAAGACAGGAATATTACTAGGGACGATTGTGTTTCCTTTTCTTTCGCATTGCTCATCGTCTTGCTGTCCTTGTCTGTTTTTAATACCCTTGATATCTTATATCTGTAGATACTAATGCCGGTACTTTATGCGACAAAAGCTAACATAGGGCGGGTAAATAAACATAGGGATCCCGGGCGTCAAGTTACTAGATAATCTTGTCTTTCATTTTCCTTCCATTTATTTGGCAATTTTTGATGGAACGGAGCCGTTCCTTTATGCTGTAAGCATCGGCTATTGCTTCTGTTCTTTTGACACTATTAATACAATAATAATGTTAATTTTTGTGTTTTAATTAAAGAGTAATATTACAAGAATATATCTCAAAGACTCTAGAACCAATGAAAGAGAAAGGTTCTCGAGTGGCAGCCTCGTACCGAAGCGAAGAGTAGAGCGGCTCCCACTAGATAATATAGTGACGAGTTGGTAGAATTCGATGGATGCATATGTTTTAAACCGTGTATTTTTGCTTTTCTTGGAGGACCTACGTTCGGCGGATGACTTGCGAACGGCAGTAATGATATGATGACGATTATGATAATAATGTAAAAATCTCATCCTTGTCGTTTTTTTATCCCTAAACATATCGTAGATGGGACTAGAAACACAAAATCTATAGTTCGACTGTAAGCCTTTTCTTTGATACCTTCATTAACTTGAAGTTTTCTCGAAATGCATCTCTCAATGAAGGATTAAGAACCCACGTTAATTAATCTCTTTTATCCAATGACATATTTGCTTTTGTCATAATAATCGAATTGAAATAAAATCAAAAATATTCAAATCACATTTAAATTTATAATTCTATTTATGACCTTCACAAATACAACCGTGTACACAGCTTACTCACGTCTCATTAAAGGTGAATACAAGGAATTAGGTTACTGAAACAGAAGTAATCTCTGAGGGCGCAAGAGTTTCGTTTATTAATTTCGGATGTAAGTTACGGAGGAATGAATTTCTTTACCAGTCCGTGCATTCCCAGGTAAGTTATAGTTTTTTTTTACTCTCGGTTCTATGAGGGTTGGGATTCGCTTTCACGGTAAATCGGTTCGCGAGCGTAATCTCTTTTTATTGGACATAAAAAACATTTTTTATTGCTCACAAAAGAAACTTTTTAAGGCGTTTAAATGGGGAAGAAAGGTTCCGGGTTATATTAAAAATATTCTTTATTTAATACCGTTTGAAGAAGTTTATATGTGCCTAGCCTTTTAAAAAGAAAAAGTTTAGAATAGAGAATATCAAAATAAATTATAAATTTATTACTCGAGTCTCTTCTTTTTATGACAATAATATGACTCAATCTTTTTATGACAATTATGTTAACAAATACAATTTCAACAAGTATAAAAGTATCATCTCTTTATTTTATTAAGTATAATTATTTATGTATTTTAATCACAACTCTAGTAATTTAGTTTTTTTGACTGTGAGGTATAATGCCTGAGTGGAGAGCGTAGGGGAAGGAGAACTGAGAAATATACTAAACAGCATAACTCAAAAACACTATGTTGCATAATATATATTTGAAGGCTTGACTTGACTACCCTGTTGGTCCTATGGTCAAGGTCAGATTAAAAAAAATATTAGCAATACTATCAACATTACTAATAGCACCGTTAATCACTTCAGGTGAGCTTAAAATGCTTGTATTAAGAAAGATTCACGACAGTATTCGAATGGCGGATTCGAAGCCACGTCTTTTTAGCCCGCGGCATGCGCCCCTCCTACTGTCGCTTGTGCAAGTTATTTATAATAGTTATAATAAAATTAAAGTTTGATAGTTAAAGTATCACCCTCCTGGTTTAATTAACATGAGCTACAGTACTTCATACTACACAAACAAACCCGAGTTCGATTCCCACTAGATTAAATGAAGTTGTAATTTGAAATTTAAATAAACGTATAAACTTTACTAAAACTGTCATAAACCAAATAAACGTTCCAAATATGCTATAAAAACAAAATATTTAGATCTGGATAGAGAAACATTAAATATACCTACTTATATTTGATAAAACTTGGGCGATGACAATTATGATAATGATGACTGAAATTATGCTTTTTTTATCCAGCTCTCAAAGTACCCATGAAATTAGATGGAAAAATATTTAATTTTGCGTCGAGTTCAAAACACAGACAAATTTAAAATACCTTCCTTCCAATGATAACTTAAATACATAAAAGCAGCCGGCCCCAGTTAAAGGTTAATAAATTCATTAAGCCATTAGAATAAATCAGGAGCATTGAGACAAAACCCCGGGACAAAAGCGAGCTATGACGGAAACAGATCACGATTGAACATCTACCCTCACAACTCGTGATTAACCGACTGCGATGCGGTCACGAGCCGAATTTATTAGCTGAACTTTGATTATAAATCAGTTTCAAATTGCATCGTAATAGCTCTTGCTCACGTTACTAGTTGACAGATGCAATTTTTTTTTAAATGAATAAGTTTGTGATTTATTTGGAGCAACTCCATGGGACTGTGCAAGATGGTTGGTAGCAACTGCTATGCGTGAAAAAGACTGGGCAAAGTGGCGCGCCTTGGGAGAGTCCCATGTCCAGCAATGGACTGCCGCGGACTGATGTTGATGATTATTTTTATTATTATTTCCCAGGTTTATATTGTAATTCCCTTCATCATTCTGTACGTGCAGTAAACATTATTTTAATCTATCTTATGCAATTCAAAACACGGCCCTGTTTGATGTATTTTATATTGCCTACCAAAGCCTCGCACGCGTTAGTGTTTTGCCTGCTAGATTAAAGCATGTTTAACAAATTTAGAAAACAGCAGCAAAAACGTAAAAAAGTGATTCTAAAATATTATTACGATTATATATTAAAGCGACGTTGTGGCTGGCGATGGATCGACTCGACCAGAGAAGTGAAAAGGTTGTCACAGAAAACCATTGTAAAAATAGCATTACAATGTTGCTGCATTTTGTGTGTTTTATGTATGAGCTAAAGACCCTATTTACTGATAACGCGGCATTACATCATAGACCTAAGATTTACAAACGCATCTGCTTTCCGATTCTTAATCGAGGATAAACGAAGTTTCATAATATGATCCACAGAATCTACTTCTATGAATGGACAATGTGCAAAATAAACAATAGGTGACACGGGCTAAATGTTAAAACTTAAAACTATTTATATATGCTACAACCTTATTTGTACATTTATTGTTGAAAAGGCACGGAAAACGGTTAAATGTGTCGTACATTATGAAAGCTCGATAAATGTTGGCCACACGTTGTGATTGCTTTGTCTTGCTCATTGTCTGTAACGTAGCGGTTACAATGTATTGAATGGTCCCACAAATTAACTAAAATAGATATTCACGTTAAAAAGTAATCATTTCTTAGAATTTATACCTTATAACAAAGGTATAAGATCAACATGATCTTTCTGTAGTACCAAAACGAATTGTAGAGAGCACTTGTAACTTGTCGTCGATGTCTGTTAATTTGGTTTGTTGTACGCGAACAACTTTTTCGGTACGCAGAAAAAGCTGTGGGGCTTTTTAACTACAAAAACTTGCGTGTCCATCTCTTTTGATCGTTCTTTTGTTTTGTACTGATCGATTGAAGAGGAAGTGTGTTTAATTTATTTTTTATCGCTTTCAAACGGTGTAGCGGCTCTTGATCGGCTGTCTATACGTCTGCCATAGCGGGAAATGTAAAGATATAATTACGAAATACTTTTATAGATACTTCGAGAATTAAGATTTTGGTTTCGAATTACAAATTATTCAAGAATATAAATGGGTTTTTATTGAAGTTCATATCAGTATTTTAAACTTATAATGTTTAATTATTTATGATATTGAACCTCAACACAATGTTACATCCAAAAAAATTAATATTATTCAATACTATTTTTGGAACTGTCGGTACATAATGAAGCGTGCATTTTCCATTTTTTGTATTAATTGTTTTATGTTTTTCCGTTTATTTATGTTTACTTAGATATGTTAGATTTCTTGTTTTATTACGGTATTTTAGGCGTTAATTCTCTGTTGTTTTTGTTTATACCTAAATTATATATGTACGCATATGTACGGATATTCTGGCAAATAATAATATATGTAGGCATATTCTGGCAAATAAGTGCATTTTTTTCTTTCTTTGACTAATATTTTCCAGACCGGATTTTGGTCACGGCGGCAGACTCAACGGAGACTATCTATCTGCGCAGGACAAGATTATATTAGTGCACGAGTGTATGCCCCAAAGCAGTTGCACGTTCTACCCGACTCGAGACCAGGCGCAGGACCAACGGCTTTACGTGTCACGAGTCGAAAGACCACCAACCTTCCGACTTCGGGCTGCTCCTGAGAATTTATTGACAGAAAACCCTAATTCAACTGATTTCAGCCTGACCCGGGATTCAAACCTTTACCTTTACCAAGTAAGCAGACTGACTAATTACAGAGGTAATAAATTAAGCCCTTTGAAATTTATAATGATCACGGACTAAAATATAAGTTACGTTATCAGTTGCAGAATTTGGACCGCACCTGAATCAAGGTACGAGTATATTACGGAACGAATCGGATACCCACTCACCTATATGTATATAATAGCTATGAATCTAAGCCTGAGACCCCAAAACTTTGTTTCGAATACTAATAAGCTGATAGCGAGAGGTCGGTTGCGGCCTCAAAGGATATCTTTCTCCCGAAATGGGGAAACTAAATCTGATCACTCAAACTTTTAGTTGATAGTTTGTTATATAATATCAAAGAACGCGAGGGTCAGTGGTTTGCATAATCACTTTGACTTCTAGTTTATCAATAATACAAATAATTCGAGATTTAGTCAGTCATTATTTTGGAAAAGTAGAAAAAGTTTAACTAATCCTAACACTATGTGAAATTGTAACCATTTCTCGCATTAAGTTTACTTCGAATAATAAAGGTTTGAAATACGAATGAGTTGTTACATTATTATGTCCTAAAATATTACGGAATAAAAAACATAAATCCTTATAGGGTTAGATTTTTGCAAAGGGTAAATCGGATTCGGATAAATACTTTTAAGTCTTTTAAATAAATAATGTGATCAAACAATGATATTCACTTATTAACTCTACTTAATTTTTGATAAAAATCTAATAATCTCATCTGGCTATTCCATCCTACTGGATTTGTGAGTGCAATGACTTCAAACTATACTGCTGATTAGTATACAACAGAATAGAATAGAATAGAATAGAATAATTTTTATTCAATATAGATTACATGTGTAATTCTTATTGAAAGTCATTTTTTACTTTACCACTGGTTTGAAAAAAAAACCTCTGTCCTGGGAAGAACCAGCAAGAAACCCAGCGGGAATGGTTGTACAAACTATTTAAGTACAAAATTTATTTTAGAAACTGCTTGGAAGCGACCACCTGATTCCCAAGGGTTATTATCAACCATGTATTCATTTATACTATAATAACCCTTTTTATACAGTTTCAGCTTAACAAAATATTTAAACTTGGTAATAGAGAGAGCCTGTGCACTTTCCGGAACCTTGTTGTAATAGCGTATACATTGCCCCAATAATGAATTACTGACTCTGTGGAGTCGAGAAACTGGTATCACTAGCTTGTCAAACACAAGTTCCTAGTGTTTACAGAATGTATATCACTTTTTTTACTAAAACTATCTTTGTTTTTGTGAACATACATTAAATTTTCGTAAATATACTGAGAGGCCAAAGTTAATATATTTATTTCTTTAAATTTATCTCTAAGAGACTCTCTCGGTTTTAGGTTGTAAATAGCTCTAATGGCCCTTTTCTGTAAAAAAAATAGTTTCTGTATCAGCCGCATTTCCCCATAGCAAAATCCCATAAGACATTATGCTATGGAAATAACTGAAATAAACTAATCTAGCTGTCTCGACACTAGTGAGACCTGTAATCTTATTTACAGCATAGGCTGCAGAACTTAGTCTGCTTGCTAGCTTGGATATATGGGGGCCCCACTGAAGCTTTGCGTCGAGAGTGATGCCAAGAAAAACAGTGGATTCAACAGGGCTCAGTTCTTCCCCATTTAAAAACACATTGGTACCCAGATTTTTAACATTCGTTGTTGTAAATTTAATACATTTTGTTTTATTTCCTTTTAAATGTAGATTATTAACGTTAAACCAATGCACTAATTTTGATATAGCATTATTTTTCATCATAATTAAATTATAGTTAAAATAAATAAAATACTAAATGTATGTCATATGCAGCTTCTTCCTAATTGCTAGAAACTGCTAGAAAATTTAAAAAAACTTCCAAGCGATTTGCCATAGTAGTAAACAAGCAACCCCGTTAGGCAATCTATGGGGTGGCCTATGTTCAGCAGGGGACTTTGAAAGGCTGTAATGGTAGTTGTGATAGTGGTATTGTCATAGAATTTTTAGATATATTACAAAATACCACTTTTGGAACAACCCATATACTGGCGTCTGAAAAAACTTTTCACTACGAGTATCTATCAGTCGTCGTTTTCATTTAGAAAAATTAAATTGAAAAACAATTTTTTATAAAATTTAGATCATCAGTTAATCAAAACTAATTATGAAGATACCTTTATTTTTTCGATTAAATATTTAAAAAAACATATGTGTTGTCAAAAAATGTCACCTCCAAACTAAATTGCAATACTCTTGAGCTTCCAAGACTCGGTTAAGGACTGTACATAAAATTTATTCTAAGCGTTTAAACTCACAGTTGTAAACGATGATTTTAATAACGTTAATAGCTTCGTAGTATTTTTTTTAAATAGCAGAGAAGATGACTACCTGCCGCCGATACAAGCACTATTTCTCACACGGTAAAAAATCGGGCGAGCAACAAAAGGCTGTTCTGCGAACCTTACCGCACACGATCGTGACGCAAGCGCGATTATCTCCGACGTCGAGATAGATATCTCCGGCGCAGCAGACAGTAATGTCTTCATTACTTGTCGGTCAATTGATTCGAAATAACCGCGAGGATCGCTCGATGGGTTTTGATAACTTAATACTGGTGTTTGAGCCTGCAATCAAAAACGAAGAAGAAGGTAACAACCTAAGTATAGTCTTGTTGTTGCCTACGTGACAACTCTCTGGCATAGTTCTACTACTTGATCTGTGTTGTGAGTCTTTTTCAAATCTATTATGATAGAAAATGTTACGTTTCATTCTTTCGCTTGTAATAATAAAAAAATACCGCAAATCTATTATTATTTCCTTTAACACACAAGCAGACCTGAAACCATTATTTGGGGTCTTTAAAAAACTTGTCTTGAGAGAAAATAATTGTTTTGTCCCGACCCGTGATTTGAACGCGGGACCTCATTATCGCTTGTATCTTACTATATTATAGCTTACGATCACAAGATCAACGAAGCAGTATTTACCTCTGTATTAATACAATTATTTTATTAGGTCTGTACCCTTAGAATATTATTCTAAGTCTGTACCTTGTCTCCTAGTATCAACGATATAATACTGCTGCTGAAATTTGCCAAGCGCTCCGTGTGAAAGTTCGACTTACAATGATTAGAAATGCAAATCTCTATAAATCTATCAGCTTTAATAATGTATGATTTAAAGAGCCGACTTTATTTCTTTAATTATCACTCTAAATCATCGATTATAATATTTACAATCATAAACAACTTGCCACATAATTCTTGCATTTCAATAAAAAATTGCTTTGTGTTTGATTTATATGCAAATTCGCGAGTAAAAATTCAGTATGTTCTCGTGATTAAGATGTTGAGTTTCAACTTACGATTATAACTCTACTAAATTCTACAATAAATCATCTGTTTTTGCGGCCGGCTATGTTTTCGGCTTCGTTAACTTTAATAACCTTTAGACTAAAACGACCGGATTCATGCATAATAAATAACCGATTTGTGAATGATATAATAATCAAAGTAAAATAGTGTCTCACCTTAATATAATAAAATAACATTGTAAAATAGACAACGAATAATAATAATTCTTTATTTTTCATATGCATAACTATCACTATAAATTACTATTCCATGATCTATATTTAGTCCACAATAAATGATGAAACATTTGTGTATAAACTGGATAAACATATACGTAATCTGTATTTAAGATACCAGTGCTCTTTCTTTTTATATTATGTAAACAGGCTAACATAAGTATAACTCGAATTGAAGTTATAAACCTTTTTTTAAATATTTTATAGTGAAGTTAAGATTTTTATACGTTAAATTAGGTTATATTTATATGATAAGTAGTATAGGACTTCTTATCTGCCTAGGTGTCCAACCAGGTAATTTTTTATAGACGTTCTACAACCATAACATAACTGCAGCGTGGCTCTACCACGTAAATGTACCACGCAGAACTGTTTCGGTCTGAAGGGTATAGATCTAGTGATGACAACGCTGTAGCCTTTTCAAACTCATATGAAAAAAGAACAACAGGTAAAGTAAATTTTACTGCCATTAGTACTTACCAAATTAAGGTAAAATCATAATAACATGAAAATATATAAAAATACAATAAGTAGCACACTTATAAACAGTCGGTTTCACATTTCCAAGATGGCAATACTGATGAATCCAAGTCCTCTCACCGACCCGTGTATTCCATACCCGTACATTGAAATGTATGTCAAGTGCTTCAAAATCCAGTACAAATACAACAACGCTATTAATATGCTGTCAGAGTCCACGATGAGGTATTAGACAATTCATTAGATGTAATTGTACGGTATGAGTCAGCGTTTAGCTTATTAAAATACGTTGATAACTGCGATATTAGTGTCATGATCTTTAGTGAAGTGAAAGATTCAAGTTGAGGCGAGTGGAAGATTTGGGAAAACAGGCGTAGTGTAATATAGGACTAAATTAAATAGTAGCCTGGTAAAGTGTTGATACAGGTTGCTTATAATTATGTTGTGTAAAATTTTTGGTGTAAGCATATATTCAACATTGTGCTATGGTAAATTATTATTCTAATGATGTATAAAGTAGGGATAATAAAGAATTACTCCTACTTTTTTCTTAATTATGCATAGTCACCTGAAAACGATCCAACAGAAATATACTTTTGAGTATTGCCGTTAGAGTTTGGATGGGTATGAAATATTAATTGGCTTACTTTGGTTTATTGTAATTTTGATTTTTAGCAACTGCGGCTTTTGCTACAATTGTTTTATAATGTAAAAGAAAAAGGCTACAAGGCATTCCATCGCAATACTTAGAGGTGACAATGCATCTGTAGTTTTCTTTTTTTGAAGTTGGTTGCGGTTGTCCATAGGTATTCAACACCATAAGGTGAGCCGTAATTTTGTTTGTTACATCACTTTTATAAAAAAAAAAATATCTCCTTTGCTATTTCATTTATAACTTTAGCAATCTAAATTTGCAGTACTCTGTGTGGTTTTTTTTTTTTTAAATTAAAACGCGCGAAAAAGTTTTTAGTCCTCAACGTATTTTTATCAACAGGTCGAAAAAGTCCCTTGACAAGTCCTACGCGAAGTGACTTAAAAGACTTTGTGAAATTGCCTTAAGTGAAATGCAAATCAAGTTAACCTTTTTCAATTCAGTGAGCGTTAACTTTCAACACGAGCCAAACGAGGGCTCTTCTTATTGAGTTAGTATTTAAACCTGAGATTTGTTTTAAATGGAACAGCCGTTTAAGGATATCTTACAAATAAATAAAACGGTCGGTAAGAATCTTCAGAGAATTCATACTTTCTTACTAATATTAAATTTAAAAAACGAGACATTTACTTTTAGTGTTAACAAGCAACAGAATTTCGAGACGGATTCCAATTATACGAAGAGCTGAGAAAATGAACGAACAAACTGTAAAGGTTTTTTTTTCAAGGCTTTCACTTGTTTTAAGGAAATATTCATTATAATTAATATAAAGATATTGAAAGAGTACCCGAAAGGAAAGCACTTCATAAAAAGAAAAAAAGTGTATGTTTTAATTTTAACACTAAAGTGGCAAACAAACTTACAGTCCACCTGTTGGTTAATGGCTACAGCAGTCCATGGACACCTGCAGCCGACTTCAAACAAATAAAGATACAGATACATTGTCACCTCTGAGGACTAAGATGGAATGCCTTACAGCTTGTGATTATACTAGACCAGAACACTGCAATGCAAACACTGAAGTAGGCAAGAAGGTGGTATCTACCATACTAAGTTCTGCAATATTTATTAGTCAGGTTTGAAAAATACCTTTAGCATTTTTTAGTAATCACGAATATTTATTACTATTTAAAATGAACTTAGTAAAATAGAGATAAAAAAGACTAAAGTAAACATAAATATCGTCATAAGACATCAAATATTTTACACGTAGAAGCACAAATACACTTTAATACTTTGAATAATTTCATAGACCATTATCTATTTTATTTAATATATGAACAACACAATTGTCACATGAATAAACTCTGTTAGAAGCAAATGAAAGTAAAACGAATAAAGTCTTTGTGAGTGCCGCTTCCACGGTCGCTTCACTCCGTACGGACCAACCTTTCAAAACGACCGCTTAGTATTCAAAGAGCACATCCTTTCATAATTCCGCTACTACTTAGTACAGGCCCATACGACCACCACGATTCAACCAAAGGAAAAAACATACCGCACTTCAACCAGTAAATGCAAAGCAAGAGCTTCTAATACGATAATCTCACGTAAGGCCAGCTCTAATTATGCTGGACGATTCGTCTCACACTTTGTCCAATCTCTTTGTTTCACGAAAGCGTGATACAAAAGATTAACTTATTAGTATTCGGTAAGCAGCCGAAGATCAGCCAACGCTATGACGCTGCGTGAGAATAACGAAAAAATACCGATGTTAATATGAGCCACGTCTTCCAACTCTAAGGTATCAATTGCCGCATATTGTGTCACTTTTTCATTGCATGTTTTCTCAGCGTCAGCACCTCGTGTCTCCTGCCGACGTTTCACTAATATTGAGAACAGAAAGTGTTCAGCAACGATTGTTACGTGATTTGAATTGGAACATGTCTCTATTGGATATTTCGTATAGAGTCAACTAGGCTGTATCCAAAAATTACTTTATGTTTTCTTCCAAAACAAATAATACGAAAGAAATGCTGTTTCTTGCTAACGTAAATTAAAATATTTAGATTAATCTTTTTTATAGGAGCAATATACACATTACTTTTATTACTTTATAGCTGTTCATTTATTCATTTCAAATTCATTTATTACAACCTATCAAAAGTCCTTTGATGAACATAATTCACCCTTTACCATGGATTACCAACATCCCCATATTTGCCACGCTTGGCAAGCTGGGTGGCAAATATGGGGCTCAGCTTTTTTTATATTTTAAGTAGTTATTAGAAAAAGGCTGTCCATTTCCTGTTACGATTCTCTCTGTCGCCTCTTACTACAAACAGGATGATAAGGTATGTTTGTAAGTTTGTATTGGTATTTCCAGATGTTTTAAATAAACATACATGATGTACAAATATTTGTGAAATATCTGTACTCACTATATTATGTATTGTGAAATTATCAATAGTGTGAATAATCTTTTAACAGTTCCATCTCTGTGTATGTACGAATATAATTGATTTTTGACGTGAATCGTCTTTAAAATCAGTCCGAAACATACGGGTACCAGGTCTAAAAAGTGAACCGCAACAAAAAGGTCTATATCGTCTTGCTATAATAATTATAAAACTGTTAGTCATAGAGATCTAAGTAAAGTGTCATTATTTAACTTATATAGTCAGCTCGCTATTACCACCTTGAGTTTGCATCAGGTCCGGGCGGGATGGTAGGGAAGGGGTAAAGCGCAGTTTGACCAAAACCGGTGCTCGCTCTCCTTGTTAACACTAAAAGCGACTCGCTGACATAGACATTTCATGTGTAAACCAACGGCCGTGTGCCCACACAGCTCCACCGATTTTTTTATAGTTCAGTTTTCAGCCGATTCCGGACGGTAGGAAAATCATAATTTTATGACTGTGAACTGTTATTCTCATTGGGATCATCACAGTTTATAATCGATGTGTGTACTTTTTTAATCTATGTTTTATTTAATTTTGAAATTAATCAAAAGTTTATACCGTTACAGCCTATAAAAGTCCACTGCTGTACATAGGCCTCCCCCATAGATTGCCTCATAGGTGGTATATTTGCCATAATTGCCTTGCCTGGATTGACGACAGCAGTTTATTTTTATTTTAATCGTTATTAGGAAGACGCTGCTGCCTATCTCCTGATTTATTTCCCTATGTCGCCTCTTACGATACCCACGGGATGATATTTTTATACTGCCACTACACGGTAAAACCTAATAATTTAAAAATATATCATATAATATAATATGGAAAAGTAATGGACGGCCAGTAGTTAAAAAATTATGATCACTATCAAAACTTTGATTGCCAGTGTTATTTTATTGAAAATAAAAAAGTAATATACTTACGAAAATATAAAAACGCGATAAAACAATAGAGCACAGTAGCATTTAACAGCAATCGTAAAAGCAACGGATATAATATAATAAACAAACTTAAGGCATTAACTTTCGAGAGCAAATTATATTGATAGAAGTATGCCCGAGAAGCTGTAAAGTAGCGCTTAAAACTTCATCCATAAATAACATATAAACAGCGGAATTGCGATCTAATGAAAGAAAATAAAGCACTTTAATTGCTTAAGGATGAACTCGACTACGTACTTAACAGTCGAACGGTTACTGTACCATTAGCAATTTCTAGCTCTATTCAATTCAATCGCATCTATATATTAATCAAACTGATTATTCTCGTTTACTTCCTCTATAGTAATCGAGTGCTCGCTCGTAAAATATTCATAAATAAAGCCATAACTCCCGCCATCGCCACATATTTTACGGTATTCGTACAAACAGTCAGTAAAAGAAAAGATGAAAAGACGTAAGGGTGACAAACAAGCACAGTGTCTACCTGAAGGTAAGTGAATAATGTGGCCGATACACACATACATCTATCTATATATACACATAGATCTATCTACATATACACATACATCTATCTTCAAGAAGAAACATAATGCTGCGACGTTGTCAACCCTAGAAACAAAGATGGAATGCATCATCACCTGCAAAAATGGTCTCCGATTCTCCACACTCACCGTATAAAACACAGCAGCATTAGTTTATCGTCAGTCATTTCTTTACTTGGTAGAGCCAAGCTACAGCTATATTATGGTTGTAGCACGAATGGGTCCCCTCGGGCGGGGTACGACCACGCTATCACAGAATACTAGCGCAAAATAACAGCTTAATGCTGCTGTGTTTCGTATCGTGAGTGTAGAGAACCGGAGACCCTTTTTACTGGAAACGAGGCATTCCATCTCATTTCTCGGGGGTGACAACGCATCTGCATTTTGATTCTTAATTGAGGATAAATGAAGATGTCTATGGGCCACAGCATCCACTTACAATCAGGTGGACTGTGTGCTCGTTTGTCACCCTGGGCGTGACAAACGAGCGGCGTTGTAAGAATAGTATCTTCCTGTGGGTGTCTTAAGAGGCAACAGACCAGAAGCGTATTCCTTATATCAACTAGAAAAACAAGAAACTGAGATAGCCAACCCGCCGCCAAACGTGGTGACTATGCCATATTCAAAGTTTGGCAGGCGGGTTGAGGCTTTCAATTTTTATATTATCATAAATTTCATATTATATCCATGTTCAGTAGTGGACTTTGATAGACTGTTATAATGATGATGATTCTGTCAATGTGTGGTCTATCCCCGGTCGAGGCAGCTAATCTAATGAAGACGGCAAGATATAATATGAAATAATACAAAGCAAATACAGTGCTTCATCTTTATCTACAATTCAATTAAAAATATGGTCTTTATGCACATTTAAAGTAACCAAATTTCATTTTCTAAAATTTCATATGTATCGAAATACCTAAGTAAATTCTTAACATTACGTTTATATTATAACACTACACGTTTATACAATGTAGGCTTTCTACTAGAGTTGTCTTATCTAAGCATCTTACACTAAATAACTTAATAATATTTACGAAGTATAAGCGCTAAGTACTCAAATCGATCGCCGTGGCACACAGCTCTCTAAAACGACTGGATTATCCAAATCCGAAGTAAGTGTATGATTCGTGAATAATTTTGTAGGCTGTCAAGTTAGAGCGAATCTCTTGTGTCTTTGATTTAACTTTTAAACGGAAAAAGGATCGTTACTGACGCATGATTTATACCTTACTTTTATTAAGTTAGATGAATCATCACTACAACCTGGCAAGAGTCCACTGCTCAACTTAGGCCTCCCACATAGAATGCCAAAGAAAGGATATTTGCCATAGTTTCCACGCTTGGAAGTTGGTACTGACCAATTGACTTACTCTAACTCTTCAAACTATCTATTATTATATATTATCTATATTCTATCTAACAACAGTATTGCAGTTTAGTGGAGGAATTTCATATTTTTTATAAAACTGGAGTGACAAACGAACTCACAGTCCACCTGATGGTAAGTGAATACTGCAGTCCATGGACACCTGCAGCCGACTTCAAGCAGAGAAGGCTACAGATGCAGTGTCACCCCTGAGGACGACCATGGAAATCTTCACACCCTGTAAGTATACTGGCTCTCTTTATCATTGCAAGCACTGCTATCTAACAGCAGAAACAGGTAAGAGGGTGGTAGCTACCTAGACGGATTCCTTGGTAGAAAAGAAGTCCTACCACCTAGTGAATAGAGTCGGTATCATTGTGCTACAGTGGACACATACTATCAGGTGTAGTGATAGTTCTTTTGTCACTCGGTTATTTAAAAAAAAAACAAATAGAAAAACAATCATGCTAGGTTGTGTGTGCTCTGTCCCAGTTTGTAACGGACCATATGAAAAAATTATTCTTGATTTATCTTTGTTAAATGAAACATCATTTATAAGATTTAACTGCCTCACAAAAATGTTTAGTCTTAAAAAATATATTTCCGGAACTTATTTTTTCTGTACTGCTACGTCCAATTTTTATCTCTCTATAATTAGTAGAGAATGTCTGTGGGGATTAAGTCTGCCCTTATTATATATTTTTTAATATAATACAATACAAAATAAAGTAACTAAATTAATAAATGTAACTATTAGGTACAACTAAATTTCATACACGCTCCTAGCACCAAATATAAAATCATATACCAAGTAACGTGCTAAGATGGAGCAATATTTTTGTATAAAATAGATATTTAATACCATTGCTTGAATTTTGTATGAAATCGAGGCCAAGCCGTGTACCTCACAATCAAAATCAAAACCTTACCCTGAACCTACCACCAGCATTAGACAGACTAATAAATAAAAGACCACAATCTTAATGTATTTTAGTTAAAAGTACACTCCTACTCAAATTAATCAATATACATAGGTATATATAATATAGAGCTACACTTAGTAACTAAAGTAAAACAAGAAAGAACACATTAATAAATGACGTCACATGATATCACATCGAGTCACATCTAAATCCATGGAGTCGCTATGTCCGACGGGTTAGATTAATGGCACACTTTATTGCTTACTCTAGCTTAGCTTAAGTAGGCTGTAATTGCCCCATAAATGCATTACGCCCCTTTTATACTTATTGTATAGGATGAGATTGATAACAGCATAATGAACAGAAATAGGAAATCATATTAGCTCTATGCACGAGTATGGTTTTAAATGAATTGTATTGTTATATATCACAGTGGTGTTTCGTGCCAACCCATGTGGTGACGGCGTAAGATAATCCACTAGTCTATATATTATCATCTCGTTGATGTCGTAAGAGGCGACACAGGGAATGGAAACTGGAGATGGGCAGCAACCGCCAGACAAGTGGTTGATTGAGGCAAATTCTCCCGACATCGAGAATAGGTGTAGGGGGGTTTGGTTCAACGTCCAAATGTCATAATTAATCAGAGCTACTTTAATCTTTTCATAATAAACAAAAATGAGGTAAAGTTGTAGGTTATCGGGTTAATTAAGACATCAGGACTTTTAACGAATTATTGGATTTTGCTAAGATTAACTATAGATACAATTACTCTGGCTCTGGTGACAGAGATGTGAAGAAAACACACAAATTTTGTGAATAAATTTTATTGAGATCATTTAAATCAAATCCAAGCATCTTTAATAAGCCGCTTTAGATTATACCTTCGTAAGCTTTGTACTTTGTACCCCGTGTAGTGGCGGGTTAGAATACCCACTACCCCATATCTTCCCGTGGGTGTCGTAAGAGGCGACAGAGGGAAACTGAGGCAGAAGATGGGCAGCAGCATCTTTCTGATAACAGCAAATAATAAAAAAAAACTGCGGTTGCCAACCCGCTCGCCAAGCGTGGCAACTACGGCAATATCCCCCCAATGAAGAAAGTTACGAAGAAACATTTGGTCCCCGGCGGCCCCGCTATTCCTGGCTACGGTGGCGACCATGGTAACGGCGGGGCAGGGGTGCTAAGAATCTCCGTTGGAGGTTCGGTTTGCCACCGACGACTCGACCTGGCAACTTATAACGCACGCACTCTGAGGACTGACGAGAAGATCCTGGAGCTGGAAGAAGAGATAGACAAGTTGCGCTGGAATATTATAGGATTATCCGAGGTCCGAAGAGAGGGGGAGGACACGGTAATCCTCGAATCCGGCAACTTGTTCTATCACCGGAGGGCGACCATCTGTCCCAGGAGGTGTCGGATTTATCGTCCACAAGTCTCTCGTTAACAACGTTGTAAAATTGGGAGTGTGTCGACGAGGTTGCGTGCCTTATACTCAGAATCACCAAACGGTATTCGCTGAAGGTCATACAGGTTTACGCACCAACTGGCACACCCGATGAGGAGGTGGAGGAAATGTATGAGGATATCTCTAGAGCCATGCATTCTCTAAAACCCACTATACGGTGTTAATGGGAACTTCAACGCAAAGCTAGGCACAAGAGAACGGTGAGCTGAAAGTAGGAAATTCGGATTAGGGCAACGGAACCCAAAGGGCCAGCAGCTGGCCGACTTCATGGAAAGAGGGACTCTTTATGATGAACTCTTTCTTCCAGAAGCGGCACAAAGTGGACCTGGTCGAGCCCCGACGGTTCGACAAAAAATGAGATTGACTTCATTATGACGACTAGACGCCAACTGTTCAGTGATGTCTCAGTGATCGCGAGGGGAAAACTGGTAGCGATCACCGAATGGTTAGAGGCACACTGAACCTAAACGTTAAGTTGGAGAGGTGTCGTCTAATGAAGTCAACTCCGTCCCCTCGTGCTCTAATCCAAAGTCCCGAAACCTTTCAGCTCGAGTTACAAAACCGTTTTCAGTGCCTAGAAGATTGCAATGCAGTGGACGATATGAATGACAAGCTCGTGGAAACTGTCCATGCGGTCGGAGCTAAGTTTTTATAAGACCCGCCGCAGAAGAACACAAAACTCTCCGATCACACTCTTAATCTCATGGCTGTTAGACGGAAATAAGCTGCAATCTTCAGTAGATTTGATAGCATACAGGCAACTGAACAGACAGATCTCCAAATGCATGCGGCGGGACTTGCGCGCGGCTTCAATAGCTCGTAAGAAGCGATCGAGCGGAACCAGGGCTCCAAAGTCTTTGCCAGAGATCTGTCTGCCAGAAAAAGCCAACTGTCGAAGCTGAAGACCGAGTGTGGCAGCGTCGTTTCCGGGACACCTGAGATTTTGAGTGAGATTGAGAGGTTCTATGGGCAGCTGTACACATCATCGTTGGAGCCACACGCAAGTGTGAGTAACGATCCAAGAGCGAGTCTTATCCGACACTATTCCGATGATATTCCGGACGTCAGTCTGAGCGAGATTAGAATGGCTCTCCAGCACCTTAAAAACGGCAAGGCCCCAGGCGAGGATGGAATTACAGCGGAGCTTCTGAAAGCGGGTGGAAAACCGGTACTTGAAGTCCTTCAGAAGCTCTTTAATCCGTCCTCCATGGTGGCACTACACCGGAGGCGTGGAGCAGTAGTGCGTTGGTCTTGTTCTTCAAGAAAGGCGACAACGCTCTCTTGAAGAACTACAGACCGATTTCCTTCTGAGCCGCGTCTACGTGCTGTTTTCGAGAGTCATTACGAATCGTCTTGCACGCAGACTCGACGACTTCCAGCCTCCCGAACAAGCCGGTTTCCGAAAAGGCTTTAGCACCATAGACCACATACATACCTTCGGCAAATTGTACAGAAGTCCGAGGAGTACAATTTGCCACTATGTCTGGCGTATGTGGACTATGAGAAAGCCTTTGATTCCGTCGAAATTTGGGCGGTGTTGCAGTCCCTTCAGCGGTGCCAAGTTGACTGTCGGTATATCGAAGTGCTGAAGTGCTTGTACAGTAGGGCCACGATGGCTATCCGAGTACAGAACCAGAGTACAAAACCTATCCAACTGCTGAGAGGTGTAAGACAGGGTGACGTTATATCCCCGAAACTCTTCACCGCTGCATTGGAAGACGTTTTCAAGCTTCTGGACTGGAAAGGATACGGCATTAACATCAATGGCGAGTACATCACTCACCTTCGATTTGCCGATGATATAGTCCTTATGGCAAAATCGCTGGAGGACCTAAGCACTATGCTCAATGACCTCAATAGTGCCTCCCAACGGATAGGTCTTAAGATGAACATGGACAAAACAAAGATCATGTTTAATGTCCATGTCACACCTATGCCGGTAGTTGTTGGAGCACTAAGCTCGAAGTTGTTGACGAATATGTTTACCTGGGACAAATAGTCCGACTAGGTAAGTCCAACTTCGACCGAGAGGTCAATCGACGGATTCAACTCGGCTGGGCAGCGTTCGGGAAATTACGGCACATCTTCTCGTCAGGTATACTCAAAACTTGAAAACGAGGCTGTACAACCAGTGCGTGTTGCCAGTGATGACCTACGGAACTGAGACGTGGTCCTTCACTGCTGGCCGGATGAGGAAGCTCAAGGTCGCTCAGCGAGCTATGGAGAGGGCTATGCTCGGGGTCTCACTGCGTGATAAACTTAGAAATGAGGATATCGCAGTAGAACCAGAGTGACCGACATAGCCCAACAGATTAGTAAGCTGAAGTGGCAATGGCCGGCCATATAGCTCGAAGAACCGACAACCGATGGGGAAAAAGGTTCTCGAGTGGCGGCCTGTACCGGCGGGAGGTGTAGGGCGTCCCCACTAGATGGAGTGACGACCTGGTAAGACATGCAGGAAGTCGATGGATGCGGGTGGCTCAGGACCGTGCTTTGTGGCATTCCTTGGGGAGGCCTATGTTCAGCAGTGGACTTGTGAAGGGCTGTAATGATGATGATGATGAAGCTTTGTATGAATTAAAGACCATCTGCATTTACCTAAATTCCATGCAAACGGTGACATGGAAGCTTCATTAATGGTGACTGATTTCGAAAGGCAATAGTTGGTAGACCAACCATTATGAGTAGAACTCCGTTAGTTTACTTACCTTTTTCATCCATTAGCTGTTTAGCATAAATATGCTATGTAGCCGCAGTCCAAAGCAAGTTGGACAATACTTAAGATGCTCATCAATGTAATTTTGAGTATTTAATTGAAATTCGATACTGTGCCATTCGGAATTATAAAATCGAGAGAATTTATTGATAGTTATACATGTCGTCGTTTCAAATTTACGTTTCATTATGTTTTTAGTTTCACGATATCTGATTGTGTTTTTGAAAGTTTGGTTCTCATAGTTAAACACAATTTGGAAATGATGTTTATCTTGTCTCATACGATATGGGAATATTTAATTAAAATTTCATACAAACATATAACATGTTTTCTATTATTAATTATTTAATTGAATATAATTACCTTATATAAGGAAAACGAAGAAAGGAAAGGTGAAGGGTTCTCAATTGGCAGCCCGTAAGCGAAGTGAGAAGAAAAAGATAAGAATGGCCACACGAGCGACAGCTTGGTAAAATATGCAGAAGTCAATTATTGATGCACGTGGCTCAGAACCGTAAGTCCTGGAATTCCTTAAAGGAGACCTATGTTCAAATGTCGCCTTGTGGTGTGCTATGTACGATGAAAACGAAGCAATGCTTTTGAGTTTGAATTGAGTAATCTAATATTTTCATCATTATCATCATCATCCTCATCAGGTCTCTAAGTCGTATCGGTCCGGAAAAATCGCTGGTGGTAAACTATTCCACAAGGAAGTTGTGCGAGGAAGAAAACATCTTCTAAATCGCACAGTGGTGGACCGCCAATCATCCAGATGGTGTGGATGGTATCGGGAGTTCTGCCGCGATGTGCGTTCGTGAAATTTGGCGGCTGGGATTAATCCGAACAATTCCTCAGAGCACTCCCCGTGGTAAATGCGAAAGAAAATGCAAAGAGATGCAACATCTCTTCGCAGCGCCAATGAATCGAGCCGATCGGAAAGGACTCGGTCGTCGACGATTCGAGCCGCTTTGCGCTGGATGCGGTCAAGTGGAAGGAGCTGGCACTGGGGAGCCCCAGCCCAGAGATGGGAACAGTATTCCATGTGAATCCGAACCTGCGCCTTGTAAAGTTGCAGGCGTTGTGCCGGCATGAAACACTGTCCCGCTCTGCTGAGCACGCCAAGCTTTTTAGAGGCCAATTTGGCCTTCTCTTTCAAGTGACCACGAAACTGCACGTCACTCGATATGTCGACGCCGAGGATTCCGATACTGGCTGAGGCAACAAGGGGAGTGCCTTGAAACTGAGGAGATACGACAAAGGGGTTCTTTTTAGCGGTAAACGCGCAAACTTGTGTCTTCTGAGGATTAAACTGGACTAAATTTAGTCGCCCCCAATCCGAGACTTTGTTCAGCAAAGACTCGACTTCAGACATAAGTTTGTTCCGGTACTCGGCGACGTTTTCCCGAGAAATATTGGCACGGCCGGTGTATAGAGCATCACCAGTGCTGTCATCCGCATAGCAATGAATGCTACCGGTTTGCAACATATCTATCATTGATATGCAAGAGAATGGAAGCATTTTCAATCATTATAACTTCTTTTTATCTAGCAACACAATTATGACTCAAAACTACAGACGCTTCAATCGGAAACTCTCCGTCATCATAATCAACCATACGTCATTACAGAATAATTTCGATTCCGATGAGGCCATAAAATACATTACTGTTCCCAGGATTTCTATAGAGGCATCAGTAACATTCCAATAAAATGGAAACAATAATAAACGATGTATTATGATTATTTTTGTAAATGAAATATGTTTGCTTTTAAGCTGGTATTCTGTGGAGCATAGTCACCTCGGTCAAACCAACTCATCCGTGCTGCAGTTATAATTAAACATGTGATTTTTTTGTGTTTTTTTAATTACCACGTTTTTTAATTATTTTCTTGCATTGTCATCCGAATTTGAGCTATATTCAAAATTTCAAGTTTCCAGGTGATCGGAAAGTTTAAAATCAATTACTAAATACCACCCGGAACGACAGACAAACAAGGAAGTGACTTAATAAAAAAGGTGGTAATGAAAAGTAAGATAGTGCGATTTACCACATTGGGCTTCATCAGCACTTAACACCAGGTGGGATTGTGGTCAAACACTGGCTTACAATAAGTAAGAAAAAATCATACGCTATGTAACAGGGCTTTTAAACTGTTGCTTAACCATTATGTCCCTTATCGACAGTAGTTGTAAAAAAAACCAAACATTCTAACAATCCTTCCAATATGAAAGAAAGTTTTGAACTAAATAAACTAAAACTAACCGCTAAGGAATGAAATGTTGCTAGTAGTTTCATTTCCGGTTCCCGTGACGTGTAGCTATTTATCGCTAATATTTTCTAATATAGTCTTTCCTTAGTCGAGCCCCACATCAAAAAAAGGTTTTAGTTAATTTTTTCTTATATTATTTATAGTTTACCATAAGTTAACCATAACACCAAGAACAATGTTGTTCCCTTATGTTTACCCCCACCTCCTAGCTTCCTACACTATTTAAATCAAGTTTTTCGATCCCTCAACATAATTCCATTCCCGAGTTCTCTGTATCAACTACTATATTTTAAGTTAGCTTAAAATTATTAAATAAATTTATTTTTAAAGAGTTTTTGTCTCTGCCACATAACAAATTTGATCAAAGTTCGCTAAGTTTATAAATATATTTGATAATTTGCATATATTTATCATTTTGGTTTTATATTTATAATTTTTGGTTACAAATATTGAAACTTTGTTTGATGATCCACATTAAATATCATTAAACTTTGATATACACTGTAAGACATAAAATATAAGTTAATTTTTTTTCTTTAAATTTATTTTATTACGTATAGGCTAAGAACAAAATAAGTAACATACTGTCTACAAAAATCTGAACAAATTCAAACACAAGTATCAAAAAGATAACATCGTCGTCAAATCAAATAGCTGTTCCCATTATCTACCCCCTCCAATTCAGATCGGAATATAATCTGTACCGAAGTAACAAGGAAACAATTACAACAATCGAAGGATTTAAAGGGGAACGTTCAATTAAACTCGAATAACACACGACAAAACTCCGCCGATATAAATGTTAATGCAGCCGAAACGAAAGATGGAAAATTTTATCAGTAACGCTCGCCATTAGGCGTCGTATTGAAATTCATAACTTAGCAATCGAAGCGCTGAAGAGTGAGTAAATTGGTGGAGAGATAAGGACGTGTGCAATTTACTTTATGTCTCCTCTAAAGGGAATTCAGAGAGGGCTGAGGAAACAGTAACGGTTCTAACAAAGGTTTATCGATACGTTAGCTACACTTTCGTTTTTATCGAGTCCTCGCTTTACGTATCGGGTATCATGGGTCAATAAAGACGTTGAATAATATAGACGTAAATTATTTAGATTGTGTTAATTTCATAGTGATTTACGGTGTTTAACCGTTTTCTTAAAGAAAGATTCCTTAATAGTTAATCTATACACCTTTTATTGTTTGTATATTAATGAAAATGAAAATGCCGAATTAGGGTTTTTGTAATATCAGAATAAAAAATGAGCTATCAGTCTACCGGATAGTAGTTGATGATTGCTGGTCATGAACACCTTCAATCAACCTCCAATAAAAAGGCACAGATGCATAAATTTGTGCCATTTATTGTAGATACTATCGGCCTGTAGAATCCACATGCGATGAAGTTCCTATAGGCTATACTACGCGTCGCTAGTCTAGACTAGATCTAGACTAGCGACGCGTAGTATAGCTGCCTGTGTACATGTATACGCATATGTCATCGAGTTTCCACTTCTGTCGGCAGTCCTTATGACTGCCTCTGTTTTTTAATATTTTGAAACCTTTGACTGAACTAAAGAATAATATCACAAGCTAAAATAACAACTACAATGTCCACTAAATAGTAGCATTAAAATCATCTTATAGTCACATCCACTATTTTCAACGCTTAGTGGTGGAATTTTTCTTCAAAATGTATATGGGACCACCTCTTTAATGTAGCCCATTTAATAGAAAAAGAATTATTGAGATCGGAACAGCTCTGAAGTAAATACATACATATAATGGAAAAAGAATTATTAAAATCAGTTTACTATCAGCGAAGTTGTCACTTAATTTGCATACAAAAAAAAAAACAGTCGAATTGAGAAACTCCTTTCTTGAAGTCGGCTAATTATGTAAAATGACGTCCTAATTGTATAATATTATCATTTAAATGCAACGAATTGATTTTCGAGATACGAGATGATCGATAAAAATATATCGATATTAATGACTACATTTGTCTAACCGCAGGCGTTCATCACATCAAAACGATACCATAAAGTGGTTTGGAATAATAGCAATAAAGTAAATACCAATGTCGGAGTCAAGGTTATAAATAATAACAAAAATGGCGTCCGTTACGTGCCCTACCTTCTCTTCTTCTTCTTACTTAACAGCCCGTAAAAGTCCGCTGTTGGAAATGAGCTTCTCCCATTGTAGAGAGAGCATTTGCTATGATAGCCACGCTTGGCACGAAGATTTCTAATATACGTTTCACACGTCTAAAATGGTGTAAACGCGATGTTTATACTATTATATTATATCAGACGCCATAAAATCTTTCTTGCATTTCCCGAATTCGTCTCTTATGACACTCACAGATTTTTTTTAATAGGATAAGGTGACGAACGAGCACACAGTCCACCTGATGGTAAATGATTACTGCGGCCCATATCTATCCTCGATTACAAATCAAAATGCAGATGCGTTGTCACCCGTGAGGACTAAGATGGAATGCCTCATTTCCAGTTAAAAGGGTCTCCGGTTCTCTACACTCACCATACAAAACACAGCAGCTTTAAGCTACTATTTTACGCTGGTATTCTGTGAGAGCGTGGTCCTTCCCCGATCAAGCCGACCCATTCGTGCTACAACTATACTACTAATATAGCTGCAGCATGGCTCTACCACGTAAATAGAATGAAATGGGACGATTCTAATAACCCTCGCCGATGACAGGAGGGCTGCTAACGGTAGCTGAAGCAAGGATATTAGGTACTTCATTACAAAACAAAAATATATTTTGTTTTTAATGTTGAAGCAAATATTTTGAAGTTAGTAATTAATCCTTAGTATTATATATTTATAGTAATATTCTATACAGATATATCATTAATTATAATATTATATTGATATACGCTCGCTCGCTCGAGCGTGTATGCGTAGATATATGGATGTAAAGGAGGCGACAGAATCACGATCGGGCCAAATGGAAGTCCGTAGTCTCTGCCTACCCCTCTGGGTGACAGGCGTGAGTGTTTATGTATGTATGTATATTGATATACTCGTTTCAGAGTATGATATATATTAACCATTACATAATTTTAAGATACTTATATAATATATCTATAAATCTAAACAAATCAAATCTATCAAAAATTTGGTATTACCATGTAGTATTGAGTAGGTACCTACTGACTTTTTTTACAGAGTTACAGAATCACGTAGATATTCAAAAATACAATACATAGATTCGAGTTTTTATAGTGTAAGAGAGAATGGTATTACCCATGCTTAGACTACGGGCATTTCTGAACATACCCATAAAACGATGTTAATAACGACGCAGCTAGAACGAACCGCATGCTTTCGTCGCATCAACGGCCGATACCATAAAACAAGCTGGCGTAATCTGTAACAGCGTCTGAGTCCGCCGCTAGCGCTGATAAATCCTCCCCAATGTCCGGGAATATAGAATATCTAAGCGGCAGAGACAATGGATTTAGTAACTTAATCCACGATTCTATTACGGACTAGTTATTTGACGTGGCCCGTTTGTAATTATACCAATGACTCAGTTTTTTTTTAAATTATTAGAGTGCAAAAAGAGCTCTATCTCTTACAACGTGACAGTTCGTAATACGTACTAATTTATAATTAGGGTCTTATGCCCCACGAACGCCAAGAGATATGTGACGTCTGGTACTCGTACTGTAATCACTAAACTAGTTGAGGCGATTACTCCAAAACTTTCCAGTGCCTATAATAACAGTGACAGTCATGATGAGTGAATTGATGTTATACAATGAAAAGCATTGTCGCAAGAGGCAAAAGAGTGATACAAATTAGCAGATGGTCAGCAGCGTCTTCCTGATAACAACTAGAAAATAAAAAACTGCGGTTGTCAACCCGATTGCCAAGCGTGGCAATTATGGCAAATATCAATCTAAGAAGCAATGTTGGAAACATTGCTAGGCTGTAATAAATGAAGGAATAAAAAAAAAAGGCATCATCACCCGTAAACCAATAATTTATTATATAACATTTAAATCCAATTAGGATTCGAAGCCTGCACAACTCAGTAATCAGGTAGGTCGTTAAGTCGTATTTTGCTTTATCAAATTCGTATTCAAGTAAATGCAGTGTAACTTAAATGCTCGTTCATTACTGCGAAGAGTTATTGCGATAGCATGGCGGGTTATTTGTAAGTGCTAGACGCGTCTTTGTGGAGACTCAGTTCTCAGGAACAAATTAGTTAATGCAGCGACAATTATTTAACCGATTTTCGCGCCGTTTGGAGATTTAAATTATAAAACGATTACTATCCGTCGGAAGTCATTAGGTTTATTCGGTTTCAAGAATTATGGACGAGAAATGTCAGTGTATTTGGAATTCTACTACCCTTACTGTTACAGACTATTTAAAGTCCACAGCTAGACATAGATCCCATCATAGATTCCGTCATAAGGGAGATATTTGCCATAGTCGCCACGCTTTGTAGGCTAACCGCAGTTTTTTGATTTTAGAGTTTATTGAGAAGTCGCTGCTGCCCATCTCCCGGTTTGTTTCCCTCTGTCGTCTCTTACGACTCCCACAGGATAGTAAGAGACTTCTACGCGAATGACAAGCAAAAATAGATAGTATAAAGTAAACTAATTTTACTTTCTTTTTTTAAAGAAAGCGCTGTATTGTATGCCGAGTGACGGGAACCTCGGAGTTTTGAAGCATTAGCATATAGATTTTTTTTATAAAATAAGAGTGACAATGCTACCTGATGTTAAGTGGAATCTGTGGCCCGTAGACATCTACATCTATACTCGATTAAGTATTAATTTGCAGATGCGTTGTCACCACTAAGGACTGAGATGGAATGTCTCGTATCAAGGTCTCTTTGATTCTTAATCTAGTATAGATAAAGGTATCTATGTTGTGTTACAACGTTCACCATCAAGTGGACTATGTGCCCGTTCGCCTCTCTTTCTACTTTTAAACGACCGAAATTCGACATAGGATTCAGACTTCAGCCATATTTGTACAAATTATGTAAAATATTTATGCGCAAATTGCAAAGAACAAGAATTCGTGGCGATGGCAAGTGTAATCACTTTATAGATGATATGATACTTTATTTTCTTCTATAAAAAATCTAGAAGATCCCTAAGTAACATGATTTTGTAGGCACCAATTTTGACAGCTCATAAATTGCTGCAGTTTGTTGAGGGGATAACTTCATCATACTTTAATACATTATTTGCAAATACACCACCTAATTTGATCATGAAATCGTTTTTCTCTTAATTTAATATCCCAGCGCTGATTTTTACTATCTTGCAGATGTAATCCCTTTTATTGATCTCGCAGGAAATTAAAGCCATTAAAACTTGGCCTTAATTAAACGTCAGATGTGCGTGTTTTAATTTAGACACCTAATTAGCTTCAGAATCGTCTATTACTACTGCTGTTTAATTACGTAATTCGAAGCAGGTACTTGCTAATTCCATTCGTTTGTCTAAGAGTTCAACCGTAGCTTCAATGGAGTGTTTTTCTTAGGTATACAGAAACTCATTATTATTTTTTAGTTTTATTAGTCAAATATAAAACATAGTAAATTATTTTTAGTAAATCCCCGCTATTAAATTGTTCACAGGAATTAATCTCGCTATTTGCTTAAAAAAAATTAAGCAAATATTGTTTGTTATAATGCCTTTTTATCGGTAATTTTTTTCTAATTTTACTTTCATGTTGGTCATGTGATTTGGCAAACTTAATTTTAATTCAAATTACTTAAAAACAATATAACATTAAAATATACAATATTTATTAACATAATAAAAAATCTAAAACCAAAAACTTACATTTTTATACAATAGGTATTACATCCAGCGGTATATCGCCAATAACGCTAGCTGCGTTGCCTCGCTGAATGGCTTTACTTAGCCTTTGAGCGAGAAAACATCCAGTCCTCTTATCACCAACCTTCTTTTAAGTTAAATTAAACTGGTAAACCATATGGTAAAATTATAATGCATAAAAGTACGTGATCCCGTATTTTTAAACATCTTTTAAACATTTTTCGCATGCATTTCGAACAGTGCGCCATGAAAGAAACGTGATTATAAAGTCAACAGAGATATTATAAGAAAAGGTTATTAAATCAATAATTTTCTAAAGTGAAAAAAGAAATTCCTCGGTTCAGCAATGTCCGGTTCGTCAGATAACATCTCGTTAGAAGTCGATACACGTACCGAATGATTTTAAACAGCAAACTGCAACGGAGTTGCCGTACCAAGTTTTTCTTTTGTTTGTCAATTAATTACAAACTTAGCTGGACGTGTGCAAGTTGCGACGTAATAAAACGTGCAGTCGTAATGATTGAATAAAAGGACTGTGCTGGAAAAATGGAACGCGAAATTCACTCTATCAAAATTTATTTAATCTACAACCATAGTACATCTAAACTAGAGAAAATTTACTTCAGAAAAAGTGACCCGTATGTAAGCACAGAGTAAGCACACTGGTAATTATATAGTATATAATATAATTTTTTGTATTGTCGAAAAAAGAACTGAAAATATAAATAATTGTTTAAAATATTTTCTCTTATTTAGTATTAAGTTTATTTTTTAATTAATATATATTTTATTTACATAATATAGAAATGTAATATATAAAGATTTACATTTGGTTGTTCGCATTTTATGCGCTGCCATACCATTCATCAGATTGCGGTAAAACTTTGTCAACTTATTGCTTGCACTTGCGCAAAGGTTACAGCACAGATTAAATAATAGTAGTACGGTTAGAGGCATAGTACAATTAACTTACAGTAGGTGGCGCACGTATCGTACCGACAAATTTGTTTGAAACTTATATTATATCATTCAATTTCAATTAATGTATTATCATTCCTTTCATTTCTTTCTATTATATGTATATTACTTTTCCAAATATAAAACGAGATTTCTACAATTTTTTTTCTGCAGCAGCAACGTGCCAAGTACCAGCTAGTATTCAATATTTTTAACAATAAAACAAAACTAAAAACTTACAAATTATTACTAATATATTATTCAGGTTACTTATGTTTTCACTTTTGTTTTGCAACTGTGTTGCAAACATTTTGTTTCTTGGCTTATTATCATGTTTCTTTCGTATTTCATATTATCCCATATTTCCTTCATAAATAAGTAATTTTCAACGTATTAGGGAAAAAATGTTATTTTCCTGTGCTTCTACCATTGTTGGGCGAATCATTAAGAAAAAATGAATGTTACAATACTGAGTATATTGTAGAAAACTGAATATACAAATATTGCATGTAGATATGTATTTTATGACGTAATCTTAATGCTTATCGAAATTAATAGTCTACATAAGTCCCATACACAGCAGGAACGAGTCTGACACATTATCTCAATGCGTAATTGACAACTACACATCATGTCCTCGAAATATTTTAATTTCTCAAACATTCAGATGTCCTCACGATTCTTTCCTTCACTGCCAGGCGAGGGTATAGAGAGTCAGTATAGTCACAGGTTGTAAGGCCTTCTTTGTTTGAAGTCGGCTTCAGGTGTCCATGGAATGCAGCTGCCATTGACTATCAGAGTAACTGTAAGTTCTTTTGTCACTTCAGTATTGTAATAAAAAACAAACATGGTAAATATGCATTTATAATTGAGATCAACAATTTCAATGGCGCCATTAAATTATAAGCCGAGCACTTCACTGAACTATCGCCGCTCCTTTCAAATTAAATTACGGTAACAGAATTAGCGTTTGCGGAAACATAGGTTGCTATGATAACCGTAAACATTAGGTAAGGAAGTTCCTATTAACACTTCCTCATTAGCGCAGGGTGTAATGAAAAGGGGCACTCAATAAAAATTTAGAGAACGCTCTATTCGTGAATGGGTCTTTGGGAAGGGGCTTTTTTTCTGTATTAAATTGTTTTACAGCTTCAAAGAAATGTACGGTGTTAAGTGATTTCTACATTTTACTATCAAACAATGGGTGGAACCGCTATACAATGGGGTACACTTCAAGTGTGCTTTTGTTGTTTTCTATTTGCTTTATTGGTTTCGAGTACTGTTGGCTTTTGTTGGAATTGTATGACTTTAAAAATATATCCACCGTTGTTGAATTTATTAAAAGTTTTATTTAAGTGGCACAAAAGAATTTCTAAGGATGGGATAAATTTGTGGATTTAAGTGACTAAATTAAAATATATTGATGTCATATATTCTTTGAGACGTTTCATCTCTGAGATATCAACTGCACTAAGAAATACTCAGTTAAGAGACCCTTACTAGTGTATTGTTTGTAGTTTATGATTTTTTAGGAATAAGTTTAAAATTTTTGATAATAAGTATATCAATGGTACACTAAGAAAAAATACAAATCTGTACAAAATGACACTGTATCCTTGTCATAGATCTTTATATATTTTTACCATGATAAAATTTTAGTACTCGAGACGGAAGAGGACTCGGTGTAGGAAACATTTAATATAGGGAGAGATTGGCATCGTCGGCAGAACTTGTGACGCCGACTGCGGTGACAAGATGGTGAAAGTTTTTTAATAAAATATGTACTAAAGTGCGCGGAGAAGGTTGCCTATCTTTTACGGCATCTAAAGGAAAAAGATTGTGTAAAGATTCGTTAATAGAATTTTGATATTAATTTTGAGCCAATTTTAAAGGGAATTTTCTGTGATAATTTGTTAATTAATTAATTTATTTATTCTCAATTGCAACCGTATTAAATACAAGATTACAAAGAGCGGACAATTGGTGGTGATGGTGACAATATATCAGTTACTAGATTTCGAGGATGTCCTGTCGACCACAACTTCTAGTGTGACTACGAGAAGTTGTAAGCCGCATCTTATAATTACAGTCTGTATTTCTTAGACAGTTCGTTCCTGTAAAATTTAATTGCTGAAATGGACCTATCTCTTATTTTCAACAAAAAAATAGCGGTCACGGCGGCCAGTCTCAACGGAGAACAGGACAGGACGACAAAATTATAATGCACGAGTATGTACGCAAACACTCAGGTGCATTTTCTAATATTTCACTCTCATAAACCGACCGGAGAAAAATCAAGCGCAGGACTTACGGCTTCACGTGCTCTTCGAGACACGGGGAGTTTGCGCAGTTATGAAGAATTTCTTGACTGAAAAACCCGATTTTGGCCCGACCCGGGATTCGAGCCCGGGACCATGATCAGCATTCCCGCTTACGACCACTAGACCAAAGAATCAGTCAAGTAACTTCAGTTTAAGTAGAATATCTTCCCAAAATAAAATGCTCAAACGACAAATTTCAATAGATATACACACAAAACAATAGCTATGATGATATCATTTATATGTCAAGGTTAATGCCCGAATTATGAACCTAGATATTTTTTGGAGCTTTTCCCGGAGTAATACATTTAACGCAATAAAAACGTTATTTATTTAATTACAAGACGACGGAGAAGTAAAAGTAGATATAGCTTATCGAGATATGATGTTATCTGACCTGAATTTGCTAAGCGCTCGCTGTAAATTTCACAAAACGAGAGCATCCCGGGTTCGATCCCCGCCGGCACAAATGAAATTGTTAATTGCAATTTTAATTGTTGATTTACCACGTAATCGGCGGTCAAGGTAAACATCGTAGGGTAAACTGTACGTCAAAGAAATAAAATATTTCGGGGAAATGTAATATGAAATGTAATTCATAACCAGAAACGAGAGGAGGTCTGTGCACAATCTAATGGACAGTAAGTTATAAGGAAAAAGCTGTATCAAATCCATTTTTAAAAATAAAATAACCGTCGATTTTTCGATCGAATTTTAAATTTCATGCATTAAATCACTCATTTACGTTCATAATTGCCCACAGTTATGTCAGGATCGCTCTTGAACGTTGTTTATGGCAGTCATAATTTAATCATGATAGGAATATAATACCAGGAAAAATCGAATAGACGCAACGGGTCATAAACTGGTTTTACGACAAATTTGTTTAAATGTTTGGGTCATAAATCACCTTCATGATCTGTTTTTCTGGTGTCACTGAACGGAAGTTTGAACAGATGAGCGTTGAACGAAACTATTTGCTACTATCTTTTGGTGTCTTCAGGCTAGTTTTAAATTCCTTAAAGCACATTAGAAGTATTGAAGTGCAGTTGGCAAAATACGACGTACGACTCAATCTTTTCAAGATTGAGGTTTGAGATAACTTTTTTCAAAAGAATACACAATGACATACATGAAAATAATTTATATTATAACATAGTATAAAATAACACTAAAAGGTTACACACAACATTAAAAATAATATAAAAAGAAAAGTTAAAACGAAGAGTTCAAATTTAAATTTGTAACAAAAATACATACATTTGTGGATGATTGTATAAGCTAAATAACAATACCAAATTTTTATGAAAGATAGTTGGTACTCAATGCGTTGCAGTCGCAGAGGAAATTAATGCGGAAATATCATTTTAAATTTGAAAGAGTTATATAGTTTCATTGGGAATGATAATGCATTATTTGAAGTTTAATGATATATATAACTTTCAAATAAATTTGTCGGTACGATACGCGCGCCACCTACTGTAAGTTAATTGTACTATGCCTATAAAATTCGCGCAAGTGCAAGCAATAAGTGACAAAGTTTTACCGCAATCCGATGAACGGTATCTATATTTTTTTTATAGGATAAGGGTGACAAACGAACACACGGTCCACCTGATGGTAAGTGGTTGCTGTGGCCCATAGACATCTACATCTATCCTCGTTTGCGAATTAAATGCAGATGCGTTGTCACCCGTGAGGACTAAGATGGAATGCCTCGTTTCCAGTAAAAAGGGTCTCCGGTTCTCTACACTCACCATACGAAACACAGCAGCGTTGAGCTGCTATTTTACGCTGGTATTCTGTGAGAGCGTGGTTCTTCCCCGGTCGAGCCGACCTATTCGTGCTACAACTACACCAGTAATATAGCTGCAGCATGGCTCTACCACGTTAAAAATGGCAAAAATATATGCATATGGCAGCGCATAAAATACGAACTAACAAACATAATTTTTTATATATTAAAAGATTTTACGGTGTAGAGAGTAGAGACAACTGTTTAACACAAAACAAGTGTGACTGAAAGTGACGTAAATTATTTAGCGATGTGTGCTATATTTTACATATTATGTTTTATGTATTTAAAAAAAATGTAGACTAGATTGGATTCCCTTAAATGAAAAAAAACGGTACGGTATCATAAGTATGTAGTGGCGCTATAAGAGAATCCAATACCACATGGAAATGAAACAGGAGATGTGCAGCAGCATCTATCGGATAACAACCCAAAATAAGAAAAATCTGCGATTGCTAAGCCTGTCAAGTGTGCCATCATCGTCATTATTACAGCCCTTCACAAGTCCGCTGATGAACATAGGCCTCCCTGCACAGAATACCTAAGGAAATCCACAAAGCACGGTCCTGAGCCACCTACATCCATCGACTTCCTGCATGTCTTACCAAATCGTCACTCGTCATTCCGTCTAGTCTGTCAAGCGTGTGAACTATGGCAAATATCCCAACTATGAGGCAAATTATGGGGGGTGTTAAGCAGCGGACTTTTAATGAACTGAAATGAATGAATGATGAATATTAAAGAAGATTAATATTACTTTTATTTTTCTTCCTAGATTAGTTTTATATTTGTGCAATTTGGATTTTTCTATAGAATACTTTTTCCTAGAGTTTGTTGGGGTTGATACAATTTTATCACTAAAATTAAGTATCTTTCCCACCAGAGAAAGCTTGAGTATAGATAGCTTTTTTTGATAGCTGAGCGCTTTGGGGCTTGTGGAATAGCTGTATCATTAGTGTTTACGATTCGGCGTTATAGATGAGTACAGACGGGATGCTCTGTTTAAATACTTTCGCTTTGAGACTTTCTGGCTTAGACGACGCAAAAAACTGACAGAAATGCGCAATCTGAATCTTTATGTCACTAATTTCTCAAATTTATTCCAACGCAACTGTTTGCTGGGGCCAGGTATTGTATTTTTAAAGAAATTCCATAATTTCACCATATTTACATTTTTATTACAATAGCCTATACCTCAAAAGTTACACTTGAATTTTAATTTAAAAAAATCGATGATAAAGTTTTTTATAACTGTTTAGACCACACGTTAGGCATACGTAGTATACATTGAGCTTCTCATATTCTTTAGTCCACTCAAGGAGGTTAATAATTAATTTCTTAGTTAAAATTAAAATCTTAGATATTTGAAATATGATTTTAATTTCGGGGCTTCAGTTCTTTTATACAATTTGTCTCACTGCCGACTTCAGAAACTATTATGTGGAAATTACTTTATTCTTTCGGTTTTTGCTTCTTATTTAATTTTTTCTTGTTTTTTTTTATTTTGAAAAAGTAAATGAAAACTAAAAATTTATTATATAATATACACTACAAACACAGTCATGTTCTAAAAAAATTAGGAGACAAATAACATTAAGGTAGCCGTAGTAGAACCAGAGTAAACTTAACGGACCTTTAAGATGAAATGGCAATAGGCCGAGAACATATCTTGATTCGGACAAACGTTGTGGTAGAAAAGTTTCCGAGCAGCCTCGTACCAATAAGTGGAGTGTAGGGCGTCCCTCCACAAAATGGAGTGGGAAACTGGTAAGAGTAAGACATGCAGGAAGGGGATGGATGCAGGTTTTTCCTGAATTCAACCTTCAACCTTGTTCTATTAGATCCTCAATATAACTCTTGCGACGAGTATGAAGAAATGGAGTTCGACGCGTACGATTATGACGGTGGCAGTGGTAGTCGCAGTGAGGAAGAAGCGTAACCGTGTTTTGGCATGTTACTTGGAGAAGGCCTATTGTCAGAAGACTTGTGAGGGATTGTAATGATGATGATGATGAGTCCTATTCTAAGCTAAGTTTAAGTTGTACTAAATTGAGTTAAAATAAACATACAAAACTGTTTTTGTAGCATAATTGAAAAGCTGCATTGAAGCTGAATATAGAAACTTATAATGATGCTATACAAAATACTAACCCAAATTTAATATCCTCAAATACCACGTCTCAGTATACCAATTCTAAGCAATCAGAATCACGGTTCGAAATACGTTTAATTATAAATGTTTGATGTCAGTGATAAAAGTATGTGGTCCGACTCTCTCTAACGAAACACAGGCAAGTTTATGTGAGTACTCATTAAAGTCTCCCCTTTTAAAGACCGTAATAACATTGTGTGTGGGTCTATCATTGGCGTGGTGATGTTCGAGATCAAAGCGATTAAAAATAGCCTCGTAAAGTTTACCCCGTCCACTGCATCAAGTAAACATTTTCGAAATTATACGAATAATGTAAACAGAACTCGCGGAATGGCTGAGGCGTATGAAAACTTTACAACCGGAACTGTTAAATGGTATTTACGTAGGTTGATGGCTAGATGTTAGACGTGTTAGAACATTGCATACAAACAAACATATATCGCGGTTGCTGCTAATTTAATGAACTAACAGAGTACGATTCATTGCTTTTCTAATTGGATTTCACATTATGTTCTTTGGTGTAGCTTTTTTATAGAATAAGGGTGACAAACGAGTAGACAGTCTTCCTGATAATATGTGGATGCTATGGCTCATAGACATCTACATCTATCCTCGATTAAGAATCGACATACACATGCGTTATCACCCCTGATGACTACGATGCAATGACTCGTTACCAGCAAAAAGGATTTCCGGTTCTCTACACTCACCATACGAAACACAGCAGCATTATACTGTTGTTTTCCCGCTGTTATCCTGTGAAGACTTAGTCCTACCCTGGTGGAGCCGAACCATTCGTGCCGCAGTTATGTATAGCTCTAGCATAGCTGCAGCGTGACTGTAACACGTAATTAATTATATTCAATAAATAAATATCTTATTGCAATATTTTCGTATCTAAGAGACTCAAGAACTAAGATGTAAAGCTTAATGAATTAACGATAAAATGCAGTTTCTTTTCTAGGAGAATAATCTCGTATAAAAATCAATTACTGTCCGTTCGCCTCGTCAAAACTCGAAAACGGCTCGAACAATTTTGATGAAATATTTTATGTGCATTTGAGTGGGTTCCTCGATGGTTTAGATTCACAATTGTACCCGGTAGGTGGCGCTGTTGTCGAGATCCAGAAAACACCCGTGCGAAGCCGGGCGGAGCGCTAGTTCGTTATAATTGTTAATTCATCAATTCGTTACAACCTATCAAAAATCCACTGCTCTTCTCACAGAATTTCTCATAGCGGAGGGTTGGCACACGCAGTATTTTTATTATATTGAGCTTTTATCTGGAAGCGCTGCTTCCCGTCTCCTATTTCAGTTTCCGTCTGTCGCCCCACGGGAATCATCTCGGGAATATGAGGTAGTGGATTCTCTTACGCCGCCACTACACGGTATTAGGATAAGTGTATAGTCCTGAAATACTCCTCATATAAAAATCTCAAGTCTTTATGAAGTAGTTATGGGATGCCCAAGAAAGAATTGGCGAGACGATATGGACCATTTTAATAAGGATCGACAAAACATCAATCAAAACAGAAAAAAATTAATAAGATTATAGACTCTTTGCAACTACACTACTCAGCAGTAGTAAGATACTATTAAGTACTCTATTGTAGTGGTAAAATAGAATAAATACAATTAAGGCCGTTTCAAAATTTTATAAAATAACTTAGGCAATAAATCTAATAAAACTTATGCAATAAATCTACACGTCAATAAGTTCCTATAACGAACCTTAAATTGTTCAGATTTTATTTCAATCACCGTCAATTAAAGCAGTGAATCTTCCTAATTAGCGAAATACAGCTAATCCAGGTCGGGCATCATTATCCCGGGACATTCGCCATTATCTATTCAAACGGGCAATGGCACATGTAGGTTTTTATCTGGGTTAACCTCCTATCAGACCTCACCTGAGTACAGTCAGGGCAAAAGTGTTTTATTTTAATAAATTCGAGCAAAAATTTACTTAACGTTATAATTACATTACCGTGCGAAATATCCCAATTAAGACAAAAACAATGGACTAGTTATGTAAATATTTTGCTAATTAGCTAGCTAATTAATTATTTATAAAAAAAATAATTTCATAAATTTTACGCTACCGTTATGCAACCAACCGGCTTAATTAAAATATTTATTACTTGTGCTAGTCAATTATCATGTTTTTTAAAATTTCCCTAAAATAATGTAATTTAGGTACTTATTTTGTATATTCAGCTTAACTTGTATTCTTAATATGTTAGCCGTGGTTAACTATGACATTGGGACGTCAAACACTTCAGACCCCCACCCCCCACCCCCTATGTGACAATGGGTGCTGTAAAGTACTCGAAACGATAAAATAATTTAATATACACGATAAACTTTTATCATAACATGATTTATCTTAAATATTATGTATATCTACGAAAAATAAGGAAACAAAATGACCACAGATAGTATTGGCCAACATAAACTTGGCTAGCGCGTTGTTAAGATTAAGTAAACGATAAAATAAGAGCTATTGTTGAAATATATTGAGCAAAAACTGCAAACAAAATTCCAGCGGTCTTCCATGTTGTGAGATTATTGGCAATATTTTAATACTCCCCCGGGTGTCTGCCTGGCAATCGGTACGCTTTAAAAACTTTTATCATCCTATAGAGACATTGCAATTTTCGTTCGATATGATTCACTTCTTGCAACTTTAACTTACTGAGCTATGAAAAGAAGTATTGAAAGTCCGCAATAAAAAACTGATGGCGGAAGTTTTATGAAATGGTAATTTATTCGAACTAAACGCTTTATACAGCATTCTATATTATTTTTCAATAGGAATGTGCTATCGCTGTGATAACCGTAGCCAACTATTTGAGTTTTTTAAATCGAGTATTTTCTTTTATATATAAAATTATTCAGCTGCATCTGCAGTGTCCAGTATACTACATTAGTTTCTGATACTAAACCCAAAACCTGGCTGTAATAAATATTAGGTAAATAAAATATAATTTTATCCAATGTTAATATATATTTCAGTTAGAAACCATAAATATCAATTTTTTTCTGTATTAAGTTCTAAAAGGGCGTTGACACTTACGAAGCAAAAATAATAATTTTCGCGCTGCAGCTGTATAATGATTACGGCACTAATGGGTCTGCTCAACCGGGGAATACAAGAGTAAAATAGCGCTATAACTATATGTATACATATATACATATTTAAGTAAGTATAGTGAATGACAAAAAATGGAGACAGTTTTTACTGGTTTACGAGACATTCCGTCATCCTCAATTAAAGGTAAGAACGCATTTGCATTCTTACTCTTGATTGAGGTTAGATTAGTCTCTATAGATCACACCACATGGGTGGACTTTGTGATCTAATGCTGCCTACCCCTGCTTGTATATAAAATACGTTGATCTTCGTTAATAAAATACGTTCTCCTATCTGATATGAGAGCAGCTTGGCTGTCGGAGCGGTCGTGCGAGATCTCCCCCCAGTTAGCATAAACGTAGCGACACGTTTTGAATAAAATTAAGTTACTTATTTAGAATTTGGTCAGATCGGGTCTGATTGCTTCAGTCGGGTGAGAAATCCGATACAAAAGTACGTGAGTCGTTCGCGGTCGCAAATAAGGAAGATCTATGATCAACGTAGCTGAGAAGAAAATATAATATTTAATTTTCAAATATGGTCGAAATAATAGCTCATATTATTTATGTGACTTATTTGCTTCCGCCGTTGATATTCTTGATCTTAACTTAATAGTAGTTTCCGTTTAATCTTCTTATATAAAAATTAATATTTGTTTGTCTATGAGATTACGATGAAACACTGAGGAGTTGTGTGTGCGCCCGCGTAGTTTTCTGATTAAATTAATATTTGTTTTGTTTGTTTGTCTTCTTTGTGTTCCTATAGCATTTATCGGACTACGATTAAACTTTAGTGGCTTGTAGTGCGTGCGCCGGCTAAGGTTTCTGACAAATAAGAGGTAGTGCAAGTTGCAACGCAAACTTTATATAACTTTTCAATATTATTACTTATTTATATATATTTTTAGTACAACGGTGACAAAACAGCACAGAGTTCACCTGATGGTAAATGGATACTGTGGCCCATAGACATCTACATTTATCCTCCATTAAAAATCCAAATGTAGATGCGTTGTTTAGATGGAAAGCCTCGTATGTGTAAAAAGGATCTCTGGTTCTCTACACTCACCATACGAAACACAGCAGTATTGAGCAATGTTAATGTAATCTTTAGTAATAATAGAAAAGGATTAGAATTTTATTTTTACTGATAATGAAAATTAAATGCTTTATTAATAATAAAAATGTCAACAGAAAGAAAAATTAAACACTGCTTGAATTAAAACAAAAAATAAAATGAAATGTAAGCGTGACACTGGCCGTAAAAATACTTCGCCGACGCTTAAAAATAATGTCGACTCAAAAATTTTGTAATCAAGCGAGCTTTGCTTGAAGTTACTCCCCCGAAGCCCACAATGTAGGCCGCTTCTATTTATTTTCCATTTTTTATCCTCCAAACTCTAATGATCTCTAATGAAAAGAAGCCGATATAGCAACATTTTTTCCCGCTTTAGACTCGCAGCACTTTGAGATATTTTGTTTCAACATGGCTGCCTCATCGTCTATAGTTCAATGATTCTTGTATGTTTTTCTTTTGAGAAAAGAGGATTCTTTTGAGGTGTTTGAATGGAATTTAAAGTGATCTCTTCATTAACATGTTAATGACAAATATTTTGAGTTGTTTTATTTATTTAGAAAACCCGGTTTATTAAATTTTGAATTTGGTTAAATAATTTAATTATTTCTATAGCAAAAATTGTCAAGAAATTAATAGTCACAATAATTTACGGTACTGGCATAAATTATAGCTTACGTAACGATTTTTTTTTAAATTTATTACCTCATAGTCAAGGCAGGGGAAACATTTATTGTAATGACTAAGATCAGTTAATTATTAAATAAAAATGTTTTATAATTATTTCTTAAATACTGCTGCTACCATGAGTGCTCTAAATTACTCGAAACGTCGAGTTTTAAAATTGAGTTAAAATTAATGGTTATAAAATTCGTAAAATTAATTCTATTTAGTACGTTTAATAAATTTCCATTTACGCCATTAGGTTTAAACGATTAATTTACCTACCTAGAGCCAGACATAAAATCTTTATTATATTATAACCTAAGTTATAAGTATGGTTACATCATATTATATTATATATATTATTTTTACATTGCGTTATATTTTTACTTAGCAAATTTATACACATAATTATTGAATTGTAAAGTAAATCATCTTTATACTAAAGAGACTTACAATATAACTAACAATATCCACCTACGTTTTTATTTACAAAATTTTTAAATAACATTAATATGAATATGATGCTTCATATTTCCACCATAAAAGTATGTTTTTACGGGGGATCACATGGATATATCAGTAGATATATATTATGATGTTTGTATTACTATATTATATCACTTGATAATTATTGACTATATTCTGGAATTTTAGGTAAATCTTGGAAATGCGCTGAAAATACTAAATACATAAAATGTATTACTTTACCGAAATGGTAATCATATAAATTTTGGGGATTAATCGAACGTAATATATAGATAATTTAGATTGGATTAGGTTCACATTGATTTCTATTGTCACTAAAGTTATTATAATATTCTCCTTATTACAAAGTATTATAGACTTATTTGTTTATTTGGATTCCGCCGTTATACAAAAAACATGATTTCTTTTTGTCTTTTAGTCGTTTAGTATAATTTTTCTGTGATGTTAGTATGCTGTTAGACAGTCGCCTTTCACAGCTTTGATCAGAGCTCACAGTGTTCAATGCTGCAAAGCGTACACCATTTTACTAGTACTAGTTGCTACAAGACACGTTTGGCCCGATTTTGTCAATTTTAGAATAATATATTAAAGGATCGCTAAATAGAAGAATTAAAATGCCGAAAACATAGCACGAAGAGACGGACAACCGGTGGGAAAGAAAAATTCTCGAGTGAAGACTCGAGTTAGGAAAAGTACGAGTAATCGGCAAGTAGGAGATACTGGATAGTGATGAAGTGGTAAGATGTGCAGGGAGTCGAAGGATGTAGCTTGGGAACCTTTTTTTATACGGTGACAAGCGAACACACTGCCCACCAGGAGGATAATGTGGCCTGTAGACATCTTCATCTATCCTCGATTAAGAATCCAAATGTAGATGTGTTGTCACCTCTAAGGACTAAGACGGAATGCCTCGTATGCAGTTAAAAGGCTCTCCGGTTTTCTACACTCACCATACGAAACACAGCAGCGTTGAGCTGCAATTTTACGCTGGTGTTCTGTGAGAATGTGGCCATCCCCGGCCTAGCTGACCCACGAATAGGTCGACTAGACCGGGGAAGGACCAAGCTCTACAAACATAATATAGCTGCAACATGGCTCTTCCACGTAGATTTTATATATCTTTAATATCGCTTAGGGAACGCCAGAAAATAATTACCTCTTTAGAGGATTTTTGATACATGACAGTAATTACAATTTATGACCTTTTAAACTTCTCGTGTATTACAAGTTTTATAGGATTACTTACAATTATGTTGATTTTTCTCACAAAAAAATTACAGTGTTAGATTTTTCGAAAAACTTTTTCACCACTTTCTCATTCTCGTTTCACAATAGGCATTCATGTTCTTAAGTCACCGATACATATTTTATTATCTCCAGGCCGTTGTACCTGTGTACGGCGAAATTCTATTTTATTGCCGGTTTGGTCGCAAGAAGTGTGGGCGTAATGAGATCTGTTCGATAAAAGCTAAAGTACATGAATCCCGGTGGTACAATTCTCAATAAAACTAATGATCCGATCCGTGAACGCATCACTAGCCGTAACCGTCACGGATCCATCAATGGTTATTGTTTGTCAATTATTTTTTTAATTGATTTACATTGCTTTTTGGGTATTGTTCTTCCTACGGATGTTTACTATGCACAAATAGAAGTATTTAATAAAAAAACGATGTAGCTCAAGCACAAACAATAGCTCTATTGTTATAATGAATTGTTTTGTGAGGTGTTTCTGAAACTGCCTGCTCATTGAAGCCTTTTATTCCGCCCACATATTTTAATCACACAGTTAGACTTAATTACTTATTCAAAAACAAGTTCCTAAAACTTTTGATGTGTTGAGACAAATGTAAGACGGAGTAACTTAAACCTGCCTTTCTGATTTGTAGTTCAGGTTTCATTAATGTATCTGAAGTTGTAATATTACTCTGAAACTTAATCATTTCATATTTCCACTGTGAGCGAGATTAGAATGGCTCTACAGCACTTTAAAACGGCAGCAATTTGCAGGCGGGATGGAATTACAGCGGAGCTTCAAGCGGGTGGAAAACCGGTACTTGAAGTCCTTAGCTCTTAATTCCGTCCTACATGGTGGCACTACACCGGAGGCGTGGAGGCGGTGGTCTTGTTCTTCAAGAAAGGCGACAATGCTCTTGAAGAACTACAGACCGATTTTCCTTCTGAGCCGCGTCTACGCTGTTTTCGAGAGTCACGAATCGTCTCGCACGCAGACTGACGACTTCCAGCTCCCGAACAAGCCGGAGCCTGAAAAGGTTTTAGCTAGACCACATACCACATCTTCTGGCAAATTGTACGGTCCGAGGAGCAACAATTCCACCATGTCTGGCGTGCGTGGACTATGAGAGCCTTTGATTCCGTCGAAATTTGCGGTGGCAGTCCCCAGCGGTGCCAAGTGGACTGTCGGTATATCGAAGTGCTGAAGTGTTTGTACAGTAGGGCTACGATGGCTATCCGAGTACAGAACCAGAGTACGAAACCTATCCAACTGCAGAGAGGTGTAAGACAGGGTGACGTTATATCCCCGAAACTCTTCACCGCTGCATTGGAAGACGTTTTCAAGCTTCTGACTGGAAAGGATACGGCATTAACATCAATGCGAGTACACACTCACCTCGATTTGCCGATGATATAGTCCTTATGGCAGAATCGCTGGAGGACCTAAGCACTATGCTCAATGACCTCAATAGTGCCTTCCAACGGATAGGTCTTTAGATGAACATGACAAAACAAAGATCATGTTTAATGTCCATGTCACACCTATGCCGGTAGTTGTTGAGCACTAAGCTCGAAGTTGTTGACGAACATGTTTACCTGGGACAAATAGTCCGACTAGGTAAGTCCAACTTCGACCGAGAGGTCAATCGACGATCAACTCGGCTGGGCAGCGTTCGGGAAATACGGCATCTTCTCGTCATGTATATACCTCAAAACTTGAAAACGAGGCTGTACAACCAGTGCGTGTTGCCAGTGATGACCTACGGAACTGAGACGTGGTCCTCACTGCTGGCCGGATGAGGAAGCCAAGGTCGCTCAGCGAGCTATGGAGAGGGCTATGTCGGTCTCACTGCGTGATAAACTTAGAAATGAGGATATCCGCAGTAGAACCAGAGTGACCGACATAGCCCAACAGATTAGTAAGCTGAAGTGGCAATGGGCCACTATAGCCTCGAAGAACCGACAACCGATGGAAAAAGGTTTCGAGGGTGGCCCCTGTACTGGCGGATTTGTGAGGGGCGTCCCCACTAGATGGAGTGACCTGGTAAGACATGCAGGAAGTCGATGGATGGGTGGCTCAGGACCGTGCTTTGTGGCATTCCTTGGGAGGCTATGTTCAGCAGTGGACTTGTGAAGGGCTGTAATGATGATGATGACTAAACCCAAAACCTGACTGTAATAAATATTAGGTAAATAAAATATAATTTTATCCATGTTAATATATATTGAAGTTAGAAACCATAAATATCAATTTTTTCTGTATTGTTCTAAAAGGGCGTTGACACTTACGGAGCAAAATAATAATTTTCGCGCTGCAGCTGTATAATGATTACGGCACTAATGGGTCTGCTCAACTGGGGAATACAAGAGTAAAAAAGGCTATAACTATATGTATATATATATACATACGGTAAGTATAGTGAATGACAAAAATGGAGACAGTTTTACTGGTTTACGAGACATTCGTCATTCAATTAAAGGTAAGAACGCATTTGCATTCTTACTCTTGATTGAGTAAGTTGATTAGCTCTATAGATCACACCACATGGGTGGACTTTGGATCTAATGCTCAACCCTGCTTGTATATAAAATACGTTGATCTTCGTTAATAAAATACGTTCTCCTATCTGATATGAGAGCAGCTTGGCTGTCGGAGCGGTCGTGCGAGATCTCCCCCCAGTTAGCATAAACGTAGCGACACGTTTTGAATAAAATTAAGTTACTTATTTAGAATTTGGTCAGATCGGGTCTGATTGTTCAGTCGGGTGAGAAATCCGATACAAAAGTACGAGTCGTTCGCGGTCGCAAATAAGGAAGATCTATGATCAACGTAGCTGAGAAGAAAATATAATATTTAATTTTCAAATATGGTTGAAATAATAGCTCATATTATTTATGTGACTTATTTGCTCTCGCTGTTGATATTCTTGATCTTAACTTAATGGTAGTTTCCGTTTAATCTTCTTATATAAAAATTAATATTTGTTTGTCTATGAGATTACGATGAAACACTGAGGAGTTGTGTGCGCTCCGCGTAGTTTTCTGATTAAATTAATATTTGTTTGTTTGTTTGTCTTCTTTGTGTTCTTATAGCATTTATCGGACTACGATTACTTGTAGTGCGTGCGCCGGCTAAGGTTTCTGAAAAATAAGAGGTAGTGCAAGTTGCAACGCAAACTTTATATAACTTTTCAATATTATTATTTATTTATATATATTTTTAGTACAACGGTGACAAAAGAGCATAGAGTTCACCTGATGGTAAATGGATACTGTGGCCCATAGACATCTACATTTATCCTCCATTAAAAATCCAAATGTAGATGCGTTGTCACCCCTGAGGATTTAGATGGAAAGCCTCGTATGTGTAAAAAGGGTCTCTGGTTCTCTACACTCACCATACGAAACACAGCAGTATTGAGCAATGTTAACATTAACATTGCTCAATACTGCTGTGTTTCGTATAAGATTACATAATCTTTAGTAATAATAGAAAAGGATTAGAATTTTATTTTTAATGATAATGAAAATTAAATGCTTTATTAATAATAAAAATGTCAACAGAAAGAAAAATTAAACACTGCTTGAATTAAAACAAAAAATAAAATGAAATGTAAGCGTGACACTGGCCGTAAAAATACTTCGCCGACGCTTAAAAATAATGTCGACTCAAAAATGTTGTAATCAAGCGAGCTTTGCTTGAAGTTACTCCCCCGAAGCCCACAATGTAGGCCGCTTCTATTTATTTTCCATTTTTTATCCTCCAAACTCTAATGATCTCTAATGAAAAGAAGCCGATATAGCAACATTTTTTCCCGCTTTAGACTCGCAGCACTTTGAGATATTTTGTTTCAACATGGCTGCCTCATCGTCTATAGTTCAATGATTCTTGGATGTTTTTCTTTTGAGAAAAGAGGATTCTTTTGAGGTGTTTGAATGGAATTTAAAGTGATCTCTTCATTAACATGTTAATGACAAATATTTTGAGTTGTTTTATTTATTTAGAAAACCCGGTTTATTAAATTTTGAATTTGGTTAAATAATTTAATTATTTATATAGCAAAAATTGTCAAGAAATTAATACTCACAATAATTTATGGTACTGGCATAAATTATAGCTTACGTAACGATTTTTTTTAAATTTATTACCTCATAGTCAAGGCAGGGGAAACATTTATTGTAATGACTAAGATCAGTTAATTATTAAATAAAAATGTTTTATAATTATTTCTTAAATACTGCTGCTACCATGAGTGCTCTAAATTACTCGAAACGTCGAGTTTTAAAATTGAGTTAAAATTAATGGTTATAAAATTCGTAAAATTAATTCTATTTAGTACGTTTAACAAATTTCCATTTACGCCATTAGGTTTAAACGATTAATTTACCTACCTAGAGCCAGACATAAAATCTTTATTATATTATAACCTAAGTTATAAGTATGGTTACATCATATTATATTATATATATTATTTTTACATTGCGTTATATTTTTACTTAGCAAATTTATACACATAATTATTGAATTGTAAAGTAAATCATCTTTATACTAAAGAGACTTACAATATAACTAACAATATCCACCTACGTTTTTATTTACAAAATTTTTAAATAACATTAATATGAATATGATGCTTCATATTTCCACCATAAAAGTATGTTTTTACGGGGGATCACATGGATATATCAGTAGATATATATTATGATGTTTGTATTACTATATTATATCACTTGATAATTATTGACTATATTCTGGAATTTTAGGTAAATCTTGGAAATGCGCTGAAAATACTAAATACATAAAATGTATTACTTTACCGAAATGGTAATCATATAAATTTTGGGGATTAATCGAACGTAATATATAGATAATTTAGATTGGATTAGGTTCACATTGATTTCTATTGTCACTAAAGTTATTATAATATTCTCCTTATTACAAAGTATTATAGACTTATTTGTTTATTTGGATTCCGCCGTTATACAAAAAACTTAATTTTTTTTTGTCTTTTAGTCGTTTAGTATAATTTTTCTGTGATGTTAGTATGCTGTTAGACAGTCGCCTTTCACAGCTTTGATCAGAGCTCACAGTGTTCAATGCTGCAAAGCGTACACCATTTTACTAGTACTAGTTGCTACAAGACACGTTTGGCCCGATTTTGTCAATTTTAGAATAATATATTAAAGGATCGCTAAATAGAAGAATTAAAATGCCGAAAACATAGCACGAAGAGACGGACAACCGGTGGGAAAGAAAAATTCTCGAGTGAAGACTCGAGTTAGGAAAAGTACGAGTAATTGGCAAGTAGGAGATACTGGATAGTGATGAAGTGGTAAGATGCAGGAGTCGAAGGATGTAGCTTGGGAACCTTTTTATACGGTGACAAGCGAACACACTGCCCACCAGGAGGATAATGTGGCCTGTAGACATCTTCATCTATCCTCGATTAAGAATCCAAATGTAGATGTGTTGTCACCTCTAAGGACTAAGACGGAATGCCTCGTATGCAGTTAAAAGGCTCTCCGGTTTTCTACACTCACCATACGAAACACAGCAGCGTTGAGCTGCAATTTTACGCTGGTGTTCTGTGAGAATGGCCATCCCCGGCCTAGCTGACCCACGAATAGGTCGACTAGACTGGGAAGGACCAAGCTCTACAAACATAATATAGCTGCAACATGGCTCTTCCACGTAGATTTTATATATCTTTAATATCGCTTAGGGAACGCCAGAAAATAATTACCTCTTTAGAGGATTTTTGATACATGACAGTAATTACAATTTATGACCTTTTAAACTTCTCGTGTATTACAAGTTTTATAGGATTACTTACAATTATGTTGATTTTTCTCACAAAAAAATTACAGTGTTAGATTTTTCGAAAAACTTTTTCACCACTTTCTCATTCTCGTTTCACAATAGGCATTCATGTTCTTAAGTCACCGATACATATTTTATTATCTCCAGGCCGTTGTACCTGTGTACGGCGAAATTCTATTTTATTGCCGGTTTGGTCGCAAGAAGTGTGGGCGTAATGAGATCTGTTCGATAAAAGCTAAAGTACATGAATCCCGGTGGTACAGTTCTCAATAAAACTAATGATCCGATCCGTGAACGCATCACTAGTCGTAACCGTCACGGATCCATCAATGGTTATTGTTTGTCAATTATTTTTTTAATTGATTTACATTGCTTTTTGGGTATTGTTCTTCCTACGGATGTTTACTATGCACAAATAGAAGTATTTAATAAAAAAACGATGTAGCTCAAGCACAAACAATAGCTCTATTGTTATAATGAATTGTTTTGTGAGGTGTTTCTGAAACTGCCTGCTCATTGAAGCCTTTTATTCCGCCCACATATTTTAATCACACAGTTAGACTTAATTACTTATTCAAAAACAAGTTCCTAAAACTTTTGATGTGTTGAGACAAATGTAAGACGGAGTAACTTAAACCTGCCTTTCTGATTTGTAGTTCAGGTTTCATTAATGTATCTGAAGTTGTAATATTACTCTGAAACTTAATCATTTCATATTTCCACTGTGATGATACATTTGTGCTTTCGCTCATTCCATTAAAACGTTGCCAGACGTCAACATTGTCCGCAACATCGGTCTAATATTACCAACTAACTGATGTATGTTTACATCCGATATGAAATCAAACAAATCTCATCACATCAAACACATCCGTTTATATATTGCTCGCAACTTTAAACCAAGCGACATCAAACCCACCACACTTCACAAAAATTTGGAAATTTCTGTCCGCAGAGTTTATTCACAACACTATCAATCCGTATACAAGCCGTAGCTAGTTAAGGTTTCTAGGGCGCACTATCTCGGAACAAACATCCCTATACAAATAGCCCGATGCACCGATCACGATGTTACGAACGCGGGAGAGTCGGCCGACAGCGAAACATCTCCCACAGCGGTCGGAAAGCGACTGACTGAAATTATGTTTAGCTGCGGGCCGCACCGGCTATTGCATCCGAGCATAAACGAAAAAAGCCGAAAGTAATTTTGAGGTGCGATAGAGATAGGGAGCATGTTATAAAAGATAAAGGGAGAAGGAAGCTCAGGTAGGGTGGGAGACGGCTGCATCAAGCGACAGGGGTTTTGTCTATGCCTCTATGCAGGTTGGAGATTTGAGGGAATGCACTTGGCCGATAGACGCTGCTCAGTACTAGAGTAGAGATAACGTGAGCGAGCTCTACTAACGATTTGAGTTAAATATTAATGACGCAACTGACCCCAATTCTGACTAATTTTCTTTGTGATCTGAAGACGTTGGTGTAGTTTTAAGATGATATCTCATAGATAAATAAAAAGTGGTTTGTCACAGACTAATAAAACAAATTGTGTAAATAACAACTTCACAATTAGAATCCAGTTTGTGTAAATATTGATATCATTAAGAAAATAAATTTATCCAATATTACAGCTATGTCGAATCACAATCACTTTTATTCATTAATTTATTTGTAATATTTCCTTAGCGTTAACTAAATATACGCAGTTCTATGTACGCAGTTCTATGTAAATAAATACAAAATACAATACATGTATTTTGTATTTATTTAAAATCTTTTGATGATGTCCACTGTACTTATTAGGAAGTACCTATTATAATATATTAATTTCGTTTTTTAAAGAAAAGGGGCTCATTGTATAGGTATTTCTAGATTTGGTATTTCTGGATAACTTAATTTGGGATTAAAATGCAGTTAGAGTTGTATGAAGACTGGTAGAGATAGTTACTTTAACGTATTAATAAGATAGAGAGAGAGAGAGAGTTGACGGCTCCGTGGCGCATTGGCTTAGCAATGAGTTGCAGCGCCTGGGGGCCGCGGGTTCAAATCCCGCACGGAACAACTATTTATATGGCCTACAAATAATTGTTCCGGGTCTGGATGTTTGTCCTTGTGCAATTTCTGTTTGTAAACTGCCTCCGCGATACAGGAGAAAATCCTAGTGTGGGGGTAACGTATTAAAAAAAAAGAGCCTTAAAGTATAGCCAGCGAAGGTAAAATGTGGTACAATCCATAGCGAGGTTTAACGAGTACCTATCCCCCCCCCCCCATGTCGTCAGCAATCCGATTCGTCAAGCCGAAAATCGAGTTAATTGTCGCGGCATAGTAGGAGCCTGTATATAAAATATATACCGTTACTTCAACAAGAGGATCCTCTCCAGGTTCTTGGAGGCGTTATAAATACTAATTGCATATGGACAAATATCCAAACTAACAGTTAGTAGGCAACACAATTAGTGCTCAGTGCGGGATTCAAACCCGCGGCCCACATCGCCTCAGTATAGTATTTAACCACAGCGTTATTGAGATGTTAAATATCCTAGTGATGATACGTGTAATGATATGAATTGGCTATAAGAAACAACAAACAAAATTATAATGAATGATAAATATGAATAAGATGAAGGCGGGAAATTAAAATGTAGAGCAAGAGACAGTGCCGAAAATATATTTTTAATATTTACACAAATTAGAAAGACACACGATGACACGATATCGCCGAATCGTGATTTTTTTAACCGAAGCCACCGATTTAATATATATATATATATATATAATAACAGCATATCTATTCTATTACAGCCTATAAAAGTCTGCTGAGCATAGGCTTCCCCCATAGATTGCTTCATAGGGGGGATATTTGCCATAGTTGCCACGCTTAGCAAGCGGGTTGGCATCGCAGTTTTTTATTTTTATTCAGCTTTTATCAAGAAGATGCTGCCGCCCATCTGCTGTTTTAGTCTCCCTCAGTCGCCTTTTGTTGGATAACAACATGATGCTGCTGTATTTCATGTTGAGTGACAAGAACTGGAACCTTTATACTAGTGACGAAGCATTTCTTCTCATAGATTGGGGGTGACAACGCATCTGCATTTTAGTTCCTAATCGATGATAGATGCAAGTGTCTATGAGCCACTGAATCCATTTACTATCTGGTGGATTGTTTACTGGATTTAAACCCTTAAATAATGTACTCTGTAAACGCTGACTAGCCATCTGTGCAGGACAGGATTAAAGTGCACGAAAGTGTGCGGAAACCCAAGTGCACTCTTCTATTCCCTCACTCACATATTCCGATGAAACGACAATCCGAATTAAACCGTAGCAAGATCAGGCATATATACGTGCTTTTCGAAACACCGCCAACTTCCTGACTCCAAGATGCTAGTGAGAATTTCTTGATATAAATATCCAATAACTGATTTTGGCCCGACCCGGGATTCTAATCCACAGTCGCGCTTCTAACCATTGGACCAACCAGACGGTTAAAACTCTTTAACCCTTACCACTAAGAACAGAATTCATTTAAGCGCTAAATATCACGTGAAGGTGAGGACAGTAAAGTGTTTTTAAATTTAATTACGGTACTCTCACACATTCGATAATTGCATTTTGCATTTTTGTGTACAAAATTAAATTATTAAAAGAAGTAAATAATAGCAAGTTATTACCGCAGTTAATTGGCGACATGTATCTAAAGCCGTACATATAAAAGTTCTATTATGTTTTAGATCTGTGATTTTTAGATATGTGATATAGTAGATCGCTATATGGAGTGGCTCTTGTCTAGCTTTGCCACTACCTACCCTTTATTATTTTCGACTACATCACCATTTACAGTCAAGTGCTAAAGTTCTCAATATAAGTTAAAATATATCGAATGCTACGAAATACTCCTATTATATCCCCTAGTCGATTTCATTTCACGACACCCACGGGAAAATATGGGATAATGTTTTCTCTGATATATCTGCCACGTTACAAATTAATACAACTTTCTCATTTTCCCATGGTCTTAAAATATTGAGTATTAAAAAACATACGCTCCAGAAAAAGTACTATTACCAACTATCAAGAAAAAATCTAGTCAAACTATGCCCAGTTTATGAAGGCTTATAATGAAAAAATTAAAGAGGCAAATAAAATTAAAGTACTGTCGCTGAAAGAAATAGCTCAAGCTCAGCAGTTTTATTAAAACGTCGCTCAAAAGCGGCTATAAAATGTTCAACATAGAGTTCGGCTATAAAATGAGAACAAAGAGTAAGTATCTATATAACACTACGTTTAGCGCGTACGAGCCACGCCGTGTGTTGATACTCATTCAGCAAGCAGTTATCGTTATAAAACTTTTTTTTATTTCTAACCAGTGTCTTATTTTATTGTTACTTTTAATATTTGAAGCGTGTTTCTATTTTAATTTTCTTTGTATAAATATGTATTTAAAGATGCTTTACCATAGAGAGATTTGATATACCATATACAATTAGCGAATGTAAAACTAGATAATTTTTTGACAACTTTATTAATGTGTTCCTATATTTATACCCAGGAGACAGTGAGCGTTAACAGATACTGAGGGAATATTTAGGTATTGGTAGTTGATATGTAAGGGGCGTTTTTGGTATGGTCTAAATTGCAAGAGTTTAGTCTTTTTGAAATTAATTTCGAGGTTGTGATCTTGAAGCCAGCAATTATATTTAATTACATTTAAATTAGAGGTTAGGAGATGGTGTAAATATGTGCTATTGGGACAGGGAAGAATTAATGAAATATCATCAGCAAAAAGAACACAGGGGATATTACATATATTCGGAAGATCATTCACATATATTAAAAACAGTAAACAGCCCAGCACGCTGCCCTAGTAATTTTTTTATTTTTATTTTTTGTTAATAAAAGTTACCCCCCACACTAGGATTTTCTCCTGTATCGTGGAGGCAGTTCACAAACATAAATTGCACAAGGACAAACATCCAGACCCGGAACAATTATTTGTAGGCCATACAAATACTTGTTCCGTGCGGAATTCGAACCCGCGGCCCCCAGTGCTGCAACTCATTGCTAAGCCACTGCACCACGGAGCCGTCAAATCGAATCGAAGTTAGCCCGGTGACATTTGTAAATAACGATGATTAAAATAGCGTGCCTTAACTTATACTATGACGATTGCTGGATCTCGAACTAATAAACTGCAACTACAAAAAAAAGGGATTTTTTTAAAGGATAAGGGTGACAAACGAGCACACAGTCCACCTAATGGTAAGTGGATTCTGTGGTCCATGGATACCTACATTTATCCTCGATTAAGGATCAAAATGCAGATACGTTATCACTCCTCAAGACTTAGATAGAATACGTCGTTTCCAGTAAAAAGTGTCTGCGGTTCTCTACGCTCACCATACGAACACATACTATATAACTCTCCAAACAAATATAACGTAACAAAACTTTATATATAAGTCGCAGCAAACTAGCGTAATTAGCTTTTCAGTTAACAGCCTAGACATTACATGGCATGGTCACCCTATTATTTTCATTCAACGAAACGGTCGATGGTCTGTGCCTAACTATGCGCTATGTGCTATGTTATATATATATAGTAATAATAATATGGTGAACAATTCAACAATTCAAAATATAAGAACAGTCTTTCGACTGGATGATGTTTCCACTCTTGACACTAACGTTACACAGAAATATATGATTGCACATAAACATTTGAGTGGGCGTAACTCTGACATTGCCTACAGTCACTAGATATTTTGAATTGAGATTGACAGTGATTGTGAGTGAAGCGGCTTGATAGAATGGGTGCTGACGTTTGACATACAAATTAACGTATCGAACGGAGAGACACAAATTATGGGGATTATTATACCATTGAGGGCGATGAAATATAAAATTAACTGGAAATGTTAGTTGAGTTTTAAAAATATAACATACCTTTTTTAAATGAACTATTTAGTTTTCTGTAAAAATACATGCATAGCATTCTTCTCTCGACTTTTTTAAATTAATTTCATTTAAGAAATTAAAACATCTTTAATTGACTAGATTTCTTAAAAAGTGATCGTGAAAAACGTAAATATATAATATTTTTATAATTATTACTGATACTCTTAAGGCTCTGCTTACGAGTAAGTGAGAAGTCAAGTGGAAGAAGAAAAGTAAGAGGTCATCAGAGGCGACTATGGGATATGGGAACACTATTTTTTAAATGGTAGAGAGCCATGTTACGGATATATTATGGTGTTAAACACGCTCTCACAGAATACCAACGTGAAATAGCAGCTTGGTGTTGCTGTGTTTCGTATGATAAGCGTAGATAACCGGAAACCTTTTTTTACAGCAGAGAGGCAAACTAGCATGCGGCTCACCATATGCGGCATACCATGATGGTAAGTGACTACCGCCACCCATAAACAACTGCAACACCAGGGGAATTGGAGATGCGTTGCCGGCCTTTTAAAAAAGAGTAGGCTCTTTTCTTGAAAGTCCCTAAGTCGTATCGGTACGGAAAAATCTCTGGTGGTGGTCGATTCCACAAGGAAGTTGTGCGAGGAAGAAAACTTTTCTAAATCGCACAGTGGCGGACCGCCAATCATCCAGATGGTATGGATGATATCGCGAGTTTTGTCACGATATCATCTCATTTTTACTGGAAACGAGGCATTCCATCTTAGTCCTCAGGGGTGAAAACGCATCTGCATTTTGATTCTTAATTGAGGATAGATGTAGATGTCTATGCGCCACAGCATCCACTTACCATCAGGTAGACTGTGTGCTCGTCTGTCACCCTTATACTATAAAAAATCCTATGATAGGATGGCGGTATATTATCTTACTTGCATCGAGTGTGAAATACCCAGACCGGTGACGGGTAATAACGTCAAAGGTGCAAAACGTCTTGCATTGCGATCATCAATCCACCTGCCAAGCGTGACGATTGTTGGGTTAATTCCCTCTGCAATCGGAAAGGCCCATGTCCAGCATTGAACTTTTACGGACTGATGAAGAATCTCATTAAAATTAGAACTCAGTGAGAAACGTTCGGCGGGGTGGGGCGTTCAGTTTTTTTAACAAACGCTTTTGTATCATTATGTCCTGAGTAGCCGCCGCTCAAAATGTTTACCAAACGCGCTTATAGATTTTCACTAGAAAGAAACTGAATTTTACTTGCCTTAATTTTGAGAGTATTATTATCCAATATTTTGGGGTATAAAAAATGTTGGTAGACTGACTCAAGTAAAATTTTATTACAAATCAATGTCACAATAAAATGCTGGACCATGTCCCGCAAAACGAGGGGAAGCAGTATGAATTGTTCATAAAGACAAACTCCAAAACAAGCGATAATATATGATACAAAAATTTTTAGTACCAAATGCCAACTACCCTAATTTTGCAACGAGTCATGTTACTTAAAATAATGTTAGTGTGAAATGCCGTGTGGCTGCGGCTAAATACAATCCCCGTTTCATTCCGTGGGTGTCGTAAGTGGCGACTATGGGACATGAAAGAAAGCTTTTATGGCACTCGAAATATGGCAGTATAACCATCTTGAATATGCCAGATGTAAAGTAGCCCAGACAGGCCATAGGAAGCAGCGCCAAAAGTGTGAAACTTCTGGTAAGGAAAAACCTCCATACGATGGGATTGGCTCATATCCAGCTATCGTCCATTTTATTTCTTAATCGATGGATATCTTTGGGCCACATCAGCCAGCTACCATCAGTGGATTGTGTGCTCGTTTGTCACCCTTATTTTTTTTTTTTTAATTTGCGTGAAGAAAAACTTAGTCATAGTGCTGTAATTATCCACAAACCGAGGGACAGACATTCGCTTAACGGCATGATCGTTTTATATGTATGAAAGTAGTGAGTAAGTATATATTAGTTGGGTGATTATGACTTAGAGAGATTGTAAATTAAACATAACATAACATAAACAATTACGCCTGTCACCCAGAGGGGTAGGCAGAGACTATGGACTTCCATTTGGCACGATCCTGACACACCTCTCCCGCTTCCTCCACATCCATATACCTACGCATACACGCTCGTCGGTTAAAGATAATCTTAATTTAGCCAATTTGGTCGATGTAAATTACGAGTTTATATATTTGTCAGAGGAAGTAGTCGGAATCAAGTTGATTGCTGGTTTCATCGCGAGATATCGATTGATCTCTAAAAATAATACTCTGTTAAATCTTAATTTTATTTTATTTGATTTGTTGGATTTTGTCATTGTGTAGAATCTTATTTAATCTCATTAAAGTTACTGTATTGTACTTCATACATATTACGACCAATCAGAGCAGAGAGTAAGCCTCGAGCGGGGTCGAGCCATTTTGACGGTCGCCGCACGATTAGAGTATTTTAGTGTTTGTGGATCGAGGTGGATCATTCTTTTTGGGTTTCGTACGGCAAAGTCGTTAGATCGGTGTCGCGAACCTGCTGCTCGGACTTTGTTTAAATTCTATTAACGTTTTAAATTTAAATTTAGTGTTTGCAAAGTAGTAATTCTTTTAGTGACTTTCAAAATTGATAAACTTTAATTAAAGTGTACAAAAGCAGTGAATACTTTATTTTGTGGTCGCATTCAACCCTGATGACGCCCACTAGACCCTTGACCACTGATGACGACGTCGAGGAGTATTTTGTTTCTCCGACATATTGAATAATTTTAATGCACATAAATTCTAGATATTTCGAAGACATTTAAGTCCACCAATACGCGTTGGAGCAGTTCAGTAGACACTTCTTTGCCCCAAAACCTTCTCATGAATTAGATAAGGCCTGTGCCCATCGAATAAGAGAAGGAGGTACAAAAGATGAGCTTACGGATTAGTAAGCTAAAGTGGCAATAAGCCGGCCATATAGCTTGAAGAAGCTCGAGTGGCAGCCTCGTACCGGCAGTCGAAGTGTAGGTCGTCCCCTCACTAGATGGAATGATGACCTGGTAAGACATGCAGGAAGTCGATGGATGCAGGTGGCTCAGGACCGTGCTTTGTAGCATTCATTGGGAGGCTTATGTTCAGCAGTAGACTTATGAAGGGCTTTAATGATGAATATATATATTACATGTTATCCTTAAATTATCCATCTTCAGAAATAGCTCAGCATTTAATGTACACTCACCTTAACGCCCACACGGCAGTTAGGTACATAGGCTGTGTTCGCACGAATGGGACACAGACGACCGTGGGCGAAATCCTGATTTTATTGGTTTCGCCTTTACATACTTATTTGCTTTAGTTTTTAATGCCGCAATCTGCGACTCGACAGCCCCAACAAGCTCAACGGCGAGATAATAGTTTGTTTGTATTTCTTTCTATTGTGTTTTTATTATTTGAAATATTGATATCGTATCGATATCCGTTACAGGAAAAATTGTACCAGTGACTTTTTTAGTATTTTTTTTTGTTGTTAGAAAATAATAAGGCTGTTATCGTGAAGCATAAATATAAATAAACTGCAAATATTATAAAATATGATTTTTAATATTGATGCTACAATAATTAATACCTGTAATACTGGTAAAAATTGTGGCATTTAAAAAAAATGTCAAGAAGTCCATTTCAATATGAATGTAAATGGGTTGGAACGATCGGGAGAGGACCATACTCTCAGAGAATACCACCGTAAAATCTTAGTAGAATGCCACTGTAATAGTGAGTGCCCAAATCGATCGAATTGACCGTGTAGTGGTGGTGTAAGAATATCCACTATGCAATATCATCCCGTGGCGACAGAGGGAAAGAAGCCGGGATCCTAATTACAACTAAAATAAGAAACTGTGGATGCCTGAACCTGATCCCTGAACCCGCCAAGCGTGGCAACTATGAAAAATATCTAAGAGACAATCTATGGGAGAGGCCTTTGTTCAGCAGTGAGGCTATAACAGTAAATATCCGATTTACTGTTATAGCCTATTAACGCCGATTATGGCGGTCGGATACTCTTTTACTGTTAACTGGCATTTCATCTTAGTCCTCAGAGGTGACAACGTGTTTACATTTTTTTACTATTAAAAGCCAGTGCTCAACTAAGATCCACCTTATAAACAAAATTATTCTCAATCGATGATATAATTAGGCAACCATGGAACACAGTATGCAGGTGGCATCTGCATTACGTTTAAAAAGTCTTATAAAATATATCAGAACTGGTGATTTTAATTCAAAGCAAAATAACTTAAAAATAAACAATTTTGCTCGCACCTGTACACATTTATAATCAAGATGCAAAACCATAAATTTGCAGTACAGACCTTTTCCTTTTGTCTCGAGACTTCAAATAATAAATGACCACAAATCATCCGTTCAGTACAGTTGAAAGGATTTTTATTAACCGACAAAACAGAACACCCTGTGACGCATTATGCGCGAGTGTAATAGCTACCGGGGCTGGTCGTCATAACTCGGTCGGCTGTCGCGTCGTAAATACGAGACTTTGTTGGGACGCGACGGCTCTGGATGAAAGTTTGCGTGCTCACGCGCTGGCACACCAAATAATATATAAGTTTGTGAGCCGAGATGTAAGTTGGACTAAACTATAATTGGATTAAGGGTTTTGCTGTCGCATAAATGTAGTTCATAAAATTCTACTCGCAACGTGAACTGTTTACATTGCATATATGAACAAACATACTATATATGCATAACTGTGAATTATGTTAATGCTTTAATTTATTATCTGCGTGGGCAGAGCCGTGAAAGGGTGCAAAACTATCTACCTACATGTTTTTATGAATAATTGTAAAAATATGACGTATTATAATACAAAGGAGAACGATAGCAGATTCTAGTTTATCATCATTCTGTAACAGTTCGCTGTTAGTAATAGGTTTCGCACAGTGGGAGTAGGAGTAACCATAATCGCTACGCTTGACAGGTTATTTGTCGATAACAGTACCGAATATTCTCCTCTGTGTATTTTACAAAGGTATTCTACATAGTAGGAGTATCCATAGTCGCCTTTAGCGACACCCACGGATTGAAATGTGCTGAAGAATTTTCTTACGCCGCCTCCCAAGGCAATCGGTATAGCAAGAAAAATCGTTACGTACTCGATTGCGCCAATACCCATAACCGTAAAATACCCACACTAAACACCAGAAGTGCCTGTGTATAATACGATAAAATCTAATAGCCACCGATAGATGATGTTAGACAGATGGTGTTATGGTCACCTCATTATTGTCAAATATTAAATATCCGGACCGTTGATGGGGAGCAGCGTCCAAGGTGTTAGACGTCAGATAGAATCAATCCGCCTGCCAAGCGCGGCGTTTATGGCAAATCCTTCCTGCAAAGGGAGAGGCCCATGACCATTTACAGTTCAGAGGCCAATGTATTTTGCGGGCTGATGTAGAACAAGAACTCTTCTCGAGCTAATATGGAGTGCGGTCGTCTGCTCAGAGCTTAGTGCCTCGGCGCACTGGGGTCGATCTCACGAGATCTTTGGCGACATAAGTAAGTTGTTAGGATTCTTCGAGGAGCTTGGGTGGCTCTAATAGCATTAATTCCTGCTCACACGCAAAATACGCGCTTAGTCGTGGAGTTTCAGAAACCAGCCCGTATGACACTAACATTATGGTTAGTGTAGAGAACCGAATACCCTTTTTTGCTTGTAACTGATATTTAAGTCCACAAAGATGACAACGCATCTACATTCAGCCTTAATCGATAATAGATGTGGATGTCTATAGGTACAGCTTTCACGTACCATGAGTAATGATGACAGTATGCTCGTTTCTCTCATTACTTATCATAGACAAATAAAAATAAACAAGGTAAAAAGAGCCAGATATATCAAATTTAAAATTAAAGGATTGCGCAGAAATCAAACCTTTGTTGTCTACAAATATTACTCGGAACGGAAATCCGAAAACGTGTTGGCTTTCTTGTACATAAATTCGCACGCGTTATTTCAGATACCGACACTTTCTGCATATTTAATGGAAATTCGATTGTATAAATTTATATTTCTATACCAATAGTATATTCTATGTAAATGCAACAAGAAATGTCATAACGAGTAATGTGTTCGGAAACGCATTTATAACATAAACATTAACATCATCATTATTATAACAATCCTTTACAAGTCCACTGCTGAACATGGATAGATAGAAAATTCTTTATTGCACTCAAACAAACAAAAATTTGGTACAAAGGCGAACTTAATGCCGAAAAGGCATTCTCTGCCAGCTAACCTTTGGTAGTGTGGTGAGAGCTATGGGTAGAGCCGCAACAGAAAAAACTAACTTATTTTCACATATTATTCAAAATATAATATAATATAAATAATATGTTACTTTATACATATATACACTTATACACACATATACATACATATATACAAATGTATATATACATATAAATAAAAATACATACTATACCAATAAAATATATACAATCTAGTAAGTATAGGAAATTATAATATTATATAAACCAAAAACATTAATCAAGTAATTTTAAATAATGTACCTTACGTTTAAATGTATTTATTGAGGGAGCATCTTTTAAATCTCGTGGAAGGTTATTCCAAAGTGTAATTGATGATACCGTAAAGGAATCCGAGTAGTATGTAGATTTATGCATCGGGATAGTTAGAGTTTTGTTGGTCATCGAACGGGATAAGCTTAAGTATGAAAAATGCTACTTCAGATAAGCTGGGGAACAAGGATTGTGAAGAATACCATACAAAGTGGTTAGAAGGTGTGTGTTCCGGCGAAAACGGATGTCGAGCCACTGAAGTCTTGAGCGAATTGTAATATATGATCAAACTTGCGCAGGCCAAAAATATAGCGTATGGATATTGAGCATACGGTATTTAAACTAGAATAAATATTTTCCAAGAAATGTTACTAACATAGTTTTTAAGATCTCTTTTTTATGCTACTAACACTATAGACAAACGTCTGAAATAAAATTGATTTATTTCAGACGTTTGTTTGTTTGTTTTCAAAGTTTAAATATCTGACTGCACTGAGCGACACCCTGCAACATGTGTGTGAGCGTACACCAATATATTGTTTATGTGAACATTAAAATAAACAATCAAGGCTTACGATTCACAGGTGATTTTTTTTCTTATGAATTACTGTGAGGTATGAAATTATCCGTAAATTTATTTCATTAAAATAACAACGCAATTGTCTGTGTAAAATAAGATTATTTTGAACAAACAATGTACGTAAATTCATTTACTAATTTTTTTTTTGTTTTGCGTCAAAAATTTTTATTGAGAATTGTCCAACGGTTTAGTAAAATTACAAAACGTGTAGGAGAAATAAAAGTTTTTGGTTAAATTACCTTGCACTACGTGATTTCCAAATCAAAGTTGTGGAAATACTAAAGATATTCATAAACCTCCGATATTTTATAACGATTTGAAATCCAATTTTTGTTTGTAACTTTACAAAAGAGTGTAGTAAATTAAATCTCAAACAATATTTATATATTAAAAAAAAATATTGAAAATTAATCAACTTCAAGAAAAAAATTTTTTTTTGTGAAATTACAATGCGCCATGTAATTTTCAAGTCAGAGTTATAAAAATACAAAAAATATTTGTAAACTTTCAATCACCTTAAACCTTAACCGGTAATTTTGTAGAGAAGGTTCAGAATAAGTAATATAGGCAAATGGTGAAAAAAAAATTAACTAAAGTAGAAGCCTTATTTACTCGTATTTTCAAAAACTGCAATAACTGTATATCATTATTTATATATTTGCACTTAAGTTTAAAGTTTACTACTCTTTGAAAAATAACCCTGTATATTAGGGGGTCGGCCTACATTTTGTCTACCGGTACGAGGCTGCCACTGAGAAGTTTTCTTCAAATTAACTTCGTAACTTCATTGTTATATTATTAGTACTTATGTCAAAAGTCTGTTACAGAGACAGAGTTTATGTCACAGACATTACGAAGTTAAATTTCCATAGAAATAAAGCTGGAGGCACAGCTTGTTATGACTAAAGTACTTTAAGGGGTCCGTCTAAAATTATGAGGACACCTTACCCTGTTTTAAAATAACCATGGTGTAAATAAAGACTGTTATCATAATAAAGGTATTACGGAGGCGTTACGTTTATGATTCAAGTTGGTTTAGATGAGTTATCTTAATAAGATTAAGCTTTTACCGTAAAAGGTTCAGGTTCTATTAACTTCTTTTAACGAGGATTATTCGGTGTGCGATGGCCTGATCTTAGCGAATCCACCAGCCAATTTCGTTACATGGATGTCATAAAAATTGTATAATCAAGAAAATCTAACGAGAGGTGACACAAACCATCTAGTATATATACTGGATGTAAATAGAATTTGATACCACCATCACCCTGTAAAAGTTCACCTGGTGGACGTGACCTCTCCTATTGTGGAGAATATTTGCTTTAATCGTCACGCTTGGCAGACGGCTTTACAATTGAATTACTAGATGTTTCGCAGATTTGATGCTATCCCCAGTCGCTGATCTTGATATTTTACCACCATCAATTGGAAGCAATACGATCTTTTGGCAAAACCCGTAGTCGCCTTCTTGGCAACTATGGCACAAAATAGGTTGAAGAATTATCTTACGTCACCAGGCACGGTAAAGTACTGATCTGAACTGAAAAGAGACAGAGAGTGAGAGAGAGAGAGAGATAGAGAGAAAGAGAGAGAGAGAGAGAAAAGAGAGTTCCTTTATCTTACACTGAACTTATATAAATGGGCCACTATGTGTTTATAAGTCATCTTATAGCTCTATTACATGTAGATAACATCTATAGCTATGGGATATAAATTTGCATAACACAAATAATTAAAGACCTGGCGTATAACACGTAACTACGACACACAAAGTCGATAATTGACATAGGAAAATCTCCTTCCAATGAACGTAGCGAATCATCTATCCCTTGGGTTCTTGCTTTATCTATTATGTAGGTCTTGGTCCCTTAGAGGTTGCCCATAAATAATTGATACCTGGTAACTAATTATGTGCCTCTTTCATTAGGTATTATCGCCTCGAATTTTGGTCGGGGAAATTGGATGAGTGATTCTGATATAACATGTTTCGCTGATTAAGTGTAATAAAAGCAGGACTCCACTTAGCAAGTAATTTAGTTATATTGGTTGCATATTTTATGCTTGCAGAAGGTAAATTTAAATTATATGTGAGTAAAAAATTAAAAGTTATATCGAAAGCACTAACCGGTTTAATTTACATAATAATTGTTTAATGCAAATCTAGAGAGGGTCCTGCTTGATCAGACTTTCTCAAACTTATAGGCCCACGTACCCTACTAAATTTCCGAAACGATGGTGAATCCTTACAGCCTAAGGAAGTTCTTTTTGAAATTATACAATCACAAAGAGCACTATATGTTTTTAATTAGTGGTACGTTAAATATTTTTCGTGGTAGAGCCATGCTCCAGCTATATTATTGGTATAGTTTAGCACGAATGGGTCAACAAAGACCACGCTCTCACAGAATGCCAGCGTAAAATAGCAGCTTAACGCTGCTGTGTTTCGTATGGTTGGTGTAGAGAACCGGAGAATCTTTTTACTGGAAACCAAGCATTCCATCTTAGTCCTCACGGGTGACAACGCATCTGCATTTTGTAATCGAGGATAGATGTAGATGTCACCCTTATCCTATAAAAAAATTAGACTAAATAGCACGGAAAAGTCGCGAAACACCTTCTGTCTTGGTACTATACACCACTGAAACTGTCTTAAGTCACAACCCCTAGAAAAGGTGGTGATTGTTGGTCGCGCGTGCACCACAGAGCATACTAATACAATTGGCGTGCACTATCATGCGTGTAGCTCGCTTGAGCTTGCCAGTTAGGCGGCAACGTAAATCTTGTTGTGAACCCCCTACGATCAAATGGCGAACCCCTAGGGATTGAGTGATCGATCTTATACAAAGTTTCACTCTGAGAAACCCTGTATTAGATCGATATAAGATTTCTTTTCATTTTCTAATGAAACTATATCCCTTGAATGACAAGTAAATTTTGAAAAGAAAACTACGTTTGGATTAATTTTCACAAACGCACATTCGGACACAGTGTACATTATTCGTTATGTTGAATTTTGAATTTTTAGTTACTACTTTTGTAGTTATATATTTGAGTAAACTAATTGAAGCATTAATATTATGTTAAGGAGCATAGAATAACTTATATAAAATAATATAAAACCTTCTATAATTCTTAACATATTGCGCCTTTCGCCTTTAGTTTTCTGTTATTTTTCAATAAACATTACTCCTAGAAATTTCTCGTGTACCGTTATCACTGATATTACATACATGATATTATGTACATGGCGGACATCTAGACTCGGAGTTCCGTTCAAGATTCAAACCCGTGGCCCACAGCACTGCAGTCAGAAACTTAGCAACTGCGCTACTGAGCCGTCTGGTTCCTACTTAGTAAATTTTGCCACGTGAATCTTTACAGGTTTGAATATTAATCGCTCAATCAACCAAAAGGAGCTGCTCGGATTTAATTGAAATTTTGCAGAGAGATTTATTTCATATAGGGAAAAAACTTTTATATTTGGTATTTATCGATAGACTTATCTTTTATTGATTTTATTTTCCATATTAATTTTATTAATGCCAAAATCAAATATTTTTACAGAGGCAATAAAATAAATTATCATCTAAAATGCATAATCATTTAAATTGTAAATGTTTTTACATTTGGCATTAATTTGGAACATTTCATGTGTGTTTACCCTTAATTAATTCGGTAATTAGCGTATAATATCGTTCAAAACATTTTTTGCATATACTAGGGAACAAAATATGTTTTATATTCTGTTTTAAATTGCATAAAACTAAAAAGCATAAAATTATTAACTATTAACAATTTAATTATAAATTATTAATACACACAAATGTTTGCTTTTTCACAATAGATACTAATGATTAATAATTGCTTTAAAGTGATTGTGTGTCGATTTTAACATAAAGACACTACATTACCTTAAAATGAGTGATGAATTTAAATTTAAAGATCAATAGGAAATTCGCCCTTTGTAACCCTTTGATTTAAGTTTATGACAATAAATAAATTAATGGATATTCTTTATTATGCTGTAAGCCCTTGGTTCGTAATTGTAAGTCGTAATTGAAAGATACAAATATGAAAATAAGTGAAATTAGAAGCAAGCGTGCAAAAAGGTGGAATATACCCAAAAGTTTTATTATTCTATTACACTTGATTTAGTAAATTTGGGATGCAGCACCCGCACTTGAAAAATCTGGAATAGATGCGTGGGGCGAGGGGAGGAAATATAAGGGTGAATTTCCTTGATCGCCTCACAGCTGTCGCACTTTGACGATAGTATATGAACAAATTAAGGTTTACGCGAATGAGTTGGCACTTACGTAAATATATGTACATATCATTATCATCATCGTTATCGTCATCATCAGTCCAACTCACAACATTATACTGCTGCAATTGAAACAACTAATTTATGGGTTAAAGTAATATTTGGCGATCTTTGGTCAGCGCTTTGTTAAATATTATATTATACATAATGTAAAATCTGTGTTCTGAATGGTACGTGAAATGAATGTTTACACAATCTGCATCTTACTCCTTTAAACCAACGGTGGCGATGTATATGCTTTTACAACAAAATTCTAGAAAATATACAAATTTCGACCTCCTCAAATTTCAACAACTTTATCATAAAACGTTTGTATAAACGGGTTATGATAATGCCGCTTGGAATGAGGTGATCGCTACGAAGCTATTTCTAATTTGTTTTGTGTTGTTAATTGTGTAACATATATGATTTAAAAAAGTTTTTTTTTTTTCAAAAAAATACTTACTGGGTTTTTTGCTGATTTTTCCCAGGAATCGTAAATTTTTGCGACATCAGGGGACTTCATTCCAATCTTAACAATGTCCACTTCCATCTGGAGACGGCGAAGCCGGCCTTGCTCTTTTTAACCGAGAGTCAGGTGTCCTCTCCGGCTGATACTTCATATCTCTCCTACCCGGGGTACAAACTAGAACACTCCTTTGTGCCCCTGTCTGGAGTTTACGTATACGTCAGAGAATACATCTGTTTTCGACGCCTCGGCAGTCTTGAAGGTATGGACTTGTCCATCTCATGGCTGCGCGTAGACAGCGACGACCATCCACGCGTCTACGGGTGCCCATAGCGGTAATGCCGAAACAGACCGACTCATCGACCACGTCCAAATGGCTACAGATTCCTTGTTACAGCAGATCCCATCCGCAGAGATCGTGATCCTTGGCGATTTTAACGCCTACCACGCCGAATGGCTCGGTTTACGTTCAACCGATCATGCGGGGAGATCTGTTTATGACTTTGCCTTGGCATATGGTCTTACACGGCTGGTTACTTCGCCTACGCGGATTCCAGATGTGGGGATCATGCACCTTCCCTCTTGGAGCTACTGCCGACCTCTCATACGGACGGATAACAGGTTTCCGTCAACGCTCCTTGACGCATTCTGCAGGCTACCGCCGTGTTTGGCACTATGGGTCGGCCGATTGGGATAGGATGCGGTATTTTTTTGCATCCTACACTTGGGGGTGGGTTTGCTTCTCGCCGGAAGATCCCAGCGTTGTTGTTGAATCTGTTGCTGATGTGGTACTTTTTATTCCATCCTCTGTGGTGCCCATCGGAGGCAGATCTCAGCCATGGTTTGGTCCCTCCTGTAAAATAGCATCACGTTATAAGCAGGAGTGCTACCGGGCCTGGGCTGACGAATCAAAGTCTCGGGATGTAAACACCAGCGGTCTTAAAAAGAAGTATAATTCCGCCTCCAGGTCCTTCAAAAGAGTCATTGCCAAGACAAGGTCTGAGCACATCGGCAGAATTGGCGAGCAGCTAGTTCACCTTCCTTCGGGAACCCATGCATTCTGGTCTCTCGCCAAGGCTGTCCAAGAGAACTTCTTTGAGCCATCTCTTCCATCTCTGCACAGAGAGGACGGCTCACTGGCCCACGCCGCAAAGGAGAAAGCCGATATGTTAGGCTCTCTCTTTACGTCCAACTCGACTGTCAATTACGGGGGGAACACACCGCCGACCATCCCGCGGTGTAAGTGCTCCATGCTGGATGTGCGGTTTACGCAGCGTTTGGTTCGCAAAGCACTCCTCTCCCTGGACGTCAGCAAGTCGAGTGGGCCTGATGGAGTTCCTCCCATTGTGCTGAAGACATGTGTTCCGGAGTTGGCATCTGTTTTAACGCGTCTTTTCCGGTACTCCTACTCCCAAGGCGTAGTCCTGAATTTATGGAAGACAGCTTTGGTCCACCCGATCCCTAAAAAAGGCGATCGCTCAGACCCGTCCAACTACAGGCCTATCACCATCACCTCCTTGTTCTCCAAAATAATGGAGTCCATTGTAAACCGCCAGCTCATGAGGTGCCAGTTCTTGAGGATCACCAGCTGATTAGCGACCGCCAATACGGTTTTCGTCGGAGTCGATCAGCTGGAGATATTCCGATCCACCCGACTCATAGATGGGCGGAGGTAGTAGAGTCCAAGGGGGAGGCATTGGCCGTTAATTTGGACATAGCGAAGGCCTTCGATCGGGTCTGGCACCAATCGCTTCTTTCGAAGCTCCCTTTCTATGGGCTTCCCGAGAAATTGTGCAATTGGACGCCTACTGACGCTGGTGTTGGCTATCACCAACGCTGTTTCTTTTGCATATCAATGATATGTTACAAACTGGTAACATTCATTGCTATGCAGACGACAGCACTGGTGATGCCTTATACACCGGCCGTGCCAATATTTCTCGTGGAAAACGTCGTCGAGTACCGGGACAAACTTGTGTCTGAAGTTGAGTCTTCGCTGAACAAAGTCTCGGATAGGGGGCGACTAAATCTAGTCCAGTTCAATCCCCAGAAGACACAAGTTTGCGCGTTTATCGCTAAAAAGTACCCCTTTGTCGTATCTACTCAGTTTCAAGGCACTACCCTTGCTTCCTCAGCTAGCATCGGAATCCTCGGTGTCAACATATCGAATAGTGTGCAGTTCGTGGTGACTTGGAAGGGAAGGCCAAATTGGCCTCTAAAAAGCTTGGCGTGCTCAACAGAGCGAGACTATTATTAGACTATATTTCATGCCGGCTTGCAACTTTACAAAGCGCAAGTTCGGCCTCACAAGGAATACTGTTCGCATCTCTGGGCCGAGGCACCTCAATGCCAGCTTCTTACACTTGACCGCATCCAGCGCAGAGCGATTCAAATCTTCAACGACTGAGTTCTTTCTGATCGGCTCCATTCATTGGCGCTACGTAGGGATGTTGCATCCCTTTGCATTTACTATCGAATCTACCACGGGGAGTGCTCTGAGGAATTGTTCGGATTAATTCCAGCCGCCAAATTACTAGGAGTTTTCTTCCTCGTTTCTTCTTCTTGTTTACCACCGGCGATTTTTCCGGACCGATACGACTTAGGGACCTTCAAGAAAAGAGCTTACGCCTTTCTAAAGGCCGGCAACCACCCTGCAATTCCCCTGGTGTTGCGATTGTTCATGGGCGGCGGTAGTCACTTACCATCAGGTGAGCCGCATGGTCGTTTGCCCCTTTTCTATAAAAAAAGGACAAAAACTTTTACCGAATTAGTGCTAAATTAAATATAAGAGTGATTTTCAATAAGTATCATTTATAATCTATATTGAATAAAAAGTTTCCGTATCTGTTTCTTCTTTTCTGCTTAGATCTGCATCTGGTTCAGTGCCTACACCGCTCTTAGTTATTTCTGCTGGCAACCAGCAGTACATCTATTAATGTTTCCTGATATAAAAACCACAGTAAAGACTAAGAGAGCCTGTATAATAATACTGCAAAGTTTATTCATCAGAATTGTCAATGCATCTGTGGCCTTCTTTGTTTGACTGATCGCAGGTGTATAGGGACTACAGTAGCCACTTACCGTCGATCTCATTGTTGCTGTAGTAAATTCGTTGGAAACTTCTGATCATAAAATTCTATCAATCGTAAAATGCTGCCGTATGCGCAAACAACGACAATGTTATCTACGTTCAAAGTTAAATGTACAGTTTACATTTAAAATTTAATATGTGATAGGTCCTGCTTTCCATCTAGGAACCTACTTAAGCGTTACCAGTCGCTTGCATTTTTTTTCAATAAGTAGCAGTGCACTTATTGCATTAAATGAACTGTAAGCATTTAATTTAAGTTTCGTATTTTATTATAAGCTACTGCTTTATTACAATCCCACTTGAAAGTAAGTGGTGATATAGCCAAAGATTGCATGACACCCAAATAGTAGTCGGATGGTAAGACAGATGCTAGAAATCTGTTCCCTCCTTTTCTGTACGCATTATGAATGACGAAACAAACCGTTTAGTTCAAATGAAATGTCGTCAAGAAAGTGGGGGAGATACGACGAACGTCTGATAGTAATTCTTCTACTTCATATGTAATTCTAGCACGCAATCTGCGAAATGTATCCTATAGAATACCAAAATGCTGGCTTCCTTGCGACTGTGCTAAGGACATAAAAATAGTATTATATGTCAAGCTATAGCAAGAATTCAGTTTCAGTTTTCAGGTATGAAAACGCAACTGTACATTAGTGTCTTCTGTCTATAATTACCAGCAGTGGGACTGCGAGATCAATTTCAATGTCAGGTTCATAAAAGATATAATTTTGTACTAGTCAAAAACATTATGCTTGTTTAAAGTAAACTTATTTACGAATGTATATTCAAATCCGCAATAACCAACGAGTTGCACGCCACAATTTGTTATATTACGTATATGAAATAGTGTAATTTACTCAAATTAAATCCGTGTGATCGTGTCAGTTTCTGTCCATATTAGAATTTTAAATAAATGTTACATTACTGTGTAAATTAAATATTATGTTGCCTTTTTTTCAAAAGTAATTTAAAATAATTAAAACTTATTTAATATAAAATCCATAAGTTATATACACATAAAACTCCCTCATATTAGGACAAGCATTAAGTCTCCCATTATAATGATTTTTTTAAATATGAATGAACGGCATTATTCCAGGATTTCATCGTTCGTTATTCACTGTTCCAAGTTATACTGTTGTCTTTACAAAAATAAAACCGGCCAAGTGCGAGTCGGACTCGCGCATGAAGGGTTCCGTACCATCGTACAAGATTTAATACTATGTATGCAAAAAAACACGTTACTAGTAGGGGAGACCCCTTTAATTTTTAAATTATTTTTATTTTTTTATTTCTGTTATAGCGGCAATAGAAATACACATTCTGTGAAAATTTCAACTGTCTACCTATTACGGATCATGAGATACAGTCCGCTGACAAACAGACGGACGGACGGACGGACGGACGGACTGCTGAGGCTTAGTAATAGGGTCCCGTTGGTTACCCTTCGGGTACGGAACCCTAAAAACAGACCAATAACATACAGAAAAATAACAGATCCAATTAAAACATACATGTAAAAAAGACCCAAATTCGGTACAAACGGCAACCAGGGTTGTCGGCTTTGCTCATAAAACAGTTCAGATCTGAATGCGTGCCAAGTTTTGTAGCAGTTCCTTAAATCATAGCTATAGAAAAGTACAACGTTCTACAATTGTTTTTATATTAAAAAGTTTATGCTCATTAATAATGATTTTGCGACTTAGCAAGTTTTATAATCAACTACAATCTAGTAAAAAGGGACGACGAAAAACAAATTAAGCCTGCATTAAATATAATTACGCTAAAGGTAATTAAATAATTAATTCTAGAGATTCTTGGTATTCAAGGAAGCCATATTAGGCATGCTAGAGCCTTGGTAGCTCAGGAGCTAAGCGCTCGCTGTATATTTCACAGTACCCGACCAACCCGGGTTCGATCCCCGCCGGCACCATTGAAATTGTTAATGGCAATTTTTAGTCCTGATCTACCACGTGCTCGGTGGTAAAGGAAAACATCTTGAGGAAACCTGCATGTCTGAGAAATAAGAAAAAAATTTTTCGAAAACATGTGAAGTTCGCCAACACGCATTGGGGCAGCGCGGCGGACCTTTCCTTGCCCTAAAAGCATCTTAGAAATGAGAGGAGGCCTGTGCCCAGCAGTGGTTCGCACATATAGGCTGCAACTTTACTTTTATTAGACATGTAAATTACAATTAAGTCTAATAGTTTTTGAGTTATGGGGGGGTCGAATGTAGCTCGAATTAGTTTATGTAAGCTAATATACACTATTAGGGCGTCGCCTTTTTCTTTTCCGAACATATGTAGATGACACTCTGCCATTTGTCTTGATATAGCCAAATTGATTAGCAATCGACGAAACAACCAACTAACAAGAGGGAAGAAATATTCTCTTACGACTACAGTATTGCAAAGTTAGCGCGGGATAGGCTTAACACTTAACAAGGTAGCTCGACAAATGCAGGTGGCTTTGAACAGTGATTTGTACAAGTCAGTCAGAAGTATCTCTGGTTTTAAAATAAAGTCCGCCATTATTAGATTTCGGTCACGGCGACTACTCTCAACAGAGAGTAGCCATCTGCGCAGAACAGGATTATAGTGCTCAAGTGTATGCGCAAGCAGCAAGTTCCATCGGATTATGAGGGTGAGAGGATAGAGAGTGCACCTGCTCTCTATTCTCTCACTCTCATAGTCCGATGGAACGGAAAGCCAACACGACCGGAGAGAGATCAGGTGCAGGACCTGTGGCTTTATGTGCTTTCCGAGGTAAGGAGGTGAATACCGCCAAATTTCTGACTCCGTGCTGCTACTAAGAATTTCTTGACAGAAAAACCCAATAACTGATTTTCGGCCGACCCGGGATTCGAATCCAGGACCTCATGGTTTGAAATGGCGTTTAGGACTGCTAAACCAACGAAGCGGTCTTTACTGCTTTTATTCGTGTAATAACCAATTCATTAAATGAAATGATAATAAAAATAAAACTTCCATACTTCTTAGAATGTATCTTTATATTTGCAACAACTTTGCATGACTAATCATTGTTCAAAGTTCATTAAGTATGTCGTATACGATGCGGTCTTCCGCTCTGGGAAATAAATATTTGTATTGTATCGCTACTTTGTAATAATTTCTTGCTACAAGACAAAGTAGCCGACGCTTTGCTAGCTGCATAAGTTTCGAGTTTGAATTGAATGTATTCACTTCTGCCTTCGGGAATAATTAGTCGGGTCGCTTATTGTTAGTTACTTTGTACACTTTGTTTGTTTTGCATAGTGCCAGTAAATCTCATTAATCATCTCAATATCATTTATTCTCAGTAATCTGTACTGTAGTGGTGGCGTAAGAGAATTCTCCTCATATGATCCCATAAGCAACAGAGGAAATTGAAGCGAGAGATGGGCCGCAGCATCTTCCCGATAACAAGTTAAAATAATGGAAAAACTGCGGATGCCAACGTGCCTGCTAAACGTGGCAACTATGGCAAATATCCTCTTTTAACTAGGTGGTTTCTTTCTCTGTCTAGGAGTCTCTTTGGGTAGGTATCACCATCTTACTTATTTCTGTCACCAAAAAGTAGTTCTTGCACTACTGTATTCTGGTATAAAGGGTGTAATAATCAAAGAGGGTATAGAGATCCAGTATAATTACAGGAATTACAGGATGTGCGGTATTTCAACTCAGGCCTCATTGGTAACAACGCATCATTCTTTGTTTGAGGTTGGCTGCAGTATCAATAGACTGCAGTAGCCATTTGCACAGATGAACTGTAAGTTCGTTTGCCACAATGAGATTTTAATACATTTAAACTATATGTTCGTTTGTCTCAAAGAAATTTTAATACATTTTAATGTATTTGGTTTGTCCCTTATGAGTAATGTGGCAATCTATCGAGTGGATTTTTATATTGACACCACGTGAGGCAATCAATGGGGGAGGTCTATATTCAGCAGTAGACTTTGACAGGCTGTAATGAGAATCTATCTTGATTTTAGTAAAGATGGAAAAATACGTTTTATATAGACAATCAGGTTGGTAGCTCAATGACTAAGCGATTTTTAGTAGAATAATCACGCTTCATGACTGCAAATTTGTGATACCTAATTACTACATCCAGTTTCAAATGGGATCACTCACTTGCTGACATTCACTTAAGCGTTCAGTAGAAGTAAACTGCTCATAAATACAAGAGATCTCGATGAGGGCTGTTAAACTTCCACTCACCAGATGTCGCTAGTTGTGACTATGACTTTGTTACGCAATGTCAGTTAATCGAGAATTCAGTTTTAAATAACAGTTTAATCATTATCTAGAGTATTATATTAATACACAACACAATGCGTCAGAGGTTTGATTTTTAATTTTTTGCAATTTTTTAGTCTTTTTTTGATTTTTCTACTTTTAGTTATATTTATAGTTTGGTTTATTAATTTCTAATCTAATTAATATAAAATAAAACTAATAATACGGAAAGAAACATTAAAGTTTACATTTTTCCAACATATTATCGTCCCATCGTCCCCGCTATGAAATCTATCAAATATTTTACCTCATTGTAAAGTGGCTCCGCCCTGGTGGCAGAGAAAGTCGTGCATGTTCTCATTGCAACAAAACGCATAAAACAAAATATTATTTTTTAAAGTTCTACGTGATAGAATCGGTAACGAAGTTATTCGGAGTACGAGCAATAGAATGACATAGTTCAATGGATCCATAAGCTGCAGTAGCAAGTTCAAATAGCTTGAATCGATTACTGATGGGTAAGAAATCTTGAGTGGTAGCTTGCGGAGCAGTAAGCGCAGCCTCCCCACTCGATAGGATGACGATCTGGTAGGATATGCAGGAAGTTAATGGATACAGGATACGTATTTTATGGTCTTCTTTGAGGAAGACAGTGGTGTTTTTGTATATGTGTTTTTTTTATAATATTAATATTAAAACTGAAGTGACAAACGAGACGATAGATCTATATTCCGCAACTTTGAAAAAATGTCCTTAATTTTTTGCGGAGATTACACTAGTTATTTCTGGTACTGGGACAGATTATATTTCATATACAGATTATATGGTATATAATACCATTACAACCTATTAAAATCCACGGCTAAACATAGTCTTCCGTCATAGATTGGAGGGATATTTGCCATAGTTTTTTACGTGGTAGAGCCATGCTGCAGCTATATTAGTAGTATAGTTGTAGTACGAATGGGTCGGCTCGACCGGGGAAGGACCACGCTCTGACAGAATACCAGCGTAAAATAGCAGCTTAACACTGTTGTGTTTCGTATGGTGAGTGTAGAGAACCGGAGACCCTTTTTACTGGAAAAGGGGCATTCCATCTTAGCCCTCACGGGTAACAACGCATCTGCATTTTGATTCTTTATTGAGGATAGATGTAGATGTCTATGGATCACAGCAACCACTTACCATCAGGTGGACTGTGTGCTCGTTTGTCACCCTATCCTATAAAAAAAAAATTGTTGCCATGCTTGGCGGGAGAAACAGAAACAGAAACAGAAACTGTTTTTATTCAATATAGATTATAAATAATACTTATTGAAAGTCACTCTTTTGTCTAATTACCACTGGTTCGAAAAAAAACCTCTGTCCTGGAAAGAACCAGCAAGAAACCCAGCGGGACTTTTTTTTTAAAATAACAGCTTACAATCATGTATATTACACAATTAACCACACAAAACAAATTAGAAACAGCCTGGCAGCGAACACCTCATTCCCAGGGGTTATTATCATCCATAAGGAGGGTTGATGCTACCCACATCTGGTTACAGTGCAGATACAGATTTGTTATTTGGATATATTAGGAATGCACTCAATAAAACTCTTATAATGATACTATACATGATAAATTTAGTTACAATTATTTTTTGTCGGAACTATTTTTTAACATTTCAAGTCTGTCATATGTACATTATGCTAAAGTCATAATATTATGCTCAATGTTACCCGCGTAGTTGCGATAATTCGTAGTTACTATACCTAGTAAGCAGTTACGGACAGACATAGAAACGAACTTATATGCGTACAATAATGTACACCAGCCAGTAATTTTACGGCCATTTTGGACGTGTCATAAAAAACGCACACAATTTTTTTATTTATAAACAAAGATCAAAACAAATGTATACACACAAACAGTCTAGAAGGAAACGCGAGAATCATATTCCAACAAATTAAGACATAATGGTCACTTAAGAATGCCCGTCAAAGGGATCATAAGACACACCTTACAGTTCTGCGGCCGACTCACACAATGGCATATTTACATTACAAGTGGCATCTTCCGAATAAGGTCTCCTTGAGGTCTTCTTAAGGCAGCATAATATGAAAACCTTTTGTTGTGTATTAAAGGAGGCACAAACCTAATTGCACTGGAAATGGTATCGTTAAATGCAGATGAATGCAGGTGGTCTATTATTTGTAAAATATGTTCAAAGGTCGCACGTTTGACAGCTAATAGATTCGAGTGTTTTTTTTTCAATGGTACTCCCATTGAAACTACTGCATTCCCATATTTAAAAAAAGTTTCGTTTTCCTTTTTCATGTGACGAAGACGTTTTGGTGTTGCGAAGTGCATAGAAAAACCTGTTGAACGAAAAACAAAGATTTCCATCGGGCATGTAGTTCAGGGGGAGTGGCCAACGCGGGTTTATTAATTTTAGGCCGGTTTTATATGTACCGGAGTAATTCGGAAACTTCGAGAGCGCAACGACAACGCCGCTACAGTTATTTTAACCATATAAAATATATAATAAGGCTACTCAATTATGTGTATATTTTTATTTTTATATTTAATTAGTGTAAGTATGTATATACTTAGCAACTGAAATGTGGCCTTATATTCAATTGGGTAGAATATGGTAAACCAAGCGAACCATATAAATCGAGTATTATAATTCAAAAGCAAAACAATATGTCCTACCTACTGTGTATCGCTTTGTTGATGATACTCCTCTCAGTCATTCTTGTATTCAAACATAAACAGCAGCTATACCGCTAGCCTTCCTAAGTATGCCCCAGAGATGTTGTCTCCAGAACTGGACAGAGTGCAAAACCGATACACACTGGTAACTCTGCTCCCCACTACCTGCTGCTCTCTTTATTTTAATATTATTTCGCAGGTTTTTTAATAGAATAGGGGTGACAAACGAGCACACAGTCCACCTGTTGGTAAGTAGATGCTGTGGCCCATAGACATCTACATTTTTCCTCAATTAAGAATCAAAATGCAGATGGGTTGTCACCCCTGAGGACTGAGATGGAATGCCTCGTTTTCAGTAAAAAGAGTCTCCGGTTCTCTACACTCGCTATACGAAACATAGCAGCATCAAGCTGCTATTTTACGCTTGTATTCTGTGAGAGCGTGGTCCAACCATAATATAGCTGCAGCGTGGCTCTACCACGTATTTCGCAGGTAAAAAATGAATTAATATAATTTTTGCCAGGACACATCCAGAAAAATAATATATCCAAGACACCTTTTGTTGCGACGTCGGCTCTTTGTTACCATAACCACAATGAGAGTGTTAAGCGGCGCACTGATGCGGAGGGATTTCGCGAGAGGGCCTTTGAGAGTGACCCGTCCGGTGTGAACTACGCTTAAGATCGCTTTAAGAAATTATGAGATTTTCGCGGGAGGCGAAAACCGCAGGGGCTTTTGTTCAACTTGCCTACCGCATGACCACACAGTTAACAAAAGTGTGCTTAAAACACTTATTATGTACTGAAGATGTGAATTTTGGATACTAACACATTTTTTTTACGGTAAATTAAAGGAAGTTACACTGTTTCTCCATCAAGTGAGAATTGGCCCTACATTGTATTTATTAGTTCGTGGATATCACACAATCGTTGATGATATGTAAACCCTGAGGACTGTGATAGAATAATTCGTTAGCAGTAAAAAGGGTATCCGGATCTCTTCAATCACCTCATGAAGCACAACAGCATTAGTCTGCTATTTTACGCTGGTATTCTTTCAGAGCATAGTTATTCCTCAGTCGAGCCGACCATTTCGTACAGCAAACCCTACCATGTTAATTTTTTAAGCCAATAATACCATTTCTTAAAGTTCAATGCATTCCAACATAAGCGATTAGGAATTGATCCTTAATGAAAAGCTCAGTGCCATTTATTGAAAATACCATTCATTTTCCATTAAATAATAAAACATGAGTTCCATACAAAGAGCTACTGATTCAGCAACTTCAGTCGCCATTAATATGAGCACAAGAGCATTGAATACGCAGTACAAATAAATCTGAGAGAGAATATCGTCCGAGTAACAGATGATGAATGACTCTAAAACGATCGCGCGACGTTAGGTAAGTTTCAAGCTTCTTGGAGGTCGAAATAGAATGGATACGATTCTTTTCTTAATTACGATTATTATAAGCCAGTACTTGACAACTTTCCCACCTGATGGTAAGGAGGGCTAATAATTTTCTGCTCACCAGATGTCGCTAGTTGACACTGAGGTTTTTTGTTACACACTGTAATTTAATTGAGAATTTGGTTTTTAATAAAAGTTTATCAGTTTCTATACTATTATATTAATACACAAAACAATGCGTCAGTGGATTGCTCTTTAATTTTTTGCACATTTTTAAAATTTTTTTTTAAATTTTACTACTTTTATGAATATCTGTGGCTTGGCCTATTAATTTTTAATCTTATTAATATAAAATATACCTAATAGTACAGAAAGAAACAATAAACTTTGCATTTTCGGAACAAATTAACTTCCCCGCTATGAAATCTGTGAAATATTATACCTCACTTTCTAGTGGCGCCGCCCTGGTGGCAGAAAAAGTCGTGGATGCCCTCAGTGGCGGTATAGGAAATGGTAAAGCGCATTTATATTATATAATAACTAGTGACTCACCCCAAAATTTTACAAAATGTTTATTCATGTCAAAATGACTCAAAAATAATCTCCTGAGCTAGATAAAAGGTAGTTAGATATACATACATTTTTACTTACACATAGACACTTCAATTTTATTTACATGCATAGATAATTAATGACCCTTGTCAAGGTTTATATAAGTTATAATTTTCATATTAATATGCATTAAAGACTACTGTTCAGGTGATTTATAAAAGCAATCCGTAATCCCGCTGACACCAGTAAAATTATTATTTGCAATTTATTATTTGTGACGGAAAACATCGCGAGGAAACCCACATGACTGAGAAATAAAATATTTAGCCACAGACATTTGAAAAACCCTCTTAGAAATTAAAGGAAGCCTGTGCCCAACTGTGGGACGTATATATAAACTGACTATTTATTTTTTAACTCAATACGGGACATAGGTTTATGTATTTAATTTAATTTTATGATATTTATTTAAAAACTGTAACTTCACACAATTAGTGTTCACTATAATTATAATCACATTAATTATAATTATTTTTATTATAACAGTGTTATTTTTAAAAAATTGTGAAAAATAAAAATAATTACCAGGTGAAGCTGGTGTTCATTAAAGCAAAGTTCCTCAGACAGTAATTATATATGCAACATATTTCTTTAATTATATTTATATTTGTCAGTGGAACAAATTTGCTTTAATAAAGTTGGTGATGTTTTTAAATAAGAATAAAATTATGGGCAAGTTTTTTTACATTGACCTTTGTTATCAACATCGCCTTTAGAACTGGAACCTGTAAGTGATTTTTTTCAGAAGTCCACAATTTATTCATAATAGAAAAATACTTTTTCTACTGGAGCATTTGTACCAGGTAGACATAAAATATATTCGATTAAAATGCAAAAGAATTTATGTTGAAGATTGTTGGTGCGAAAGTGTTTGAATACTTCCACCCAACGAGTTAAAAACATATATTTAAAAAGATATTTCAATATATTTAAAAAAAAAATATTGAAATATCTACACCTTTTTTGTGTAAAAGTAAAGGAAATAGAGAAGTATTTTATACTATGACAACCATTTTCGTGAGTATAGGTTCGCTATTTTTGACGAGGTTCACCACCCGTCACGTTCTGTCTCCCGGAGGGGCCCAAAGTGTATTGCGGAAGCCCCTGCTTATGCTGAATGTATGTGGAGCAATGAATGATAGGATGGATGAAATATGCGAAATGATGTATGATAGAGGAATAGATGTGTTATGTGTAAATGAGAAGAATCGGAAGGGAAAGGATGCCACTGCACATGGCATATATAACGCTTTCTGGTGTAGACGAGACAGAGCGGGTATGCCAGGGGGACATGTAGAAACAATGAACGAGGAAAGAGTGACAAACCAAATCTATGTTGCAGAAGTGAACGGCAGAGTCGGGTAAAATGATGACGTAAGATTATCGACCAAATTGGTGATATATTGAAGATGAGCCAGATTAAGAGTAGCTTTAACCGACGAGCATGTATGCGTAGGTATATAGATGTAAAGAAGCGAGAGAGATGTATCAGGATCGTGCCAAATGGAAGTCCGTGGTCTCTGCCTACCCCTCTGGGTGACAGGCGTGAGTGTTTATGTATGTATGTATAACAACTATTTTTATTTTTGTGTCTAAAATGACTCAGATTTGTGGTTCGAATTCCCGTTAGACCATTTGTACAAATTATAATAATAACGATGACGATGAATAATTTGTTTAAAATATGTTTTTAAATAGATGGAGGGAAGGTGTATAAAATATGAGTTAATTGGCTTCTTTGATTGTTTTGTCATTATCCTTGTGTGCTTGATACTGTATCTGGTTCTATTTTTGATATTACAGCACAAGTGTTACTTACACTGGATTCAGTTAAGTTCAATTTAAAGAGTGCTTCTGGATTTGTGCGTACAATTCATATTACACCGCGGCGTAAGAGAACCCAATACCCCATATTATACTGTGTATGTTAAAAAGGCGACAGAGGGAAACTGAAACAGGAGATGGACAGCAGCATCTTCTTGATCACAACTGAAAATAATTTAAAAAAAAAACTGCAGTTGCCAACCAGCCAATCGCAAATATAAAGGCAGCTATGGTAAATACCACCCTATTAGCCAATTCATGAGGAAGGCCTATTTTCAGCAGTGGACCTTATAAGACTATAATGTATAGGTATATAGTGTTGTTCATAGCTTTTGAAAATATTAGGCAATCAATTGTTGCATTAGTCAAAATTGCATAAGAGTACATCACTACTTTATAAAAATACGTTGAAAATGAGTGGTCCAACAGTTGAATGTATATAAAACATACTTTTATTTTTACAAGTAATTTACAAGCCATATAAATGCCTACTCCAGTTATAATGCCCCATCATTCGGCGGATTGTCGAAAAATATAAATTTGCGGAACCCCTCTAGAGAATAAGACACAAAAACTTTACGAACATTGTCGTATTTTTTATTCTTGTCGATTTTTGAAGTCATGGGCGATAAAATATACGAGTAAGATTGTTCTTTCGAGAGAATGTGAATTATTTTTTTATGTCGGGAAAAGGTTTTGCCAACGATCAATAAATTGTGGAATTCTGAATTTTTTTATAATTATATACAGACTTTAAAGAATTTAAGCATAAGTAATATCTGATCAACCTACAACACAATGTAGGTAATTTGACTTCTTGATTGCGTTCTTTAGATTTTATATAAGTCTTTCTCATCGCTTCCGATAAATAACGAATATAATAAAGAATACACAACGCAACGAATATAATAGGCATGAGAAACTACAATCAGTTGCGTATACTATACGCAACTGATTGTAGTTTCTCATGCCTATTAAGTAAAGTCAAGCTACTGCTGAGACTTTCAGTATTATGAAAGTCAAAAGCCTAACACATTTTCCAGGGCAAATCTCCACAAAACCTCGAAAAGGACTTCCATGTCGAGCACTAAACTAATAACAAGCTTATAGATTACGAACCACTTAGTAGAGTCACGCTGAAGCTATGTTTTGGCTGTATCACAAACGAGTCGATTTGGCCGGAGAAAACATCCTCTCACAATACCAACAAAAAATAGCAGCTTAACGCTGCTTCGAATGGTGGCATTTTAGAGTACCAGATACTCACTTTACTGGTATCGAGGCCTTCTTTCTTAGTTCTTAAGGTCGACAATGCGTCTACATTTTGATTCTTGATCAAGGAAAGATGGGTTTTAACACTAGATGATATATGAATTTAACTAGATTTTTGGAACCAGCTTCGTTCCGAGGATAAAACAAAACAAGATACGTATCTTTCTCCACTCCCTTATGAGCAGCCTACCAACTAGCAAGTTGATCGAGAGCGATCGGCCGACTGTGGGCTAGTCTGCGCGATCACCACCATCCAAACTGTTTAGTTGGTCTAGTGTGAGCGCTAACAGCCTTTTTTTACATGGGTAAATCCCGCACCATCCAAAACCTCATAGTGTTCCACCTTCGCCGCATATTGGCGGGGCCACGAGAACGTTTTCACTTATATTCGCGGTTCCACCAGCGTCAACCACCCCATGGCGGCCCCTCCTTGGGAGGGGACTACCCCACATCCATTTTTATACGTAAGGCGCGCCAGAACTCTTGGCACTCTTTCCTCCACAGCCTCCAACTTCACCTATACAAAGGAAACCCCCGTGCCCCGTATACGATGCGCAAAGGTCACAGGGCCAGGAAAAACGAGCACTCAGAATCACTTACCTTCCTGACCCCAACGGCGGATCTGGTCTATGGCTCCGCCGCAAATTAATATTTGACTACGGAGGGTAGGGCGGGTGGCGCCTCGCAATACCGACACTCCTTTCCCCCAGCAGCCCCGCCACTACCGCATCAACGGTGTGGCCCCACCAGAGTAGCGGTGGATAGAGCGCGTGGCGCATCGCCATACCAACACTTCTCTTCCTCCGCGACTCTACCTCGGCTGCGGCGAGAAGGAGGACAGGACACCGTTCCTGCCACAGTCCGCCAACGTGCATCTGGAATGGGCTAGGCACTGTTGACATTGGGACAGAACTCAACAAGAAGAAGATTTTTAATTAAGCTTACTAATGTTTACTGCAAGAATTGTGTGACTATTGGAGCATCAAGTGCCAAGAAAGGAATCCTTCAAAGTGCCTTAAAAAAAGAACGAAGAATCGAACTGTTTTTGGAGTTATGCAATCAGTCGTTAATTTTTTGGGGGAGCAGCTATTCAGGTGTTGCAGTATCACTGCGGCTAGTATGACCTGCTAGAGCAGTGAGCACCAAATATCATACACTTCTTTCAGTCTTCAATTTCTTTCTTCATACATTCTTGAGTTGCTCTCTCTGGTCTACCTAAGTTATTTCCCTACATGTTTGCTGTGTTTGTGCATTTTGTCTTTGCATTTAGCTAGTACGTTATTTAATTTTATAGAAAAAGGTATCACCATGGTAAGTGGATACTGTGGGCCGTAGACATCTAAATCTATTCTCGATTACCGTTACCGTTACAGTCCATCAAAGTTCACTGCTACTCCGGCATCCACCATAGATTATATCACAGGAGTATATTGGCCATAGTTGCCACGCTTAAGTTACTGTGCCCAGAAGTAGGATGTATGTAGGCTGTAACTTTAACTTTTACTTTATGGCTCTTTCCCGGTCGAACCGACTCATTCGTGCTCCAAGCATAAAACACCTTCAGCGTGGCTCTACCACATATGAATCACTACTTATCATTACGTTATAGAATCTGCACATTCTTGAATTACTAAGTCCCTCCTCTTACAAATGCGTAGTTTGTTCTTATTCAATCCTAGGCTTCTGATACGATTGCTTGAATTTTGTTTTAGATCAAGTTTGGAGAGCTCATAGATAAGGGTTTCAAGGGTCAGTCGGGTCAGGCTTTATGAGCTTGCATAAAATATTTCTTGTCAAAATTGTATTCATTGTTCATACACAAAAGGAACGTGAAACACATCAAATTACAATATCATGCGTGTATGATTTTTGATACTTGCAATATCGGGTCTAGTAATATCGGAGTATAGATCGAATAAAAAATGCATAAAATGAAAGAGGATTACACAAGTACCTAATATACGAACGTAATTTTGATATATTACAATCTACGCATTATTTAAGTTTAAACTAACATTTAGTGCGATCGTGATGTCAGAAATCACACCTTATGAACAACGCGGCCGCACAGCGCTGACTGGCTCAGCGGGCGCCTTGTTAGGTACAGGATGTTGGAATATTTATTATAACTGCATTGCGTTTTACGCAAGGTGTACTGCTGAAAAGATTTACGTGGGTTTGGTTTTAAAGGATGATCCTTTTGTAATAAAAATGCCTTGTGTGGTATGGCTATACATATGACATTTCTTAATAACGAAAAGTAAATAATTAAAAGATCATATTTCGATTTTATGACGGCTCCGTGGCGCAGTGACTTAGCATTTAATTGTGGCGCTGAGGGCATTGGGTTCGATTCGCGCACGGATCATGTACTTTTATTGCCTTCATATAATTGTTCGGGGTCTTGATGTTTTTCTTTGTGTAAACTTCCTCCACGATAGAGGAAAAAATCCTAGTGTAACATTAAAAAAAAATTGGCGCTTATACTCTTTGTTTTTCTATTAATTGTTTGATTGGACCCAGCTGCCGTTTCAGCATTATTAACAACTTTATTTTCATATTATTAATTATTAATAATGCTACAAGTTTTCATTATTTTTATGTAGCTCAGCGCAATAATAATTAAATATGGACTTTTCGAAAAGTTTCGAATGTTCAAATGTAAACTTCTATCCATCCAACATTCCGTTATATCACACAAGGGTACAAATTACCTTTTTTACCAAATGATAGTTTGTACACGGGTATGCAAATAGCTATTTCTGCCATTCATTTTGGATAAGAGATACGAATGTTTACTAGTTTGTAACCTTCTTTAAGTTAGATAATAAATAAGAACCTCCACCATTTTCTTTCCCTATTTTTCATTAATTTTCTATGTCTTAATTGGTGGGGATATGACCATCCAATGAAAGAGACTTAATTTGTTAATAGACATGTTGCCTAGGTTACTCTTGACACTATAAATAGGCGGTGGATTAGTCCATGACCAGTTTTTTTTATACGTGGTAGAGCCATGCTGCAGCTATATTAGTAGTATATATAGTTGTAGCACGAATGGGTCGGCTCGACCGGGGAAGGACCACGCTCTCGCAGAATACCAGCGTAAAATAGCAGCTTAATGCTGCTGTGTTTCGTTTGGTGAGTGTAGAGAACCGGAGACCCTTTTTACTGGAAAAGAGGCATTCCATCTTAGTCCTCACGGGTGACAACGCATCTGCATTTTGATTCTTTATTGAGGATAGATGTAGATGTCTATGGGTCACAGCAACCACTTACCATCAGGTGGACTGTGTGCTCGTTTGTCACCCTATCCTATAAAAAAAAAAAAGTTGATGTATAGGTGGAAAATAGTTTAAGTATGCTTTAATATTAATATGTATTTTATTTCATACATAGAATTTTTAAAACTCACGTTAAGTTTTAGTTAAATATAATCACCATGTATAATTCCTGTAAGATATAATATTAAGGAGCTGGAGATCAAGCGATAGGGCAAGATATAAGCGATTTTATTCAACGCTCACCGCTTGATTTATATCTTTATTGTGAGGGATACGTCCATATAAAACCTGACTATAAAATACTGGCAACTAGATAAAAAGTCTAACAAAAGTATACGTATAGGTAATTTATAAATTTCAAGTTGATTTGTCTTTTATTATTATTTAGCTCGTGAGCTTGTGACGTGAAGTGGCGGAGTAATAGAATCCACCACCTATTATCGGCAGGTGTCATAAGTGTTTTCCAAAAGGATCTTGATGGCCTCCGATAAATATAGTGGTATTACTAAATCGCGTATTAAACATGCAAAATATGAATATTTTGACTCCGCTTTTCGAAACGAAAAGCGGAGTCAAAGGACTGTGGTAATGTGGTAGCAGGTCATGCGACACATAATCACACCACCCACCAATCAAGGCAATTATAGCAAATCCTACATTGGTAGAGGACTGTGTTCAGTAGTGGTCTATTACCATACCATACCATTCAGAATATATTTGCTTTTTGGGTTTCCTCTTCAAACAAAGAAACCCTTATAATTTCTATCTTTAATAATTAATAATTATTCATTTATTTCTGTAATCTAATTCGACAGTGTTTGCCACTTAATTATTGTAACATAAAATAAATAGCTTACCTTTATGAAACTCGTTTACTGAACTAGATAGAGAATGAATCATTTTTTTTTGTAACTTAATTCAGTACGGGCAAAGTACGTGTGAAACGCGCTTTGGACAAAAAGTTTGATTATTACGGGGCAGCGCGTACCTACTCGTCTGGCACGAATTTGATAATTGTCCGCGTAAAACTCTTATTGTATAAAATGCGTGTACCAAATCCACTTGTCAACAGATGTGATAACGCGCCTGCATTTTGATTCTTAATCGAGGATAGATGTATGTGTCTATGGGCCACGGTATCCGCTTACCACCAGGTGGCATGTGTGCTCGTTTGTCAAACTTATACTATAAAAAAGTAAGTAAGCAAAACCCATTAAACGGCGAAACAGAACATTTCGAAAATAAAAGGAAATTAATATTTATGATTGAATATCCACACAGACCTGAATAGTGCATCTGAGTTCACGGCTTAATGGAGCTGGCAACAAAAACAAGAATTAATGTTTGCACGAATATTTCCCGCTTGTCGTGAAATAAAATTTCGTCCGCAGCGTGACCGGCGGCCATTTTCATTACATTTCCTCGCGAGCCGCAAAACTTTGTTCGTGGACTTTGATTGAAAAATTGTTGTGCGAATTGTTCTGAATGTTCCTTTATATTACTCGATCGATAGCGAACTTACAACTTTTTAATCTGGAGGTAGCAATAATGTAATGTCTTATTTTTAAGGAAATTAATCGAGTACTCTACGTACAGTACAATGATTTCTTTAGTGACTTGAGTGTGAACTTTGGGAATAAATATGTCAATGATTAGTCAGACAGTTAGTCTAGTCATGCAGCAGCAGAGCTGCAGGTGACTGGTTTGATTCCCGCCCGGAACAAATATTGGTATGGTCTACAAATAATTATTTCGGATCTGGATATTTTCCACGTGCAATTTGTATGTATGTAAACCGCCTTCACGATTCTAAAGAAATTCCTAGTGTGGGTAAGAGAAAAACTAAAAGGCGACGATTCACATAACGGATTTGCTGTAATCACCACGCTTATGAAGTGTTAATGATCACAGCACCAGATTTCCCGTACTTTGTACACTGCTCCTCAAAGCCGTGGTCTGTAAATTAAAGTTCTGATAAGTTTGAAACGGTTGTAACACCATCTGTTGATTAACATATTAAGATTTTTGGCTTACTTCAGTCCACTTTTACGATATCTATAGAACTGTTGTCTCTTGTTACATCACCACAAAAAAACTTATCATTTTCTTCTTCACCATGCTGGAGCCACTGCTGAACATAGGGGCCAATGTAGAGCCGTAGTTCCCTCTTACGTAAAATTATTGCATTAGTGATGATACTACTAGAAGTTTTACCAGCTATATCGCCATCGATTAGAAGTAGTGACACCGCAGTAGAAAAACAAATGACTGGTGACACCCAGTTACGAGACAAAATTTGGTGATAGATTCCCCATCTACGCCAACATATGGAGCGCATCTTAACATTAACTTAACGCTAGTATTGGCTTAAGAATTCGATAATAAAACAAGTATACTTAACTACGGTCACTTTCGTGTGTTCATTTCGTAGATGCCGTAATTTATTATTTTGTGTAACTATGCCAAGCAATTACACAGCCTGATTTCGGGAGACGGGCCGCGCTCCACGAGGGAATATCTTAGAAATTTCGCGGAGATTCTTAATGAAATTACATAATTTCCATAATTAGTCAGGCTTATCTAAATTGAAAATCTGTTTTATAAAGTTACGACCGGTCCGCGCTAGGAACGCACAGTACATGTAATACAAGGTACATTTTGTTTATTTTATGAACGCAGAGCCGCGTATATTTAGGGGCTAAGCGGTCTTCGTATTTTCACACATTCCACAGTACGCAAGCGACCTAGATTCGATCTCCACCTGCACTGATGATATTGTAATTGCAATTTTAAGTGGTGTTTTATTACGTACTCGGCGGTGAAAAGAAACATCGTGAAGAACATGTCTGAGAAATAAAAAGTCCACTAACGCGCACCGGAACAGCGCAGCGTACTTATCGCTCTATATTTATAACGTTAACGTTAACAGAAATGAAGAAAGGCCTATGCCTGGCATAAGGACGTATTCAGGCTCTTTTTTTAACTCCACCTGGTGGAGCCATGTTGCAGCTATATTAATTATATAGTTGTAGCACGAATGGGTCGGCTCGACCGGGGAAGGACCATGCTCTCGTGCGAATACCAGCGTAAAATAGCAGCTTAACACTGCTGTGTTTCGTATGGTGAGTGTAGAGTACCGGAGACCCTTTTTACTAGAGAAGAGGCATTCCATCTTAGTCCTCATGGGTGACAACGCATCTGCATTTTGATCCTTTATTGAGGATAGATGTAGATGTCTATGGGTCACAGCAACCACTTACCATCAGGTGGACTGTGTGCTCATTTGTCATCCTATCCTATAAAAAAAAACTTTTATGAACGTTAATGGTATGGCCCTGAGAATTTTACCATTGAATGTAAAAAGTGTAAATGTGATAAAGATGTAATATGTGATTAATAAAATATAAATTAATTTATATGGGACCACATGAGAAGCACCAGCTTTCAAATAAAAAAAGAATCATCAAAATCGGTTCACCTAGAAAAAAGTTCTGAGTTAACACACATAAAAAATACAGTCGCATTGAGTACCTCCTCCTTTTTTGAAGTCGGTTAAAAGGAGTCCTACCTACAACTTACCCTAGCACAACGTATCTGCAATTTGATTAATCGTGCTTGTTTGTCGCTTACATATTTATCGGAAAAATACTAAAATAAAACATTAAATTACTTTTAATTGTGAAAAACGGTGCCACTGCACTAAAATATGCACCGATGACCAATATTTCACGGTAGGAAGGTTGTTTAACGGAATTAACATAATTTGTAATTAAAATAATTGCATCGTAACGATAATTTATAACAGCGCTAAAATTACGAGAAGAATTTATATGTTGAGTGTACATTGTAATTGAGTCATGAATTTATCACCTAACTATGTATTTACGAGTATATATACTTGAAAAAATATATCAACCGCAAGGTGAATAGGTGTCGTGGTTGGGCAGTTGTCGAGGGGATAAAGCTGATGTGAATAAGCGATCGTATCTTCCCGCTTTCGCCCTGCTAGCATAAACGTAGTGGTTATAATACTCCTTGCTGCTAGCTACAAAGTAAAGCCGCTTGTGCACTACAGGTTTCTGGTAAAAACACGGATGTACGGTCGTACACTAAACGTAATTTTACTGTCCATAATATCATTTTATAAGTCCGATTATACAGTTAATTATTAATTTATTATACAGTTACCTACCGTTTAGATAATTTATAAAATACAAAATTCCGGATATATCGTTTAATCGTGAAATAATAAGCGGTTTAAAAAAAGAAAAACCATGCTAATTACATATAATCAGCTTAAAAAGTCGAAGTCCTCATTAAATTAGTCTTTGTCGAATGCGTCGCGAAGGGTTTCACTTTGTGCTGACGACATAGATCCTTGGTCTTCTTTGCGCTCGGTCTTGTTCAATATAAATATAATCATGTTTGGATATCCACTTTTTTTTTAAGTGTCGTATTTATAGTAAGTTTGGTGTTATCCAGTAAAGTCAATTCGTATTTCTAATATGAGATTTAGAGTATTTAAAAAGTATCCAGTATACGTTTACAATTTTCACAGACCATGATTTCGTCTTGGAGCTAAATCATTATATACGAGACTAAACAAGCTGCAAAAGGGATATGTGTAAAGAGATAGACTTTATAACGTAAGTTCGTAGTCACAAGCCTTGGGAGACTTGATTATGATTAATTGACGATTATATAAGCTATCCATTCGAGAATTGGTTAGTACAAATAATTAGTTATTAAAATCGATGGTTTACATTTACTTTTACACCGTATCACGTCTTTTTCACGTCTTCTGTTAAACCTTCCCCAGGTTCAGGTCCAGAGGTTACACTGGTTGATTAATATGGTATGATTACATTGTGCAGATTGATGACCTGGGTATATTTTATTATGCGCACATAGAATATAATTATAAATAAAATTATGTACTATTGATATTTAAAAAAAATGATGATACAAAATATGCTAACATTTACAATAGGCATTAAGATGGGGAAAGTCTGTTTGATGTGGCGATTAATATAATTTAGTCTATTTAATTTTTACAGCCCTTCAGCTCAGAGCTGAAAATAAACCTCACCCAAGGAAAACCACAAAACACTGGGCCATCTGCATCCATCGACTTACTGCATGACTTACCAGGTCGTCACCCTGCCTATTAGACTGCCTTAAAGATTTCGAGGCTGCTTCTCAAGAACCTTTTTCACCATCGGTAGTCTATTCTTCGAGCTATATGGCCTGCTCAATCGTCACAATGTCGTTTACTCTGGTTCAACTTTGGATATCCTCATTTCAAATTCTATCATGCACATTGACCTTGAACTTCCTCATACGGCCAGCGGTGACTAAAGGATCAAGTTTCAGATCCATATTAAGCCATCAATTTGGCCTAGGTAAACATACAAGACAAACGAGACATAAGTGTGACATGGACGTTACCTTTACCTTTGTCTTGTACGAGTTCATTTCAAGAGCTATCCGTTGCGAGAAACTATTGAGGTCATTAAGCGTAGTGCTAAGGTCCTCTGGAGATTCTGCCATAATGACCACATCGTGTAATAATGTATTACTGACCGTGTAGTGGTGGTGTAAGAATACCCACTCGTCCGTGGGTGTCGTAAGATAAGACAGGGGCAAACAAGTCAGGGGATAGTCAGCATCACCTTCTTAACAACAACTAAAAATAAAATTAATAACTGCGGTTGGTAACCCCAAATCCCGGTAACAAATATACACAGTAGCTTGAAAACGTCTTCCAATGCAACGGTGAAGAGTTTCGGATATATAATGTCGTCCTGTCTTACGCCTCTCCTGACTCACGGATAATCAGCGTATATATATATAGTCAATTTAGCACCATCAAAGGGGCTGTAGCGCGGACCAAATTTCGACCGAATCAGAAACTTTCACATAGTTCACATGCGTAAAACAAATTCTTTTATCGACGTTGCCAAAGCTTAATTAGATAAAGTGCAGGCTTTTTATAGGCAGGTAACACATATCAAAGACTTTTCATGTAACAAGATCGGTCAGAATGTCAAAATGAAAACAAAATGAAAACCTAAGAAGGTAAAAATTGCGTATTTTTCTGACCGTCCCTATAGTCACATCTCACGACTCAATCACGGGACGAAATTAGGCGATAGATTCTCTGAAGCCACAGCAATACAGCATTGTGTATAAAATATGCCATACTTAGAATTTCAATATAGAATTCTGAGTACAGCTACACAATTAAAGAGATTCTAAAAGCCGATATAAATTATAAAATACGTCTACGCTCTGTTTATTCTATAATCAAAATTTTCGATTAAAATTTAACACTATTATAACATAATATTATTTAAAATCAACGTAAATTAATCTATTAAAACAAAAAGCTTGATGCTAAATAAATAGGGAAATTTCGAGAGGAAACTGTGAACCGTTTATCTCAATTTAGGTTAATATCTACTAAAATCCATGATCGTTGTTAAAACGTCCGCATATAGAATTTTAGTTTGAAAAAAAAAGTGATAAAGCATTGCGGCAATTATTTTACGGCACCGATCTGGTTTTTTGTCGTTAAAAATCTGTGGAACACCGATTAAATTTAAATAAAAACCTAGAACGATGAGAGTTTGTCGAACAATATTGACGTTGTTAGCACTATGTTCGATGTCATGTATTTATTTGCATATTTTTATTGTTTTGCAATAGGTGACATGACTTTACATGTTATATAATATTGGATAAAAAGTCACGAGCCGTGGTAGCTCCGAGACTAAACGCTTTCTGCAAATTTCACTGTACGCGAGCAACCCGGGTTCGATCCTCGCATAATGGGTAACAGCGTTACCAGTGTGATATTTTGTTTCTGCGTTCAGCAACCCACCTGCTGAGTGGTGAATGTAAACAGCTTATCAGTTGCTCTATTCATGAAAAAGTCTACGTCAAGCAGTGGACTTGTAGATGTTGCTAATAACGTATGGATATATGAGTAACGGATGTGATTGTGAAAGTTCTGTTTTTGAGAGTTTTGAATCAAAAATACTAATAATTTTAATTTGAAAAAGAAAACAGCTGTTACCATTTTTCAGCATTTTAAATTAAAAGACAATCTTTAAAAGGTTCGCTAATAATTTATCATTGCATGTTAGAAATACACTGCAATGCCTATTATTTTATGTTAATGATGCCTTATTATCGGTAGCCGTATAAATCCATAATGAGAGCACTATTTGCAGTTAAGACCCAACAAGTTCATTTGTCCACAGTTTAACTTTGTAAATGAATAGTCCACTTGGATCTTTGATTCCTACTTTTATTATTATTATTATTAAATAGTTCGCCAAAAAAGGAGTTATTGCAGCAGTAAGTCTTATCAACATTAGTAACTTTTTATTATTACTTAATTTAATACAAAAGAGTGACAAAGAAGTTGAAGTCTTGTACGGCTATGGCTATTGGCAGGCCAATTCAAACAAAGAAGGCTACAAGTGTGCTCTTTACAATTCAGAATGGAACATGTTCACTGCTGCTCGGGCGAGGACTAATAGGGAGAAAAGAAGCCTTATCATTTGGTAAGCTTATTGTATAATCATGTGTGTATTTTTGTCTTATTAAATTTTGTTTATAACATTAGTATTAATAATAAACCATACATTACATTTATTCCGAAGTCGTTGTGAGCCTTTCTGTTATAACCATTTTATACTATACCTGTGAACAATTTTGTTATATGTATACGTACGTTTATATTTTGTACGAGACACTGACCAGTTGTAATTTATTTAAAAAAAATTTTATTAAAAAGTAAAAATAAGAAACCAATTTAAATTTTTAATTTCAAATTTCTCTCCACACTGTTTACGACCTAAATTGAAATATCGTGTTTCATTGAAAAATTTTCACACATTTTCGTGCGATGTTTTCTTACTATTTCAAATTTCGGTCAAAACCAAAAGACTCTATTGATAGACTTCAAATGGCATTTATGGATAAAGGACCATTTTAAAGCAACCGCGTACTGGAGGTATGTCAAATTTCAAGACGGTCGACTAACTTTAAGAGATAAAGAAAAAAGTGGTCGCCTTTCGACGAGTATAACGGAAAAAAGTCCCGTGTAGTGGCGGGTAAGAATACCCACTACCCCATATCTTCCCGTGGGTGTCGTAAGAGGCGACAAAGGGAAACTGATACAGAAGATGGGCAGCAGCATCTTTCTGATAAAAGCCAAAAAACAATAAAAAACTGCGGTTGCCAACCCGCTCGCCAAGCGTGGCAACTATGGCAATATACCCCCCATGAGTGACGACACAAAGAAACGGCCCCCAGTCCCCGGCGGCCCCGCTATTCCTGGCTACGGTGGCGACCATGGTAACGGCAGGGCAGGGGGTGCTAAGAATCTCCGGTGGAGGTCCGGTTGCCACCTACGACGACTCGACCTGGCAACATATAACGCACGCACCCTGAGGACTGACGAGAAGATCCTGGAGCTGGAAGAAGAGATAGATAAGTTACGCTGGAATATAATAGGACTATCCGAGGTCCGAAGAGAGGGGGAGGACACGGTAATCCTCGAATCCGGCAACTTATTCTATCACCGGGAGGGCGACCATCTATCCCAAGGAGGCGTCGGATTTATCGTCCACAAGTCTCGTTAACAACGTTAGAAGATCGGGAGTGTGTCGACGAGGGTTGCGTACCTTATACTCAGAATCACCAAACGGTATTCGCTGAAGGTCATACAGGTTTACGCACCAACCTCGGCACACCCCGATGAGGAGGTGGAGGAAATGTATGAGGATATCTCTAGAGCCATGCATTCCTCCAAAACCCACTATACGTTGTTAATGGGAGACTTTAACACAAAACTAGGCACAAGAGAGAGCGGTGAGCTGAAAGTAGGGAAATTCGGAATAGGGCAACGGAACCCAAGGGGCCGGCAGCTGGCCGACTTTATGGAGAAAGAGGGACTCTTTATGATGAACTCTTTCCAAAAGCGGCCCCACAGAAAGTGGACCTGGTCGAGCCCCGACGGTTCGACAAAATGAGATTGACTTCATTATGACGACCAGACGACAACTGTTCAGTGATGTCTCAGTGATCGCGAGGTGAAAACTGGCAGCGATCACAGAATGGTGAGAGGCACACTGAACCTAAACGTTAAGTTGGAGGTCACGTCTAATGAAGTCAACGCTCCGTCCCCCTCGTGCTCTAATCCAAAGTCCCGAAAACTTTCAGCTCGAGTTACAAAATCGTTTTCAGTGCCTAGAAGACTGCAATGAAGTGGACGATATGAATGACAAGCTTGTGGAAACTGTCTAAGTTCTGTAAGACCCGTCGCAGAAGAACACAAAAACTCTCCGATCACACTCTTAATCTCATGGTTGTTAGACGGGAGATGAAAGCTGCAGTCTTCAGCAGATTTGACAGCATACAGGCAACTGAACAGACAGATCTCCAAATGCATGCGGCGGGACTTGCGCAATTTCAATACAGCTCGTATTGAAGAAGCGATCGAGCGGAACCAGGGCTCCAAAGTCTTTGCCAGAGATCTGTCTGCCAGAAAGAGCCAACTGTCGAAGCTGAAGACCGATTGTGGCAGCATCGTTTCCGGGACACCTGAGATTTTGAGTGAGATTGAGAGGTTCTATGGGCAGCTGTATACGTCATCGTTGGAGCCACGCGCAAGTGTGAGTAACGATCCAAGAGCAAGTCTTATCCGACACTATTCCGATGATATCCCGGACGTCAGTCTGAGCGAGATTAGAATGGCTCTCCAGCACCTTAAAAACGGAAAGGCCCCAGGCGAAGATGGAATTACAGCGGAGCTTCTGAAAGCGGGTGGAAAACCGGTACTTGAAGTCCTTCAGAAGCTCTTTAATTCCATCCTCCATGGTGGCATTACACCGGAGGCGTGGAGCAGAAGTGCGGTGGTCTTGTTCTTCAAGAAAGGCGACAACGCTTTCTTGAAGAACTACAGACCGATTTCCCTTCTGAGCCGCGTCTACGTGCTGTTTTCGAGAGTCATTACGAATCGTCTCGCATGCAGACTCGACAACTTCCAGCCTCCCGAACAAGCCGGTTTCGAAAAGGCTTTAGCACCATAGACCACATACATACCCTTCGGCAAATTGTACAGAAGAACGACGAGTACAATCTGCCACTTTGCCTTGCGTATGTGGACTATGAGAAAGCCTTTGATTCCGTTGAAATTTGGGCGGTGCTGCAGTCCCTTCAGCGGTGCCAGTGGACTGTCGGTATATCGAAGTGCTGAAGTGTTTGTACAGTAGGGCTACGATGGCTATCCGAGTACAGAACCAGAGTACGAAACCTATCCAACTGCAGAGAGGTGTAAGACAGAGTGACGTTATATCCCCGAATCTCTTCACCGCTGCATTGGAAGACGTTTTCAAGCTACTGGACTGGAAAGGATACGGTATTTACATCAATGGCGAGTACATCACTCACCTTCGATTTGCCGACGATATAGTCCTTATGGCAAAATCGCTGGAGGACCTGAACACTATGCTCATGACCTCAATAGTGCCTACCAACGGATAGGTCTTAAGATTAACAAGGACAAATCAAAAATCATGTATAACGTTCATGTCACACCTATGCCGGTAGTTGTTGGGAGCACTAAGCTCGAAGTTGTTGACGAATATGTTTACCTGGGACAAATAGTCCGACTAGGTAAGTCCAACTTCGACCGAGAGGTCAATCGACGGATTCAACTCGGCTGGGCAGCGTTCGAGAGATTACGACCCATCTTCTCGTCAGGCATACCTCAAAACCTCAAAACTAAATTGTACAACCAGTGCGTGTTGCCAGTGATGACATACGGAACTGAGACGTGGTCCTTCACTGCTGGCCGTATGAGGAAGCTCAAGGTCGCTCAGCGAGCTATGGAGAGGGCTATGCTCGGGGTTTCTCTGCGTGATAAACTTAGAAATGAGGAGATCCGCCGTAGAACCAGAGTAACCGACATAGCCCAAAGGATTAGTAAGCTGAAGTGGCAATGGGCCGGCCATATAGCTCGAAGAACCGACAACCGATGGGGAAGAAAGGTTCTCGAGTGGCAGCCTCGTACCGGCAGGCGAAGTGTAGGGCGTCCCCCCACTAGATGGAGTGACGACCTGGTAAGACATGCAGGAAGTCAATGGATGCAGGTGGCTCGGGACCGTGCCTTGTGGCATTCCGTGGGGGAGGCCTATGTTCAGCAGTGGACTTGTGAAGGGCTGTAATGAATGAATGAATGAAAGACTCAGCACATATAGTAGATATTAGATCAGGAAGTGTTCAGGAGATTTCATATGAACACACTAAGATTTTGATCGCTAGTTTTTTCACTTTGTTGAAATACCTAGTGTCAATTAGTGGCTCCACAGGCTACTGCTTCACCATAAAAACGCGCCCGTACGCTCAACACTCAAAATGAGGGCCTTGCTGGACAGCATATGGGTAAAGCTCTTGGGTCACCCTCCTTACAGCTTAATGTGAGTTCTTTTATTCCCTAAAATAAAATTAAAAAAACAGCTAAAAGAGATACAGTTTTCATCGCCGGAAGATACGCTAGCACCGTTTGAGTAGTAAAATTTAATCAAAGCCTATTACTAGAAACTCTAATATTTCCCTCATACTTTCCGTCCTTTCGATCCTATTTATCCTCAACTGCCATCGTCTTGTGTTTTTATGTTTATTTTTTAACTTAATTTTGTAATTTGTATCCCTCTTTGCCATTCGTTGGGTACAATATTTCTCTGTGATAAGCGTTGATTTTTGTTGTATGTAAGAAATCGCTTCTAAAGCGATAAGACGTTAAATAAAGAATATTGTTGTATATTTTCTAACGTCCAGCAAAGCTCGGTCTACTATGACAAATAAGCATAAAGTCTACTTGATTGCAAATTTAACTGTTTATTATTCCCCGTGTGTTGTGAGTAAAAAAAAGTGATTAATAAGTCCAAGAACATCGACAATCATGTTCGGAACGGAATGTTGTTATCCCCGAGGACTAAGTTGAAATGAGCCACGGACTGATGTTATACTGACTCTCTTAAATTTCAAACCGAAACACAGCTGTAGGTGCACTCCTGCATGATGGAAGTAATTAGTAGTATTAGGTAATAGCAACCCAAACGGGTTCCTAGGTGGAAAAAGACTGTTCTATAACCTATAACGTAAATTAGGTTTTACAGTGTGTATTGAAATGGTGCAGTGAGCTTGTAATATTTAGTATTTGTGCTAGTACTAATAAAATGGGACATTAATCATAAAATAAGTCAATGCGCTTGACAAGCTTGGTGATAACGGCTTTCTTCTATATTTTTAAGCAATACTTGTATACATCCTATACTTTAAATGAACAATTCTTGTAAAGTTGAAATTTTGTATTTAAATAATATTTTACTTTCCTATTTTATTTAGATAGAGTTAATCCAAGAGAAAATTATATTTTTCTCAAACGCCCAGCAAAGCCCAGTTAACTGTACTATAATATAATGTGTGATTGGTTTCTCTGAAACTGCTCTAAGAAACGTGAACGAAATTTTGTATTTAGGTAATGTTATACTTTCCAAGTTTATATAAATTATAGCTTTTTCCTGACGCTGAGCAAAAGTTGATCGCCAAGGTACATAAGTAATGGACATGAGACACAAAATTGAGGATATGAAGACAGTGCCATCAACCTTTTACATCAGCATCTTAAAGTCCACTGCTGACATGGGCCGTAAACGTTATAGGAAGGATTTGCTCTAACTGTCACGCTTGGCAAGTGCATTAACGTTAGCTGTACCAGATATGTCCAATATGTGCCCATTTTTATATAGAATAAGGGTGACAATCGAGCACACAGTCCATCTGAAGGTAAGTGGATGTTGTGGCCTATAGACATATACATCTATCCTCGATTTGGAATGAAAATGCAGATGCGTTGTCACCCTTGAAGACTAATATGGCAATGCTCGTTTCCAGTAAAAAGTTACTTACACTCACCATATAAAATACAGCAGCATTAAGCTGCTATTTCACGCTGGTATTCCGTGAGAGCGTGGTCCTTCCTCAGTCGAGCCAACCAATTCGTGCTACAAGCATAATAGAGCTGCACCGTGGCTCTTTTAAGTATAATTCTATAAAGGTTATTATATAATTTAGCCTTATAAATATGCTTTTGTTAAAACATTTAAATTTCTATTATGGGGGGTGTATTAACTGGTACTAAAGGGAACGTAACAGAATCGAGCGCTGTTCTCGCTATCAGATCGATCTTTCCTTGATTAATAGCGGCCGCGGCTATCACGATTACTTTTCACTAATTAATTGAACAACGTTTAGTTTGTCGGGGGAAGCATAAATGAATATCTCAATTTACGTAACACTGGCTAGATTACAGTTGCTTTTGGTACGATGCGAACATTTTTTGTGCATTAACTGATACACACATGCAATTAAAGGGGCTTGAGATTTTATACGGGAAATGCACCTTTATCAGCTTGCAAATATTGATTTCTTTCAACCTCGATTTTACCGATTTTTTTTAATAAATGCTTTAAAGTACTGTTGCTTTAAAATGTTTTGAAATATGTTGCTCTGGATTGAATCTTTAAACATTTATAACAAAACTGAATTCGCTTATTAACCAAATAACTGTATTATCTAATGAATGCAGTCATAAAATATGTTATCTGTTACGTTGGTTTCAAAACACTAATATTATCTCAAATAGTATGTTCTGTTGGGTGCTTTTCTGATGTATTGTGAAGGCGTTTTAATAAATTCCTCATGAACCACTATCCCGACGTGAAACATTATTATTCCGTGGAGCAATTAAATCTACTTCGCTGCAACCAAACGCTAAATCATGACTGCGATCAAAATATTTTCTCTTCAAAATAATATTAATACCTTATTGTAATCTTTTATAAATATTATAATTTCATCTTTATATACATACATACATATTACGGAAAATCTTTCTTTTCTGCCTAGAAATTCGTCTGAATTGGTACCACGCTCTTATCTTATTCTGCCACCAAGCAGCAGTACCAGCACAGCTGTAGTCTGGTGTGAAGGGTATAGAGATAGCCACTATAATAACGGGCTACCAAGCATTTCATCTTAGTCCTCTGAGGTGACTACAGTTTGTTGCAGGTGTCCAAGGACTGCAGTAGCCATTTACCAACAGGTGGTCTGCAAGTTCGTTTGTCCTTTCAATATTATAAAAATAGCGACCAGTGTCTCTCATTGGACTGTTCTAGGCTCATGAGGACGAGGATAAATAATAAGTTGTCATTAACTAATGTTACGACATATTTGTTTAAATCTCATTGCCTCAATTTCCTTTGCAATTTTTTGTATGAGTATGTCGGTTTCTCCTTTAACATAGTTTCCATTTTATGCATAGACTTTTCTACTTCATCGTGCTCGTTGATTTTAATATAGTTACTTTATTTCTTTGAAGATTTTAATTAAAATGAACTTTGAGGCTATAGTTATTAACCGGCGCAACGAAACAAAACCGCTCGCTGCCTTTGTTTTAATATACCGGTAATGGAGCCAACTAACCCGTTATTAAGTGACTGCTTTAAATAGAGATTTTCATCTCAGGCCAATGTTAGTAAACACTGTCCCTGCAGCTATCTTATTAGAAACTCGAAGTGTTTTGTAATTGTTGTATAAACTAAGGTCCATTTACCATGTTCTTAGTTGTTGAGAAATTTTTAACTTACTAATAGCTTGGAAAACCGTTATTTTTTATAATGAATCCAGTGTCTAATATTAAACTAACATTTAAGTAATTATAATAGGAACATCGTCCTCATTATCATTGTCATCATCAACATCATCATCATCTTTACAGCTCATAAGTTCATAGCTGAACATAGGCTTCCCCATAGAATGCCTCTTGGGCGATACTTGCCATAATTGCCACACATGGCAGGCTGGTTGGCAACCGCAGTGGTCTCTTAGTTGTGGCGCATTAGGAAGACGCCGCTGCCCATCTTCTAGTTTGTTTCCATCTGTTGCCTCTTACGACATCCACGGGACGATATGAGGAGAAGAGGAAATGAATACCCACTAGGTATTCTTACACCACCACTACACGCTTAATTTTTTGTTGACTTCCAAAGTTAAATTATTAATATTGATAACCAGGCAAATTGCCCTGCTTCGCCTGGATAGGATCCATTATGTGGCTTTATTTAGATTTAAGATAATCAATGAAACTCTGTTTTTATTAATTTTTAGACTTTCCACAAAAAAAGACTTAAAATTTTTGCGGAAAGATATAGCCTAGATCCCTCCTGGCATTGCTCTCTATCTGTTCGTAGAGTTTCATCACAATCTGTTCAGCAATTCCGGAGATCAGCTCGCACAGGGAATCAGACAGACAAAATATTAAAAATCCTTATTTATATCTTAATATCCTATAAATAACCATGTATGTATGTATAGATACAAATATAAAATAATCAACCATCTCAGGACATAGGACACGATTAAAATGCCAAGAAAAATAATTAAGCCGATATCAGAATTCACGTTTAAATTCAATTTGCATTTCGTCGATTTTATCAGTTTTAATTAAAAGAGAAATTGCCGTAAATCGAGTCGAGATAAAATGTGAAAGTTACCTTAAAACAAATACTTCATTACAAATACCTATTTAAATTGAGCGAACAGCCTAAATTAACAATGATAATGGAACGATTTTAGATCCAATATAAAGTTATGTAGTTAAGTATTATAAAATATCAAAACTTAAAATAAATAATGAAACTCTAAAATTATATTGATTGAAAGCGACAGAAACGGATTAGGCCGGCCATATGGCCTTCGTGCTGAAGAACCGACAACCGATGGGGAAGAAAGGTTCTCGAGTAGCAGCCTCGTAGCGGTAAGCGAAGTGTAGGGCGGCCTCCCACTAGATGGAGTGACGACCTGGTAAGACATCCAGGAAGTCGATGGATGTGGGTGGCTCAGGATCATGCTTTGTGGTATGTTCAGCAGAGGACATGTGAAGGGCTGTAGTGATGATGATGAAAGCGACAGTAGCGATTAGAGAGAGCGGTCTTAAACTCGAAAGTCGTGTTATCCACCTTTCGACTATGGAGTGGTAAATGGAAGTACTAGTAATGGTAATGTTGAAAGCGATTCTGACATTATTTATTAAAAGGAATAATAGAATAAAATGCTAGCCAAATCGCCGTTATCTGTAGGTAGCATGCCCAACAGATTGGCTGATCGTATCGCTGTATCGCGAGGTTAATTCACTAACCACCATCTTTTGGGTCCTCGAACACGTTGAGGAGATATTATAACGAAATATTTCTGTATACACGTCGCTTAATGAGGTCCACGGTAATTATGTTTCTGCAACAAATGGCACAAATATATAGCTCTCCCCTAAGGTACTACCGATCTTATGCATAGAAGACCTTGTGACTTCAAAAGATTACGGTATAACCATATCTGCCACACCGGTGACTTGCAAAAGTTCTGACATCTCCACTTGCCAACCTCTTTAATTATAGCAAATCCTGCTTTGTAAAAGATAGGCCCATTTAAGCATTGGTCTTTTTGCGAAATGGTAAAAAATAACAAATCAATTGCGGTAGCTGTAAACACATACAGGACGTGGTGGAGCCACGCTGCAGATATATTACGGTAGTAGCACGAATGGGTCGGCCCGACCGGGGAAGGACTATGCTCTCACAGAATATCAATAAAAGAAATAGCAGCTTAATAATACTGCTGTGATTCATATGATGATTATAGAGATCCGGACACCCTTTTTACTGGAAACCAGTAATCCATCTTAGTCCTCAGTCCTAACAACGCATCTGCATTTCTTTCTTAATCGGAGATACATGACATGTCTATGAACCACGAAATCTACTTACCATCAGATGGACTGAGTGCTCTTTTGTCACCCTTATACTATTAAAAATGCAGTAGTTAGTACTTATCGTAGCTAGTAGCTAGTAAGACTGGGCGTTAGTAGAAATTTTAATTATGAAGATGTGATGTTAGGTCCTTATTCCCTGAAAATGTGATGTTAGATCCTTAGTCTTTAGCTCAGTGTTGGTTTTTATGTGTAAAATTATTTTTTGTAACCATTTGCACAATAATTGGTCTCGTCGTCTCGCAGATTATATTTTTTGGGGTTCGAAAAGTAGGAGTCCAACAGGGAAAGCAACAGTGGACATGGGGGCCGTGTAGGTAGCAGTGTTATGCATTCTAACATGCTTTTTGCTGGCTTAAAACCAATTTTTTACTACAGTCTAGAGAGAATCAGAATCAGAATCAGAATCAGAATCAGAATCAGAATATTTATTGCCAATAAGCTGTGTATGTACAATTTGCGGGTGACATTGCAATTAAATGTAACACAGTTTACCCATATCGGGTATGCAATAATTAAGAAATAAAACTTTATATAAATTAATGTTTGGTATTAAAATATTCATTTAAATAATAAAACACATTATATATTAACCAATTCTTGAGGTGTATTTTAAATCTTGGCAAGTCCATAGCTTTTATATCAGGTGGCAGATGATTGAATATTTTAATACCTGTACAAAAAGTACTCGGTTAATACATGTAATTATGAATTTTAGGTGTACATATATTGTTCTTATATTGACTGCGTATTGGACGTGAATTCAAGTTAGTTTTAATTTGAAATTAGTGGTTATTCTGTTTGATAAAAATTAAAATTTCTGAAATGTAAATATTAGTAAGAGTGAGATAGCCTTTTCTTTGAATACATTTCTAGAGTTTCGTCTGCGTACATATTATAAATGATCCGCAGACATCGCTTTTGTAGAATAAATGTTGACTGCACGTTTGTAGAATTACCCCAGAAAATAATGCCGTAAACTAATAGAGGTATACCTGTCCGAAATATGCAGCCCTTGATACGTCAACGGAAGTTGTTTCTGCTAATATGGATAATGCGTAACTGTAGCTAGATATTTTTTTGTTTATTTTCTCAATGTGGGATTTCCAGTTTAAATGACAGTCTATGGTGACTCCAAGAAAATTAATGTTATCAACTGTTTCTATTTGGGTGTCTTTATCTGCAATATTTAAATTTAAAGATTTTGTTTTGTAATTTCTGAATTGAATAATTTTGGTTTTTGTTAGATTCACGTTTAAATTAATTTTATTAAGCCATTCGACTGCTATTTTTAAGGTTTTATTTATGTTATTTTCAAAATTCATTTGAGTATCGGGTATAAAGATAGTAGCATCATCAGCAAACATAACACATCTATTGTCAGTGACATTTGGCAAGTCATTCACATAAATTAAAAATAACAGGGGGCCCAAAATACTCCCTTGTGGCAAACCTAGTGTCATTTTAACTGGCGTAGACTGTACTTCTTCGAAAGTTTTACTGATTTTGTCAAATTTTTTTCAATAGCTGTGAGTTGTTCTCTATCTTTTAAATAGCTTTCTAACAGTTTTAATGCCAAACCACGTATACCTAATCTTTCAAGTTTATTTAATAGTACATCGTATATTACACAGTCAAATGCCTTTGACATATCTAAAAACAAACCTACACAAGAAGTTTTATTATTTAAAGATTCCCAAATTTCCTTAAGTATTTCATACATTGCAAGTGTAGTAGATTTATTTTTCTGAAAACCAAATTGATTTTTATTTAATATGCTATATTTTTGAAAACTCTATAAGCCTATTGTAGATGATTCTTTCAAATATTTTTGAGAAGTTGGATAAAAGAGATATGGGCCTATAGTCTTTAATATTACATTTTGAACCTTTTTGAACAAAGGTTTGATTTTTGCTGTTTTAATTGATGTGGAAAGGTACCAGTTTCTATCATTAAATTAAGTAAATAAACAAGCGGCTCACTAATATACTCTATGGATTTTTAATAATTTGATCGATATATTGTCGTAGCCACAACTCTTTTATTTTTGAGGTTTATGACTATTTTTTCAATTCATTTGCGTCAACGGGTGATAAATATAGGCTATGTAGATGTGTAGAAGGTAGAGGTAGGTATCTGTGGCTTGTGTTTGAGTGTTAATGGTAGCAAAGTGAGTGTTAAAAACTTCTGCTATAGCACCTGCATCCGTTATATTAGTATTATCAATGGTCACATTTTTAATAGTTGTTTTGAATATGTTTTGTGAAGTGGTCTGCTTTTTTATTAAATACCATGTAGCTTTATTTTTGTTATTACTATTTTTAATGAATTTTATATTTGATTTTTGTTTTGCTAAACGTGTTACAGTTTTAATATTTTGCAGTATTTTATAATACGGTATTAATTCGTTTTCTTATATTTCAGTATTTTTTGGTATAAGTTTCTTTTAGTTTTGCACGCTCTTTTAATGCTAACTGTCTGCCAATTTGACTTTTTCTTAAAAGAAATTCTAACCTTTTCTACAGGTATGCAAAGATCGTATATTAATTTGAATAAGCTAATGAAACTGTTATACGCCTGATTGACATCACGATACGAGAAAACTTCAGAAAAACTTAATTGAGAGAGAGATATTTTAGAAAGATAATTAAATACTTATTTTCGTTCCTCCTATGTACATACCAATATTTTTCAATATAACCTTGATTACATGGTACGTTTATGTATTGTGCAGAGTGATCAGATAATCCTAAATGTAAAACTTTTGAGCTGCAACCTTTAATATTTGTTATGATATTGTCTATGCAAGTTTTCGATTTTATTGTTATCCTAGTTGGTTCATTTATTGTTAGTTTTGTTATATTTTAATACAGTATTTTTAAAAGTAAACATTTTGGAGTATTTTCCAGTAGATTAATATTAAAGTCACCAGCTATTATTACTTTTTAGTCATATATCTTGAACGTACTGTAATTCTATGTAATAACAAATGCAATGTTTTATAAATATTTCAAAACTTGAGTCTGAGTTCTGTAACAGCAAACAATAATGTAATTTAATTCTGGCAACAGTATACCACAACATTCAAGGTATTTATCTAAGCTTAATTGATTTATACAGGAAGTGCAATAAAATCCATACTATTTTTAACATAAATACAGACCTCCTCTGGACTCATTTCTACAATATGAGTCAGCAACTTTATAGCCTGGAATTTGTAGAAAATTAACATCTTGTTTCCTTAAAAGTCTCACTAATACATAATATCAATGTTTTCCATAGTTATTAGAACTTCTATCTGGTTGAGTTTAGACCTTATGCCCTGAATATTCTGGTGAAGTATATTAAGACCGGTTAGATCTGTTTGTGCTTGTATATTATTTAGTTTATTGTTAGTATCCTGTAAAGGAACGAAAGGAGCAACAAGGTGTTTTTCTTTCCTTCACCGGACTAACAGGACAAGAGGTACTTTTAATAACAATATTTGCGTTTGGCTGTTCTTTTGCAATATCTGACATTAATTTATATAAGTCATTCAAGAGCGCAGAGGATATAAGAATGTGATGATATAATGGTTTAGTATGCCATTACTCCATGCTTTAGGTCATTCAGCTGTCGTTTAGCTATCCTACATCCAACTATCCACTACCACAGTCTTAAAGCAAGAAAAGATTCCGAAGCCAGGTCTTATCAGATGCCTGTTTCGAAAGATTAAGTAGCGTATAATACGCTGGCAGTATATCAGTCGGGTTACCCGCGTTGCCATCGCTACGTACAAGAATGCGTTAATTCGACGCTCTGGAACGAGTTACATTAAGTAGAATCCTATTGGATACCTACTTGAAGCGTATTGAGACGAGGAATAGTTAAGAGTAAAGGTGGACATGTTTTTCTTTTGAGATGATAAATTTGCAACTTTTAATTTTTTTACACTGGATATTTTCCTATTGTATGTTGTGTCATACTATATTTTTTTATTCATTCATTACTGCCCACAAAAAGTAAAAATAAAACATTAAACATTGCACACTTGGCAGGTAGTTTTTTGATTATTATGATAAAGTTGTTATTAAGAAGATGCTGTAGCTCGCCTCTTACGAAACCCACAGGATGATATGGGATAGTTGATTACCTTACGCCACGGACGCGGCAATATATTATACATAAAATATGTCAAAGTATTTATATGAACGCAATTATGACGATTCAGAGGCTCAGCGATCTTTATAATAGTAGCTGCTATAATAATAAATGTATATCATAACAAACACTGAACATGAAGAAAAATGAAAAGAGGATTAAAAGAAAAAAAATGCGAGACGTGAAAAAGGAACAGCCTCCAACAGTGATTTGTGGTGTACCACAGTACTCGTTTTCAGTCGAGTTTTACATCGAGTTCATCAACAGGACAAAGTACAATTACAACGAATATAAAGTAAAGTAAAAATTACAAATTAAACTAAAAAAATAAGGAAAGAAATATTATTATAAATGACAACAAATGTACAAAAAAAAATGATGCATTTTTACAATCATAGTAGTCTCCTATTACATTATGTAATATGCAATATACACACTGTTGCATTATAAAATATGATTTTTACTGTCGTATATTTCATCTATAGCATCGCTTATCGTAAAAACATAAAAATATAATAATTTAAAAATATAAGCAATTAATTTTCATCACAAATGACCGAACAATTAAACTAACACACAATTCTTTCCACATTTACATTTGCTTTAAAAATCAAAAAGTTTATTTAAACAAACACTCGCCGAGATTGTAATAACTTTGTGTTAATAATCGTTAACGAAGCTTTTTTACAAGCTTAACTCGTCTTGGAAATGATGTTATAAATTCACAGATAAATACCCTTTAAGTAACCATGAAACGTTCCAATTTGGGAGAACGAGCCGCTTAAGTCACAAGAATATATTTTTAACCACCGCATTATGGCGAGAACTGATTAGGAAAGAATTTTTATAATCTGACAACGTTTGAAAATTAAAAAAGAACGGAGAATATTATTTGTCACTTAGAGTTTGTTTATCAAATTATAATCTTTATATTTATACGTGAAGTTAAAACTTTGTAACCCTTTTTGATTTGGCATAGTTAGAGTTTATATGGAGAAGGAATACGGAATATAATAAGGAATAATAATTTAAATACAGTATTACAAATTATTAATTAATTAAAAAAAAAAAAAAATTAAAGTTCATACTGCCAATTTCAATTGTCAAACACATAATAGTCTATCGTAGAACAGAGTAGAGATCGTCGACAAAGAATTTTAAAATGTTACCAAAAAAAATTAACGTCAGATTGACCGAATAACTTGTCAATTTTGTGTGATTTCTAATGTTCCTTTTTCAATAGACGTGGAGTGTATGCCAAGGTAAAAAAGTTATTTAGTTAATTTTATATTTTGTATATTAGATATGTGTATTTTATTTAATAATGTGCAGTTGAAGACTTAGATAATACATAATATACACTGAGAATTTTAAGTGACTTACAGCTTGCTTAATATACAAACTTAATAATTAACGGTTGAATTTCGACGACTGGACTGGACTTTTAATTTTTGTTTCTTTTTTAATAAATGCGTGATAAATAAGATAAAGTCAAGTCAAGTAATATCTTAAGCAATAGCCACTTAGTAGTGCTAAGTGGCTACTGCTGAAAACATCTGCCAGCGACTTCAAATAATGATTACAGACACGTTATCGTCCCAGATCTCTCTTACTTCTTAAAAAGAGACAGCAGTGGGAGCATTGCTGTTTGTCGAGAGAAATAGATTGGAGTGTGGTACCAACCCAAACAAACTCCAAGGTAAAAAAAAAACATTAACACTGTGTTAAAAAATTACCAAATTACCTATCAATTAATAAAAAGTGTTAATGTAGTGACTATAAATTTCATGGAAATATACTGATTTATTATAATTTTATAAAATTATTATTTATGGCTAAAGCTAACGTATACTAATAGCAAACTTATTAACTTATTAAAATAAACTTATTAAAATAAAAACAGTATTTTGCTGTAATAATAATGTTTCGGTCACGGCGGCCAGTCTCAACGGAGACTAGCCATCGGCGCAGGACGGGATTATAGTGCCCAAGAGTATGCGCAAGCACAGGTGCACTCTCTATTCCCTCACTCTCATAGTCCGATGGGACGGTAAACCGACACGACCGGAGAGAGATCAGGCGCAGGACCAACGGCTTAACGTGCTTTCCGAGGCGGGGGTGTGAGACACCGCCAACTTCCTGACTCCGGGCAGCTACTGAGAATTTCTTGATGGATAAGCTCAATTACTGATTTTTTGGCCCGACCAGGGATTTGAACCCGGGACCTCATGATCAGCAGTTGCACTACTACAACCACTAGACCAACGAGGCAGTCGAGGCAACGAGGCATTTTGCTGTAATATGATATTATATATTGTTTCAATAATATCAAATAAATTACAAGGAATATCTAATCTCAGTCGAGGTAATTAAGTCCGCCTTAAGCTTTCGTAGCTCGGAAACCTATCTCGCGAACGCCCTCAGCTCTCTCGATTATCTATTCTATTCGAACGAGCGATGCAGTCCGATAACGGTAATCGAATCCGAGCTAAATTTATTCGACGAGTCGCCGGTGCGCTCGCGGCTTCCGACTATTGTCGGTGTCGATTTATTAGCGCTGCAGTCAATATAAAATATATTGCATTTTTTATATTTTTTTTATGAAAGAATACTAGTAACGTTGTTAAAATTACTAATAGTCCCGTTATCACTCTAAGTAAGCTTAAAATGCTTGTGGAGTGGATCACGAGATTTGAATACCAGCGTAAAATAGCAGCTTAACACTGCTGTGTTTCGTATTGTGAGTGTAGAGAACCGGAGACCCTATTTACTGGAAAAGAGGCATTCCATCTTATTCCTCACGGGTGACAATGCATCTGCATTTTGATTCTTTATTGAGTATAGATGTAGATGTCTATGGGTCACAGCAACCACTTACCATCAGGTGGAATGTGTGCTCGTTTGTCACCCTATCCTATAAAAAAAAGAGTAGTCAAATGGTGGATTCTAACCCACTACTTTGCGAGTTTGTAGTCCCCATCCTTTACGATTAGGCTACTGTCCCTTTTATATTTAAAATAAGCTTTTAAAATTATTGTCTGTATAATATTTGGTTAGAAGTGGCATTTCGTTAATTCATTGCAGCCTATCAAAAGTACAATTATTGAAATTAAGTCTCCCCTGTATATTGCCCCATATGGGGAGATATTTTTCATAGCTACCACGCTTGGCAGTCGGGTTGGCAACCATAGGCTTTTTTAATATTTTGAGTTGTTATCAGATATATGCTGTTGCCCATCTGCTGGTTCAGTTTCCCTCTGTCGCGTTTTACGACACCCACGGGATGATGATATGGAGTACTGGCCATGTGCTCGGCAGTGTAGGAAAACATCGTAAGGAAACCTGCAAGTCTGAGAAATTAAATACAAAGATTTCGAAGACATGTGAAGTCCGCTATTCACTTATATGGCTATATTAACGACGTATGGCATCATTTTACATTGGAATTCTGTGAGAGTGTGGTCCTCTTCCGGTCGTGCCGATCCAGTCGTGCTGCAGAAATGATACAGCGTGATTCTACCACGCAAAAGTTAGTGAGAATTTCTTTGAGATTGTCACATCCAAATTCGATTTTAATAAGCACAGAAATAACTTTTAATTAGCATGTTGTTGGCAGAAATTACACATAAAAACGGACTAATAAGCAATCGTCCACTTTAGCTCAATGTCAATGTCTGACTTTTGTTCTATGAATGTTCTCGTGCCTTTGATGTTATCAAGATACGCTCTAGTATACAGTGCACAGGTCGAAAGAGTGAATTGGGATGAACAAGTACTTCAGTGTAAGTGTACGGAAATAACCAACCGGCGACGAGCTACAGCGTCAAAGACGCGATCCTATGTATTACTGTGATCGGAACTCCATCTATCTAGCGTTAATATAATTTTTCTTCATCAGTTCATAAACATAAACTGCTGCGTCGTAAAGAAGATTTGCCTTAAGTACGCACGCAGGTCACGCGTGGATTAACGATCGCAGTACAAGATATTTCGCACCCTTGACGCCGCTGTATACAACTGCAATATGTCGGTCTGGAGGGTGAAGAAAGCCATTTAAATAAAACTAGTTTTTACCGATTTTATGGCGTATATTAACTTATTTTATATTCACGACGTACCAAGGATAATTCGCGGGGCTATTGAAATCAAAAAACATCCTAATTTCAATAGATAAGATGACTGGGTGCTACTCGTACCATCTGCTTGGAATCCTATAATTAATAAAATTAAATCCCAACCAAGTATACAACTAAAAGACTTCAAGGTACTGTAAGTTCATACTGCGTAGATCGGAACAAAAATTATTAATTTTAAACTGGAGGTAGCCGTGGTTAACTATGATATTGGTACGTCAAACACCTCAGTACCCCCGTAACCATGGGTGCTTTAAAGTGCTCGAAACATCTGGAATATAAAATAAGTTAATATACGCGATAAAATTAAAATCCGTAAAAACGAGTTTTATTTAAATGTGTTCGCGTAAATATAAGAAATCATTATGAAGAGAGCCAGTTTATTTACATAATGTAAGGCATTTCATTTTAGACCCCGAACGAAGAAACCTTTTTTTTTAACACGGGGAAATTACTACGAATACCCGCCTCACGGGGGCAAGGACGGGTTATGTCGGACTCGCACCGACTAAAGCCCCATGGTGTTCCACCTTCGCTGCATATTGGCAGGGCCACGGGAACGCTTTCGCACACATCCGCGGCCCCACCAGCGCTGGCTGTCCCATGGCAACCCCTTCTCGGGGGAGAACTTCTCCCCATTCTCCTTCTCAGGCAAGGCGCATCAATAACACAAGACACGCCTTCCTCCACGGACTCCAACTCCACCTGCGTAACGGGCCCCTCTGAGTCCGACACGCGGAGGCCATGGGGCCAGGAAAATCGGGCGCTCGGTAGCACCCGTTTTCCCGACCCCAGCGGCGGATCTGGTCTTTGGCTCCGCCGCCAACCACGTTTCGGCCGCGGAAGGTAGGGAGAGCGGTGCCTCGCAATACCGACACTCCTCTCCCCCTGCGGCCTCACCTCCACCGCATCAACGGTGCGGCCCCGTCAGAGTCGCGGAGGATAGGGCGAGTGGCGCATCGCCATACCAACACTCCTCTTCCCCCGCGACTCCACCTCGGCTGCAGCGGTAGGGGCAAAGGGAACCCCTCTCGCCTCGCCCACCGACACACATCCGAAGTGGGCTCGCCAAGCCCAATCGAAGTGGCCAACTCAGGCCAGCCCTACACCACGGGCCAGCCAAGGGGTTCCTCTTTGTTCATCGCGGTTGACCAAGCCACGGCTACTAAGCCCCCCCGCCACGACAAGGCGGGAACCCATTCGGGGAGCGATGAAACCTACAGGTAACAACGTATCTGTATCCTTCTTTGTTTAATGGTTTACTGGTGTCTATGGACTGCAATAGTCATAGTAGTAGAAGTCCATCTGCATAGGTCAGTAGGTCACCCTTTAACTTATTTCTGCCACCAAATAGTAGTGCTTGGACTTTTGTTCCGGTCTCAAGGGAAATACAACTACTACAATAACAGGCTTAAAGGCATTCCATCTTATTCCTCAGAGATAACAACGCATCTGTAGTCTTTTTTGTTCGAAGTTAGTTGCAGGTGTCCATAAACTGCAATAGCCACTTTTTTATAGGATAAGTGTGACAAACGAGCACACAGTCCACCTGATGGTAAGTGATTACTGTAGCCCATAGACATCTACATCTATCCTCGATTACGAATCAAAATACAGTTGCGTTGTCACCCGTGAAGACTAAGATGGAACGCCTCGATTGCAGTAAAAAGGGTCTCCGGTTCTCTTCACTTACCATACGAAACACAGCAGCGTTAAGTTGCTATTTTCGCTGGTATTCTGTGAGTGCGTGGTCCTTCCCCGGTCGAGCCGACCCATTCGTGCTACAAATATACCAGTAATATAGCTGCAGCATGGCTCTACCACGTAAACTTACCATCAGTTTTATAAAAAAAATAAAGAATAATCGTCCAACGCGGTCTGTTTGTGCAACTAAAGTTTTAACCAATAAATAACCACCTGCACGTTATTTTCCCTCAACTTCAATTTAACTATCCACAAAGCGCAAGAGATTGTACCAAGTTGAGGCAATATCGATCGCGTTAGCTTTCAGATATGAAACTTAAATAGAATTACGTCAGCCCGTATCTTGCTTTACGAGACAATGATGGTACATAAAGATCGAAGCGAAATTATTTTTTCGTTACCCTTTATGATATTTTCGCTTTCTCGTCACATTATCTTTATGAAAGTGCTTTATGAGGGATCGTAAAAACTTGGTTATTTTTTGGGTCATCGATGTATATTATTTAAGGCTTTTACTGTTTTGTTTCGCTTCAATTAACTTTTTTATTATTAACTAGTGGTAGGCTGGCTACAATCACATCTGGTGCAATATCGTAGTTATAAAAATCTGCACGGAATACAGCAGTAGATGGACCAATCCAGATGGACTCGTAGACAGAAATGAGCCCAGACACCAGTGAATTATGTTCTCGAAATATTTTTGTCGGAGAAAACATACTGATTTCTGTGTGCAATTTAACCTGTATTTCCCCTCGCGGTAAGAAAAAACCTGTATTACACCAATAATTAAATTAACAATTTAAGTGGTGCCGCCATCGGAAATCTCTGGCTATTAAGTATCCATCCACGCAACAATTATAGTAGGAACGACGTTTTGCCATTATAATTACTCAAATAGATAGGTAATATACGTATATATATATATATATTATTCTTAAATTACATTAAAGCTTTTTAACTATTTTATCCTACAATTAAATATACTAAACACTAAACAAAAACTATTTCAACAAGTATTTACAAAAAACTATTTACGTAAACAGCGTTAAAAAACTAACATTCAATCGCCTGGAACGCACTAGCCCCTACTGCGTTCTATTTCGGGGCCGCCTAGCGATTGTAGGTAATTATTTCACGCAGGTAGCAAGAGTGACAGAGGCCTGCTTTTGCTCCTAGCTCTAAGCTTCTTAGCGGCAAAGTTCCTTTTTCAGTTATTGTATTTTTAGTAAATATGAAAATGATATGTATTGCAATATACTTAATGTTATTTGTTTTAGGGCTGATTTTTATTCATAGAATAAAATACAACTTATTCGAATTGAAAATTACATTTGTATGAGTAAAATAGTCCAATGGTTTAACTTTTATATTCAGTCAGATAACTTTTATTTGATGATTCAAATATCAGCCCTTAATCGAAATATAATTAAGTTTTTTTGAATAAACAAATAAGAAGACACACATAGTGGGCAAAATGTAGGGCGAGGCGACGTTAATAAAATTAAAAATGTGTATCCACTTCAATAACTTGGCTTAATAAGTAAAGACTTACAAAAATGAGTGCAGTGCAGTCGGCCATTAAAATCTAAAAGAGAGAAAACAGAAAACATATACATCTATAATGCAAAGGAAGTAAAAGTTGCCAAATGAAGTCACTAATTATAGACAAATTACAGATAATATGAACAATATTTGATTAAGGCTCGCACATACTCTATAATTATTATACCTGACCAAAATACGTAGTTTTGCAAACAGAGTGATTTTAATGTTATTTTCACTATTTAACAGTTAAGTAATATGTGGCGAATCAAAAACTTCGCTAATTCTTAACTCGTAGGGTCTTGTTTAGCGCCTTTATTTTGTATTCGTGTTTGCTATTGTGTGGGCGAATGTAGTCGCCTTTTTATAACGCAAACATGTGTTATGCCGTACGTGGTACGCCGCGTTATTGTGAATGCACTGGTGGGCCAAGACCGGTTCGCATAATACCATACCAGTATCTACTTACCCACCGCACCGCATGCCGGTAGCGATAGAAAAAAAAAATTAATATCCTGCTATAATTAATTTAATTTTTAAGTGTTTTCTCCGAAATGTCATTGGAATTTTCTTCAACATAATTTAACCTATTTATGGTACTGGGTATTTATTGATGATTTTACTCAACGATCCTTTTAGATATATTATGGTAAGGAAAATTATGTAAAAGTATATTATGTAAAAGAAAGCAATAATTATGAAAAATAAAATATTTAAAAATAAAATATAAACGCAAAACAAAGAATTAAAAATTTAAGAAGAAGAAGAGAATTCAAATAGCCTTTAATTGACATCTTACAAAATAACCAAATTTTATTTAATTTCCTAACGTTCTATATTTAGGACGCGACTGCGCTTTAGCGCATTTTATGGCTACAACTCGCATTAGTTAGCACGATTGGTGAAGGCATACTCTCCCAAAGAATACCAGTACAAAATAGCAGCATGATGGTGGTGCTGTGTGTTGTGTGTCGGTTAGTGACGAGAACCGAAGACCTTTGATTCTGGTAACGAGAATGCCATCTTCAGCTCCACTGGTGACAACGATTCTGCATTTTGATTCTTAATTGAGGGTAATACAGTTGTATTTGCCGTAAAAGAATCCACTACCAAATATCATCGTCGGTGTCGTAAAAGGCGAGATAAGGAAACTGAACGAGGAGATGGGTGAGAGCATATTCCGAATAATAACTTAAAATAGTAAAATATTGCGGTTAACAACCTGCCTGCCAAGCATGCCAACTATGGCGAATAAAAAACTAAAACAAACCCCTTTGAAGCAATCTTCTTCAAGTCTTCTTGTAAGTCCACTACTTTGAAAGTCTATGATGATGATGATGTTGGGACACAGTTTCTATTTACCATCTGGTGAACTGTGTGCTCGTTTATCACTCTTACTTCCAAAAACTATTTTTTTTAACTTTTTGAATCATACATGTGAATTTACTAGGACTCTTTTACGTGGACGTGGTTTTACTAGACTTTTTACTTACATGGTAGAGCCATGCTGCAGCTTAATTATGGTTGTAGCACGAATGGGTTGGCTCGACCGGGGAAGGACCACGCTCTCACAGAATACCAGCGTAAAATAGCAGCTCAATGCTGCTGTGTTTCGAATGGTGGGTGTACCCCGGGTGTAGACCCGGAGACCCTTTTTACAGAAAACGAGGCATTCCATCTTAGTCCTCAGGGGTGGCAACGCAGCTGCATTTTGATTCTTAATCAAGGATAGATGAAGATGTCTATGGGCCACAGCATCCACTTACCATCAGGTGGACTGTGTGCTCGTTTGTCCCGCTTATTCGGTAAAAAAATTATCATCAAACTTTTCAAATTGCAGAAGATGCAAAAGCTGTACTGGGCGAATAACTCCTTACCACGTCAAGAAATTTCAATAATTATATTATTTTCACTTCTTTAAAGTCGGTTTTATACCTAAGAGTATTTATAAGCAAGCCATGCTTGTTTGTACTCTAAGGTTTATCTTTTTTTATACTTTAATTATTATAAGTGCAAAAATATTCCAAGAGTAACCAAAATATTGTTTTTCTAACTGTACAAAACAAAGATATCATAAACCATATCCGCTAAATTAAAAATAAGTAAAACAAGGCCATTTTCATATTTTTTTAAGATAATATTAGTGAATATAATCGTAAAATATAAATCAGAGATTTATTTTAAATTCAAATAAAACATGATTTCCAAACACTAGAAGGCAAATAAAACACGGTTTCTTATGCAAATGTTTTCAATAGTATAGTAATTGAACCAGAAGCAATTTTAGCTTGTACCAAAGTAAATTTATCTAGTCGATATTTTGGTTATTGAAATTATCGTCCAATAGGGAATAATAAAAATTATTTAATTTTATTTTTGTAACATATGTTAGAGATAAAAACTAGAAAAACTTATATAGTATGAGCATTATACCTTGAAGTCATTAGTCATTACTGTTTTCATAAATTAAAAATCTGAAATGGCAAACAGCCTCAAAGATGCGACATCCGATGGGGTACTGAGATTTTTAAATTGGAAAATCTGAAATTTTGTTTCTGAATGATATTTTAATAAATTTGATTCCATAAAAAGAGGTCTTTATAAATGTAAAAGAATTTTAAAAATATATAAAAAAATGACGCAAACGCCTGCAGTGGAGTAATTGTTGACATTGAAAATGATTGTCACATGTGTCGGCGTTATCGAACGACAAACAAATAGAACGGGTTTTAAAACAAATAGGTATACAATAAAAATAAAAATAAAAAAGCTTGAAATTAAATGTAAAGATTTTACGATACCGCGTTTTTATTTAAATGTATTTTAACTTGCACGCATCTTATTTCATTTCACAAGATTATCTACGAACATCTCAAATTAATTGTGTGATTATTAAGTAATACATGTTAAGTGGTAGGGGCTGCTATCTAAGAATTTCTGTAATTTCTGTAATGTCTGCGTAATTAACAGTTACTACCGCTAAGAAGTGCCAACAGTCTGAAGTGTAGAGCCAATATAATTACAGACCTCACCTCAAAGGCTCATTCTTTAATGTAGCCTTCTTTTCTTGAAGTTCAAGTCTGTCGTCGTTAGATGTAGTAGCAGTTTACCGTGGAGTGAAACGTGTATAATACCGTGTAGTGGCGGTGTAAGAATACCCCATATCATCCCGTGGGTGTCGTAAGAGGCGAAAGAGGGAAACAAATCAGGAAATGAGCAGAAGAGGCTTCTTAATAACGACTAAAAATAAAAATAAACTTCAGTTGCCAACTCTTGCCAAGAGTAACAACTATGGCAAATATCAACCCCTATGAGGCAATCTATGGGTATGGCCTATGTTCAGCAGTGGACATTAATAGGCTGTAACGGATACGTGTGTAATTTATCATAGATTTGTATATAGACACCTACATCTATCATCGATTAGGAATCTAAATGCAGAGGCGTTGTCAACCCTGAGAACTAAGATAGAATGCTTCTTTACCAACTGGTACCTTTTAACTAAATGGTCTCCGGTTATCTACACTCATCATACGAAACACAGCAGCATTATTCTGATGTTACGTGGTTCTATCTCGGTCGAACCGATTCTTTAGTGCTGCAGCTATGCATATCTAGCATAGCTACAGCGTGGCTCTACCACGTAAATATTTTTACTGAATATTGCATCGATTATTTTCTTTAACTTTAACGGATCAAAATATAATATTAAATGAAGATAAGAATGTGTATCCACAATGTGCAGCCATAAATGGATAAATATTAAAGTATTATATATTATACATATATGAATATGATGTATATACTTGTAGATCTCAGAAATATAAATCTTTGTTTGAAAGCAAGAATTCGAGCACGAGTAGATTAGAACTAGATACGTCTGTATAGTACCGAGCAGTTACTAGCTTGGGGCTAAACATATGCCGTAATTTTAACAGTAAGCAAGCAACGCGAGCTCGCGCTCGAGTTCGCGAGTTCGACCAACGCCAATAAAATTATTAATTGCACATTTAAGTGCTGAAATCGCGACGAAACCTGCATATTATGTGTTTTAAGGAATAAAATAATTCGAGGACATATTAGGAAATTAACAACGAAAACACGCACTGGAGCATGGCAGATATGCCCAGCAGTTGGACGTGTATAGGCTGTAACTTAACTAACTTTTATATATCTCTATATATTTATTTAGAGTTATTATAGTGCACAAGTGCACTAGATTGTATAGTGTATTTTTTCGGATTTTGAGTGTTCTGTGTTAAATTTCGCAAACTATGTTCGTTGTCGGTTTTCTGTCGGTCAAAGAGATTTTTCTTTCATGAGCATTTGAATTTAATTGTTAGAATTTGGCTTTTTATTAATTGTCATTTTTTTTATTTTTTTTTATTTATTTAGATATACAAACAAATATACAAAAGTATTTATAAAAGTATTATCAAAAAAGAGAATAGTATATGTACATTCAACACCGTATACCACATATTAGTTTAAACAATAAGTAACGAGTTGAAGAGAAAAAGTTACTATCACAAAAAAAAAACATAAGTATAAAAGAATCTTGCACGAATAAAATATTAAATTTGTAATACCTGTAATTTATTCTTAATATATTTTTTAAAGCACAAATGTGAGGCAGTATAAATATCAATATCGCTAAAGTAATCATTATATGATTGCACTATGCGTCTTAATGGGGAACGAAGGCCAGCGTTAGTACGACAGATTTTTGTCGTTTTGATTATACAGAGCATTTTCTGGGATTTGTAAAAATGTTCTCACTATTGTATTTAAAATAGCTGCTTTTTGCATTTTAATATATAAATTTGGGGGTAAATCTAATAACTTAAGACAGTGATGCAAATATTTTGGTATCAATCCTGTAGCTGAAAGTACAATTGGAACGATGAAAACTTTATTTAATTTCCATATTCTTTCCAATTTCTTTGCTTAGTTCATTATATTTACTAATCTTTTCGGCAATTTTTTTTTGAATATTATACGTATTTGGTACAGCTATGTCGATTAAAAAGGCTATATTGTTAACATTGTCTTGCAAAGTTAACAATATTATTATTATTATATTTTTACTAACTTCGTTTATGTTAATTACTAGCAAATGTGTATGGATATGTATATCTGAAATAAACATTATTATTATTATTCTTTGGGTACTCATAAAGTATTCTCATCTGGTTGGGCTGAATAAATATATAAAAGGAAATGATAAATATACATAAATATATATTAAATACACTAACATAAATAAATAAAAAATACATGAATAAATAAAGGCCAAACCAGATGGAAGCCCTCGGCAGGGGAAAACAAATGGCCGAGGGTTAGGGAAAAAGGGAAAGAAACCGGCGGACGATGCGGGCGGTATCGAGGAGCACCGCCTTCTGCATTTGAGCCCGGAGCGGTCCGTCACGGAGTCCCCAGTCGCCTCAGATGATCCGAGAGGCTGACCGGGATTAGCCCGTTTGCAGAAACGACTACAGTTATAATTTCGGGTGGCAGACCACCCCACATGTCGGTCACCTCGTGAGCCAGGTCCAGATATTTTGTCTTCTTATCTGCTTCGTCTTTCACGAGGTTCTCGTCATACGGAATGCTAATGTCGACCAAAAATATCCTTGACTGTGCCCGGTCCATCAGCACAATACCAGGCTTATTCGCAAGAATAGTCCTGTCTGTGATGATGGCTCGGTCCCAGTAGAGCCTGGCGCAGTCATTTTCGAGCACGGCTTCCGACAAGTACTTATAATAAGGCAGTTTCCGATCCACGAGACCGTTTTTCAGAGCGAGCTCCTGGTGTAGAATCCTGACTACTAGGTTGTGTCTGTGCAAATACTCAGAGTTAGAAAGCGCCAAACAACCGAAGATGACATGCCTAAGTGACTCACCGAGATGGCGACAAGCTCGACAGATGTCGACGGTGCCATCGTTTAGGATGTATCTCCGATAGTTGTTGGTCTTAATACCTGATCCTGTATTGCACAGACAAAACCCTCGGTTTCCCCAAAGAGGTCACCGAAACGTAGCCAGTGGAGGGAGGCGACTGTATCTACGAAAGGCTCATGTAGAGCCTTGTAGAACCTCACGTGGAGCTCCTTCTCCTTCCATACGGTCTCCCGGTCAGAAATGCTCTATACTTCCGGGTCTTGCCAATGTTCGTTGGCTAAGGATAGAGGGGTAAGCCCTTTATTACAAGAAATGACGTCCTTATAGAATGAATCATCCGATCTCGCCAGGAAGTAATTAGGGGGCTGCACACTTCGCGGTTATGCATGGTGAGCGCGATTAAAAAGCCACGCCCACCATATTTCCGCGGCAAATACAGCCTCATTATTGACGATCTCGGATGGTGCATCCTATTGGACGTCATGGTAGTGCGGACTTTTCTATCCAGGGCGTTAAGTTCAGTTTAAGTCCACTTGAGCATTCCAAAGGTATACATGAGGACAGGCATGACCCAACCGTTATATGCGTGTGTCTTATTCACGCCCGACAAAAGGCTGTTAAGCACTTTGGTCAAGCGTGCATAAAACAGATCGTAAACTGATTGTTTCATGTCCACCTCATCAATACCTATATTTTGTGACATACCCAGGTATCGGTATGTTTCAGCCTCGGAAAGGGTCCTTATGTTGACGGGCATAGATAAGTCTATGCCCTCAGAGTTAGCAACCCTTCCCCTTTCAACATGGAGGACCGCACACTTATCCGTCCCCAACTCCATTCTAATAGAATTGCTAAAATCACAAGTGATGTTTAGCAATTCCATAAGATGGGAGCGACTGGAGGCGAATAACTTGAGATCATCCATATAGAAAAGGTGGGTCACTTTTGTCCCTCCTTTCCGAAGCTGAAATCCCCTCCCGGATCCCTCCAGTAAGGTACTGAGAGGGTTCAGAGAGAGGCAAAACCAGATTGGACTCAAACAATCGCCCTGGAAGATACCCCTTCTTATCCTTATGCGGCTTTCCGCAGCCGTCATTCGTTCACCTAGATGACAAAGGATCGTACTCCACTGCCCCATACACTGTCCGAGAAAGTCTCTGACTGTACAGTCAACCTTGGACGGCGGAGAAGTTCCGACGGTTGCGTTTAACCACTTTGCCAATGACCGTGTCAATGAGGAGTTCCACGTTCTTGGTTCCACGACCACCGCCCCGACATCCATTTTGAGCGCGCGACATCACCTGATTTGAGTCCAAGTGACGAATGATTCTCGCGCTCAAAATGGTCTTGTATATGGTGGGTAGACACGTGATGGGGTGGTATTTGCTCGGTTCTGTGGTATCCTGGTCTTTAGGAACGAAATGAGTGATGCCAGTAGTGAAGAGGCTCGGGAGCGACTTCTGGTCGAGAGCCTCTTGGAATTGTCGGGCAAGCACAGCGTGACACACCGCGAACCCCTTTAGCCAGTAGTGGTGCAGCCCGTCAAGTCCCGGACTTTTCCAGTTCGGGGCTCTACGGACTGCCTCAGCTACATCGTACGGCGTTAGGATGACGGGGTTCATGGGCGTAATACTCGCACACTGACTTGCCACAACTTCCGTCCAAGGGCCCTCGCTGTGATTAACAGACTCCAACCACAGGCTTCGCCAGAAGGCGACAGTTCCACATACCGCTGGTCGCTCCAGTGATTTATAGAGCCTCTTCTGATCACTCTGGAAGAGGCGATTCTGGTTGAACCGCTTTGACCTCTCGGTATATCGCCAAATCCGCTTCCCCCAAGCAGCGATTCTTTGCTTCAGGTCGTCTATGTGCTCCGTTAGTTTCTGCGTGATATTTGGTTGGAACAAACTGATATTTGTCGCAGCAAACGCCATCCTAACGGTGCGCACAACTCTCGGCCTATTATTACCCGACCTGAAGCTTGTCAGTCTGCCGATAAAGGCCCTTCCCCTTGCGATACGGTCCTCAATTCTATTATATCTATTATAGTATATTGCGTGTTATTGTTTTTCAATGTAAATCCCATGTCAGTATTATTTAGTAAGTGTGAAAGTGGATTGAGGGCCATGCAAAATCACAAAGGACTTAGGGCATCTCCTTGAAATATACCACGTTTTATACAGATTGGTTCAGTAGTTACACTCAAAGAGGATTGATTAATTTTAAGCACAGTTTGCCAATTTTGCATAGAAGTTTCTAAGAATAGTTTCAGTTTTGGGTGAATTTTATACAGATTTAAGACATGTAATAACCAGCTATGCGGTACTGAATCGAAAGCCTTTTGGTAATCGATAAACATTGGTTGAATATCTTTCTTGCTTTTAACAGCGCTGTTCAAAATAATTGCATCAATAGTAAGTTGTTCTTTACATCCTTGGCTATTCTTACGACGTCCCTTTTGTTGTTCTGCTAGAATATTATTTTTGGCTAAATGTTCATATATTATTTCGCTTACGCAGGCTGTTAAGATTTTGTACAAGGTTTGTAGACAAGTAATTGGTCGGTATTTCGCTTGGTTTATGGTGTCATTCATGTCTTTAGGTATCATATATGTTACTCCGTGTGTTATGTATGTTGGAAGTAAATGTGGTGATTGGATGAATGTGTTTAAGTTGTTATGTATACTCGTGAATTTCTTATACCAGTAGTTGTGAATATTATTACGTGGTAGAGCCATGCTGCAGCTATATTAGTAGTATAGTTGTAGTACGAATGGGTCGGCTCGACCAGGGAAGGACCACGCTCTCACAGAATACCAGCGTAAAATAGCAGCTTAACACTGCTGTGTTTCGTATGGTGAGTGTAGAGAACCGGAAACCCTTTTTACTGGAAAAGAGGCATTCCATCTTAGTCCTCACGGGTGACAACGCATCTGCATTTTGATTCTTTATGGAAGATAGATGTAGATGTCTATGGGTCACAGCAACCACTTACCATCAGGTGGACTGTGTGCCCTATCCTATAAAAAAAAAAAAAAGAATATTGTCAGTGTCTGGCGATTTCCAGTTGACTTCTATAAACGTATCTATTGGTATAAATTCAAATTTCATTTCTGGGATTTCTGGTGTTGCCTCGTTGATCCAGTCTGCGTGATTATTATGCGATACTGGATTTTGTTGGCCCTAAATTCCCGCAGTGTTTCGGAATAAGGTATCTCCAGATTTTGGTTACTGGTGTCTCTGTTATTAGACGTAAGGTTTCTGTAAAATAATTTTTCATTGTTGGTAAATTTTGTGTTTTGTACTTTGCGGTTCGTGCATGTTATATATCTTTTAAGTCTACTGGATGCTGCGTTTAATTTTTGTTTTAAAGTGTCCTAAAAGTGTTCTAGTTCTGTATTCGAGTTTTCGTGTTGCACGTGTATTTGGTATTTTCTCTTTATTTCTTCTACTGCAGCTACTACTTTTTACTTCTACTACCGTTAATGAAGTGTGTCAGTCTGCCTATATGTGCTCTTAAATTTTCGATTTTCCTTTCTAATCTGACCTGCCATGTTGGTTTTTTCTTTGTATATGTTCGTCTTTCATTTTGTGTGGAGTGTGATATTTTAGCCCCATTGCATTTAGCTGCCGTCCATGCTGCACAGTAAATTGTTGCCTGCAATGTGATGAAATCGGTGTCTAGATTTACGTTCTTAGGAAGAAATACAGTGTTTATATATGTAACTATAGCAGTGAACCTTCTAGACGATTTCTGCTTGGAAATGTATAGCCTGTTAATGGGATGTGTTTTTGCAAAATATTGTTGAGCTTGTAGAAATATGTCTTCTATTCCCGAATTTATTTCTGGAGCAGCATCAATGTTAGTTGGCATAGGTCCAAATTGATCAATATATATGTTACTTAAGATATTTTCATCATTTGTATTCAAAAGACTGTGCGATACGATGTTAGTCTGTGTGTTATCGTTGAGGGGTATTTTTGTAGGCAAGGTGTTTGTAGGTGTGTCAGAGGTGTAAGTTATTGTATGTTGAGTGTTTAGTGTATGGATGTATCCATCAGGTTGTTCTAAGTTGTTTTGCGGTTGTGTGTTCCAATCTTCAATATTCATGTATTCATTATCTTGTGTGCTAGTGTTACTATTCCTTAATTCTGTTGTTACCTGGTTTTTAATTTCTTCTAGTCTGTTGCTGTTAATATATTTGTTATGTTCGCTCTTATTTGATCAGATAATCTTTGCTCTGTTACATGTGCTAATTCTGAATATGTTTTTATAAATACTTCATGTAGGTGTTTTCTATAGGCTGTCTTATTTGTTTCTAGTTGTGTGAAAGTATTATATATTTTAATTAACGCTTCATTATATTCGTTCGTCCACTTCATGCGCTGACTGGGTTTTATTTAATTTGGTGTTTTAGATTGTGTGAAGTTTTGCTGTTTTGAGTGTGAAACACTTGTAGTTCAGCTCTAACTTCCTCATAAATCTGATCTATTATGTTCTGTGGCAGTAATTTTTTTTGAACTATGGCTCTACACTGGTCACCTATTCTTTGTCGGCTTACTTGCATAGTTGGGTATTTTCTAAAAACTTAGAGTGAAGAGGTGAAATTTAGAGGTGCATTTTTGTCTGTGTCCATATAAGTAAGATGCAGATAAATGCGTAGAATGAATTTATTCATTTCAATACTCCATTTCCTACGAGTTGTTGCAGTGTTAGTGGATTTTGTTGGCCCTAAATTCCCGCAGTGTTTCGGAATAAGGTATCTCCAGATTTTGGTTACTGGTGTCTCTGTTATTTGATGTAAGGTTTCTGTAAAATAATTTTTCATTGTTGGTAAATTTTGTGTTTTGTACTTTGCGGTTCGTGCATGTTATATATCTTTTAAGTCTACTGGATGCTACGTTTAATTTTTGTTTTAAAGTGTCCAAAAAGTGTTCTAGTTCTGTATTGGAGTCTTCGTGTTGCACGTATTTGGTATTTTCTTTATTTCTTCTACTGCAGCTACTACTTTTTTACTTCTGCTACCGTTAACGAAGTGTGTCAGTCTGCCTATATGTGCTCTTAAATTTTCGATTTTCCTTTCTAATCTGACCTGCCATGTTGGTTTTTTCTTTGTATATGTTCGTCTTTCATTTTGTGTGGAGTGTGATATTTTAGCCCCATTGCATTTAGCTGCCGTCCATGCTGCACAGTAAATTGTTGCCTGCAATGTGATGAAATCGGTGTCTAGATTTACGTTCTTAGGAAGAAATACAGTGTTTATATATGTAACTATAGCAGTGAACCTTCTAGACGATTTCTGCTTGGAAATGTATAGCCTGTTAATGGGATGTGTTTTTGCAAAATATTGTTGAGCTTGTAGAAATATGTCTTCTATTTCCGAATTTATTTCTGGAGCAGCATCAATGTTAGTTGGCATAGGTCCAAATTGATCAATATATATGTTACTTAAGATATTTTCATCATTTGTATTCAAAAGACTGTGCGATACGATGTTAGTCTGTGTGTTATCGTTGAGGGGTATTTTTGTAGGCAAGGTGTTTGTAGGTGTGTCAGAGGTGTAAGTTATTGTATGTTGAGTGTTTAGTGTACGGATGTATCCATCAGGTTGTTCTAAGTTTTTTTGCGGTTGTGTGTTCCAATCTTCAATATTCATGTATTCATTATCTTGTGTGCTAGTGTTACTATTCCTTAATTCTGTTGTTACCTGGTTTTTAATTTCTTCTAGTCTGTTGCTGTTAATATATTTGTTATGTTCGCTCTTATTTGATCAGATAATCTTTGCTCTGTTACATGTGCTAATTCTGAATATGTTTTTATAAATACTTCATGTAGGTGTTTTCTATAGGCTGTCTTATTTGTTTCTAGTTGTGTGAAAGTATTATATATTTTAATTAACGCTTCATTATATTCGTTCGTCCACTTCATGCGCTGACTGGGTTTTATTTAATTTGGTGTTTTAGATTGTGTGAAGTTTTGCTGTTTTGAGTGTGAAACACTTGTAGTTCAGCTCTAACTTCCTCATAAATCTGATCTATTATGTTCTGTGGCAGTAATTTTTTTTGAACTATGGCTCTACACTGGTCACCTATTCTTTGTCGGCTTACTTGCATAGTTGGGTATTTTCTAAAAACTTAGAGTGAAGAGGTGAAATTTAGAGGTGCATTTTTGTCTGTGTCCATATAAGTAAGATGCAGATAAATGCGTAGAATGAATTTATTCATTTCAATACTCCATTTCTTACGAGTTGTTGCAGTGTTAGTGGTGGGTGCAGTTTCGTTGACAAAATTTGTCTCCTGTACAACATCCGCTGACTGTATACTGACTGACGATGATGATGTCGTCGAGTTGATGCAAAATGATTGTGATGGTGGTGGTATTGATGGAAAAAGAGATAGAAGACTTGCAATGTGAAGTTTCGTCATCTATCTGAGGCAGGTTAGTCTTAGCATGCTTTTTGTTTTAGATCTAGTAATCTTATTATTCCCACGAGTAGCTAGGGACTTACAGAGTCGACCGCAACAGAGCCTTGCGTTCACTGCGGCAAGGGTAAATAAAACTGGAGGTCCCCTATTATTCAGAGTTGGCACACTATCGACTAGCACTCTCCCGTAGCCATGCAGCCCTCGGCATGTGCGACCTTGGCTTGGATTGTATCTCTTTTAGTCTGGCTCCTCGCAATAAATCTATCTCGGCATGAGTAAAATCTACCGGCATAAATCTAGTTCATTGGAGCACGCAAGCCCCACCACGTCGTCAACGTAGAGATACAACGGTGGGGTTATTATTATTGTTATTATATAGTCCATACAATTTTACCGCGTAGGAATAGATTATCTGCTAAGAGACTTTTGATCAAAGGTATAGGGATATGTCAGTCCCATCGTACCCTTATCAAGATTTACATAAGATTTATTAAATTAAAATTAATTTCATGGAAAACTAATCACTATAACAATTTTTAATAATAATAACAATTTTACAACAAGTTGTAATGATGCCTTAAGGTCAATAATTAGTAAATTTTAGACGAAACAATTTTTATCTAATTATCTATTTTTTTTTACTTCGTAATCTAAATTAACACTTTTCTTTTAGTTATGGTCTTACGTTCTATTTCTCTAATAAACCTAAAACTGTAATATTACGCCCCAATATTGAAGTTATTTATGACTAAATTATAAACGTTAAAGGAATAACAAGACTTGGAACTCTTTCTATTAAAACTTTTTAATTGTAGAAGTTTTATGTCTACTCGTACCTGCTAAAAGCAAAATAATGTTTTCCCTTTTGATTTCTTATATTTACTTTTAAAATTTTTGTGATAAAGACAGAGTTATTCTTTGAAATATGCTTTTAAAACAATGTTTGAAGATCAACAGGTGTACTCGCGAAACAAGAAGCCTGTTAATCAATTTCGCAAATGGACAATTTGTTTACTCAAAGGGAAATCAAATCAACTCACCATAATGTAAAGAACTATCCGAATCTATTCTAATGCTGAAATTTTGTTGCTCACATCTTCACGTTTGTCTGCCTACAGCCTAGCAAAAGTCAAAACGTATGCCTACCCAATATATTGCCGCATATTGTAGGTTTTAGTGGGAATATTTGCGCTAGTGTACACGCTAGAGAGGCGGGTTTTTTAATAATAATAATAATAATTTCTTTATTTGCTTATAACATGGTATTTGTAGGTGGTACAGAAAAATAAGTTCACATGTTTTGCTTATAATTAGCATGCAAATTTAAGTTTATGTTACATACATTTCAGGTACCATTTATTTCAAAAAGGGTGAAATACATTCATAAAATCTTAATAATTATTAAAGTCTAATATCAATAAATTCTTTAATGTCATACACTTTTAGTTCAATAAGCTTATAGTCTCGATTTAAATAAATTCATTTTGAGGTTTTTCATGTCATTGGGGATGTTATTATATATCTTAACACACATTGCTAAACAACTTTTTCTGAATTTAGTAGATCTCGGAATGATGCTTAACACTAATCTATCCGGATTTCTTTTCAATCGAGAGTTTATATCTCTGGCTTTCTGGAAGTGCTCAGTATGACTTTTAACAAAGCAACTTATTTCAAAAATGTACAGTGCTGGCAACGGAATTACTTCCGTTGCCAGCACTGTACAGTACTGCCCAGGAACCAAAAAATGCTCTACAGGACTCGCCCGTTGGAATCGCACATATGGCTCTGATGCATTTTTTTTGCGCTACAAATGCCTCTCAGTGTATTATCAATGTACAAATGCTAGTGTCTCTCAGTACTATTGCCCCATATCATAACCCCATAACGTAGAATCGAGGCTACATACGCGTGGTAAGTGGTAATAGCTGTTTGCAAGTTAGTTACGCTCCTTGTTTTATAAAGAGCATAAACAAAGCTGTTGATACGCTTGCATAAGGCCTCAATGTGTAATTTCCAGTTTAGATCCTGGTCTATCGTACACCTAAAAATTTAGGATGTGTGATTTCTTTAATATTTTCGATATTGAGGTTAAAATTGTGTTTATCATGTTTGGATTTATTGAATTGTATGAAATTTGATTTATTTAAATTTAATTTTAGATTATTTTCCTCTAGCCATTTAATAATGTTGTCAATAGTATTATTAATTTCAATTTCATGGTCATGTATAGAATTATATTTATTTTTATCTGATATCACAATTATTGATATGCCATCTGCAAACAAGATACATTTATGACCAGTCACCCTGGTTATGTCATTTATGTCCAGTATAAACATAAGTGGACCTAGCACACTTCCCTGAGGGATACCACACGTGTTATTTTTTAGGGTAGAAGAACATGTTATTAGTTCGTTATTTACGATTTTGTTAATAGTGACGCTCTGACACCGATTCCTCAAGTAGGATGATAGCCACTGTAGTGTAGGTCCTCTTATTCTAATCGATTCAAGCTTATTTAATAAGAGGTCGTGGTCTACAAAATCGAACGCCTTGGAAAAGTAAAAAAATAGACCTGTTGTTAGATAATCTTTATTTAATTCTGTCAGTATTGTTTGCACGAGAGTAAATATTGCTAAATAATGATTTCTTATGTTCACGCGAACACTACACATTTAAATAAACCTAGTTTTACGGATTTTATCGCGTATATTAACTTATTTTATATTCCCGACGTTTGGATTACTTTGAAGCACCCATGGTCACGGGGGACTGAGGTATTTGACGTCCCAATGTCATAGTTAACCACGGTTACCTCCAGATTAAAAATTATTAATTTTTGTTCCGATCTACGCAGTATGAACTTACAGTATCTTGAAGTCTTGCAGTTGTATGCTTGGGTTGGGATTTAATTTTCTTAATTATAGGATCCCAAGCAGATGGTAGCACCCAGCCATCTTCTCTATTAAAATTAGGATGTTTTTTTGATTTCAATAGCCTCGCGAATCATCCTTGGAAGGAATCGGTGTTCTTTAGCGAGGATTTGTGGTCTATCAAATCTAATGTAGTGACGGGGGCGATCCTGTACATGTTCACAGACTGCAGACTTCCCGGAGCGTCGATTCTTTACATCAGCTATGTGTTCTTTAACGCGGGTTTTTATTGATCTTTTAGTTTGTCCTATATAAGAGAGACCACATTCACAATCAAGCTTGTACACTCCTGCATCTTGCAGAGGGACATTACACTTGACTGATGGTAAAAAATTACTAATCTTCTTCGGCGGCTTGAAGTATGTTTTGATAGAAGCACGCTTCAGGATATAGATATATAAGATATGCCTCGTTTCCAGTAAAAAGGGTCTCCAATTCTCTACACTCACCATACGAAACACAGCAGCATTGAGCTGATATTTTATGCTGACGGTCTATGAGAGCGTGGTCCTTGTCAGTGAGCTGACCCATTTGTGCTACAACCATAATATGGCTGCAGCATTGCTCTACCTCGTAAAACATGGCTCTACCACGTAAAGCATGGCTCTACCATGTAATATTGATGGATTTAACAATAATCAGAAGAGATGTGGGTATAATTTACCATAAGTTGATTTGACAACAACAGTAGTTGTTGGGTGCACTAAGCTCGAAGTTGTTGACGGGCAAACATAACTGGGACAAATGGTCCGACTAGTTAAGTCCAACTTCGACCAAGAGGTCAATCGACGGATTCAACCCGTGCGTGTTGCCAGTGATGAATTTTGGATCTTAGACGTGGTTCTTCACTGTTGTCTGTATGAAGAAGCTTAAGGTCGCTCAGCGAGCTAAGGAGAGGGCTATGCTCGGGGTTTCTCTACAGATAAACCTAGATATAAGGATATCCGCAGTAGAACCAGAGTAATGGACATAGCCCAACGGATTAGTAAGATGATGTAGCAATGGGCCGGCCATATAGCTCGAAGAACTGACAACCGACGGGGAAGAAAAGTTTACGAATAGCAGCCTCGTAGGTAGGCGGTAGGCGAAGTGTAGGCAGCCTCTCACTAGATGGAGTGACAACCTGGTGAGACTTGCAGGAAGTCCACAAATGGAGGAATGCCACCTGCATCCAGGTGGCTCAGGACCGTGCTTTGTGGCATCCCTTGGGGGAGGCCTATTATGTTCAGCAGTGGACTTGTGAACGGCTGTAGTGACGATGACGATGATGAGGTTTATTTAATCAGTTCTGTGATAACATGTGTCTCGTACAATAATTACTGCTATTTAAAATATGGCCATTTAAATATTTAGTTTGACACAACCAAAAAACATTATTAAAATTACAGCCTACCATTATCCACTGCTGAAAATAGGCCTCCCCACAGAATCTCCCATAAGGTGGATACTTGCCATAGTTTTTTTTCATAGTTGTTATTAGGAAGACGCTGCTGCCCATCTCCTGGTGTTTCCACATGCACGTGTGTAAGTGGTACTGGGTATTTTTACACCGCAAATACACAGTTTACTAAAAAAACACCTTTGCTATTATATAATAATTATTGGCGCGTAGTTTTTAAAACTTACTAAGTCGTGACAAATAACAAGGCTATATTCCTATTATTAAATCCTCACAGCTCCTTTAACCACTGTATTTTTTTTTCGAAATAAGAAGGCATTCTCTGAACTGTTTTAAAATCATTGAACGGCCCGGGAAAATCTAAAAGTATAAACGAGTGTAGGTACATACTCGTAGTATTCCGGAGTGCGATTCACGGTTGTCATCGCCGCAAACAAACGCACACGACTCCAAAACTTGATATTTTAACGAGCGGTCTACTTTAAATTTATAATGTTAACTTTTGTATTCAACACTCGGTGCTTACCAATTTTGCGGATGCTGCTGCATAAGTGAGCCGGTGTTGCCAGTAGTCCGTATGTAACATATTGTAATATCTAGCACCAGTAGGCGCGTTGTTCTCATTTTTCTTGTTGGCAACTCCTTATTTAGCTGTCGGTATATTTAAATTCCTATTTAAACGTCTGGTAAGAATAATGTTGTGTAAACTGCTATGCAAGAGAAGTTCCATGTATTAAATTTTAGTATTTTATCCAAAAGATATAATATCTGCTATAATTATTTTGGTAAAAATATCTGCCAAACTGGCCGTGTAGTGGCTGTGTAAGAAAATCCGCTACCGCATATCGTTCTGTTGGTGTCGTAAGAGGTGACAAAGGGAAAAAAACCAGGACTTCCTAATAACAAGCAGAAAAAAAATGCGGTTTCCGCTTTCTGTAAATTTCACAATAAGCGAGCAACCCGATTTCGATCCACGCCGGTACCAACGAAATTGTTATTTGCAATTTCAAGTGGTGATTTACCACGTTCTTGACAGCGAATAAAAATATCTTGAGGGAACCAGCCTATCTGAGAAATAAAAAAAAAAAACATTTCGAAGACAAACATGTCAAGTCCATGCCCTAAAAGCCTTTCAGAAATGTGAGGAGGCCTGTGTTCTCCAGTAGTGGGAAGTATATAGCATATGACTTTATTTTACTATAAGAATAATAATTATTCTTTGTCTGTGTGGGATCATACTGATATCACTTCGCTTCGCTTGTTGTGCACAAAATTTAATTTTTTTTTTATAACGTTAGGGGGCAGTTTACATACATAAATTTCACAAGAACAAACATCCAGACCTGGAATAATTATGTATTTGTAGGTCATACAAATTCTTGTTCCGTGCGGGATTCGAACCCAGCCACTGCGTCACGGAGCCGTCAAAACATTACTTATTTCATTTGTTTCCTTATCTGTTTTGATTACTTATAAAAAATGATGATCAAAGCAGATAAATATCGCGTATATGCAATTCAATTGAATAAATATATGGCTTCTACCTTATACACCAGAGAAAAATATGAGGTATACGCAATTCCATTCAATAAATACCTTGCTGTATTGTGAACGAATTTCTGATTTGTCTGAATGTAGAAAATGCTTGTGTGTGTGTGTGTTCTATTCGACTGAACGTTGTATCGCGAACCGTACGTGTAAAGCCAGAGGCGTACATGCGTTTTTATAAATCAACTTATTCGTTACGCCCCAGACTTCATTGTCCTCTGCTCGTAACTGCAAGTAATACGAAAAAAAAAATCCTCGTCAGGTTTAAGTAGAGACGACGTTAATGCAGTTCAGTATAATAGTGATTTAATATTTTTGTCATATTTTTTTAACAGTTTATTTACAGACTTCCAACCAAATTATGATACCAAAAACTTAATAATTTTTAAAGATTGAATAAACAACAATAAATACAAATATTTAATATATAATATTATATAATTGATTTTGTTTTAAATAAAAGTTTATTTACTTTTATTTTTAATAGAAAATATCGCTTAAAGTAATATGACAAAAAAACGCAGTTTCATACTTAGTACGTGGACGAAAATATACAAAGTCAGAATCATGCGTGTTTAAAATATATTGTGCATGCAAGTGCAATTATTTTTCATAAAGTAATAGACGTAGTTACAGTCTATCAGATGGTGGGCAACAGCTGAAGGAAACCTGCAAGAAAATCCAGCAAAGAAGGTCACAAATAAATCGCCGCACTTTGTATTAATACTGACTTTCTTAACCCTTCAAACCGGAGTACAACACTGGATACACTGATGCATTTCTGATTAGATTGAATAATAGTTCAAGGATCTCTACTACCTTTGCTCTTTGCTGCTGTATTTTGTATGGTGAGTGTAGAGAACAGGAGACCCTTTTTACTGGAAACGAGGCATTCCATCTCAGTCCTCAGGGGTGACAACGCATCTGCATTTTTATTCGTAATCGAGGATAGATGTAGATGTCTATGGGCACACACAGCACCCATTTACCATCAGGTGGACTGTGTGCTCGTTTGTCACCTTTATCCTATAAAAAAAAACTTCATTATTAAAATCAGTCCAGAACACTTTATCCTGGAATTATCAAATTCGCAACCACAAAAATTATGAACGTTAAGGCTTTTGAAATGAAATTGTTAATCGTAATTTTAAGCGCTGGTTTACCACGTGCTTGATAATGGAAAACATTGTTGGGAAACCTGCATTTCTGAGGAATAAAAAAAAATTCGAATACATGGGAAGTCTGCCAATACTATAACTCTCTCAGAAATAAGTCTAGGGTTGTGCCATACACTTTATACACATGTTGGCTGTAGCCTTATTTAAATTAATATAAAAACGGAACATTTATCGCTTCGTTGTTAACGGTTATTTACTTAACATTAATGTGATTTATCATTGTTTATTATTATCTATTTCTGCCGCCAAATCGCCAAAAAGCAGTGCTTGCACTTCTTCTGTGTTCTGATCTGAAGGTTATAGGCAGCTAGTATAATTACGGACTATGACACTCCATGGCTAATTAACTTCAAAACAACCCTTGAGACTCGCAGAAAGATGCTTGACTTGGTTTTCCTGCACAAATTAATTATAGGAAACTTAAACTGCCCTGACTTACTATCCATAATTGCATTTAAGATCCCAAAAAGATTTCCTCGTCTAGGTACTAATCTTACACTAATCAGTCACTGCAGCACAAACCTTAAGTCACCCTACTTGATATCACGTCTTTACAAGGTTTATGAGGCATATTGTACTGTGCTAAAATTAAAAAAGACTTTGCTCGACATTGATATCAACAATGATGAATGACATCTTTTTGCTGTATTATTGTTAAATTGTTGATTTTGTTTTGTTTTATAATATACTAGTAACTTTATATTGGTACATGCTGTGCTAACCTTTAAATAGTGAGGCATTTACTTAGTATTATTACTGATGTATTTGATTAATTTTAGTATACACACTGTTTGTCAGCCAAATAAAATAAATAAATAAATAAAATCTTACTCTTTCTCCTCAAAAGTGACATGGAGCTTTCTTTGTTTGAAGTTGACTGCAGGTGTCCATGGACTGCAGTAGCCACTTACCTAAAGGTGAACTCTAAGTACGTTTGTCACTTTAGTTTTATAAACAAAATACATTTTTTAACATTTATTTCTATAAATATTTTATTGCACTCTCATATAAAAAAAAACATTTCTCTAAAAACTCAAAAATATTGTTCGGACTAATTGAGGTAAGCCGGGAACCCTAAAACGAAGAAAAAATTCTAAAAAATGGAACACGTCAAAATATATTCCATCGAATGGAGATCGCCAATGGCGCGGATTTGGATGCGCGGTTGAGCAGTCGCTACATTCGTTCCATTTTATCGCCGTGACTCTTGCATTTCTGTTTTGCGTTGAAAACATTTATCTGTGCAACCGACAATAGCTACAGCAACACCTCTCCAGCTTGAATTATAGCTCACACATTTGGTCAAGATTTACTTATTTTCCTACTTGATTATGCATATAATTAAAATATTTTTAGGTTAAGTTATTATAAGCATTTATAATTCCATAGAAAACAATTTAAATTTATTCTTTGCTTTTCACTGTGTGTCGTAAATATCATACTCATTATTACGTCTACAGCTGCAAATAGCCCTCCACTATAGATAGTCTAATATTTGCTGTAGTTGGCATGCTTGGAAGGCCAGTTGGCAATCGAATTTTTATTATTAAGTATTGGGTAGATCAGGTTGATGCTGCTGCCCATCGGCTGTTTACAGTTTTCCTCTGTCACAATTTACGACACACGTCTCTTACACCGCCACTACACGGATTTCTCTCTTTAACAGCCCATAAATTTTTACGCTCAAATTTGCACCTTAATCTATGTCATAACAGGCGACAGAGGAAAACAAGCCAGGAGATGCGCAGCAGTATCTTCCTAATAACAACTAAACAAAAAAAAAACTGCGGTTGTCAACATTCCAACGCGGTACCTAGTTACAGTAGTTGACATGAGGTAATCCGCGGGGAGGCCTACGTTCAGCAGTGGACATTTGATTGGCTGTAATGGTAACGGTAAAGGGAAAAAGAAGAAAGATGTATGCTTGAGTGAGTGTCAAGAAGTTAAGCAATGTTTAGGCGTTACTTAAAATGTACGTGGTGTTCTGTCTATTTTTCTTTGTTAATCTATGAGTGAGTATGGTCAAATTAGTGGTGAATACGACTGACGAATTCTTGAAAAATCTTAACTAAAGCAAAAGACATAAAGCGTTGAATGTTGAATGAAGAAATTAATTAATCTTCGTTTCTTTTGTAATAGGGAATGCAATAAAAAAAATTTTCACTATCAGTAAATCAAAATATTTTATTGGTGCCATGCTGAAATCTTGGTGCCATGTTAACATTAAAACATATTAAAAATGAAATATATTAAAAATAAATTGAAATAATAACAAAAAAACTAAAATGTTTAATCATCATAATAGTCCTACACCCGTGATATCGCGCCAAGAATACTGTCTGCGTTTCCTCGCTGAATGGCTAGACTTCGCCTTTGAGCGAGAAAAGAACCAGCCCTCCTATTACAAGCAGCGATGACCAGTTGCTGATACAGTTTCTTTAGGAACTTCACCACACGTGGACCCCACGGACCGATAGTCTCTATAGCAAACGGCACAAATATGTAGTCATCTCTAAGAGACTAATATTTGCGCTATAATAGTTTTAGCTAAAGTAATATTATGTTTATAATGGTATTTAATTATACTTTATATTCAATTTATTTAATGAAAATGTAACCATTGTAGAGGATACCGAAATAACAAGCGATGACGACGGACTGAGAACAATGGCTCCGGTGAGTATCGATGGCACTTGTCAAAAAATAAAAACGCATCGGGCGACCGCCGCCGCGCAGCCGCGATAAGGGCGCGCGCTTTTTTGCCCTTATTTGCGTGAGAACGGCCGTTTTGCCGATCGAAATTGGAATACGGACGTTTATGGCATAGCAAGTGGTCCTCACTGCTGTAGAATTGTATCTGTGATTTAAGTGGCGATTTCTCTATGACGTTTTGTGGGATTCGATGGATGGTCGTTATATTTTTCGTGAGGTTAAAAATTGTTAAAGAAATTTACTCGTATATTTTTTAAATTACCTTAGAGCAATTAAGATATAAAATTTGACAATTGCGTGGCATAGTGGTCCTATCTACTACAGCGCTGGTCCCATGTTCGAATACCAGCTGGAGCAGATATTATGTGATATTATATGTAAAACATAAATTCTTAATGTTCGAATCGAGTTGTGTTGGAATTGTCCACGTGTCTCTAAAACTGGATCCCTTTTTTTACATGGGAAAATGCCTACGCATAACCGCCTCGCGGGGGCAAGGACGGGTTATGTCGGACTCGCACCGACTAAAATCCCATGGTGTTCCACCTTCGTCGCATACTGACAGGGCCACGGAACGCTTTCGCACACATCCGTGGCCCCACCAGCGCTGGCCGTCCCATGGCGGCTCCTTCTCGGGAGAGGACTACTCCTCCCCCATCTCCTTCTCAGGTAAGGTGCACCAGAACACATAGCGCGCCCTCCTCCGGTACAGGCACGGGTGAGTTCGGACAAGAGATTTTGACATGTATTTCATACGTGGTAGAGCCATGCTGCAGCTATATTAATTGTATAGTTGTAGCACGAATGGGTCGGCTCGACCGGGGAAGGACCACACTCTTACAGAATACCAGCGTAAAATAGCAGCTTAATGCCGCTGTATTTCGTATGATGAGTGTAGAGAACCGGAGACCCTTTTTACTAGAAAAGAGGTATTCCATCTTGTTCCCACGGCTGACAACGCATCTGCCTTTTTATTCGCAAACGAAGATAGATGTAGATGTCTATGGGCCACAGCAACCACTTACCATCAGGTGGACTATGTGCTCGCTTGTCATCTTTATCCTATAAAAATGTCTTACAAAATACAGGTTTATTTTTTCAGCATCATTAGCCTGCAGCAGTCCACTGCTGGACTGTTGCCTCTCCCAAGGCGTGCCACTTATCCCAAACTTCGGCTTCACGCACCCAGTTACTTCTAGCTGCTTTGCGCAGATCATTGCTCCATCTAGCCGGAGAGCGTTGCCCACTGCTAGTCGCCCAGTGCGGTCTCCAATTTATGACATGTGTAGACGTATCAGAAGCGATGATCAAAAGGTGACAGATACGGCCGGCCCATTACCACTCCAGCTTGAAAGTACGGAAGGCAATGTCGGTGACCTTGGTTCTTAGACGGATTTTTTGGTTACGAATCTTATCCACCAGAAAAACTCTGAGCACAACTCTTTTCATAGCTCAATAGTCGACTTTCAGCTCCATATGTCAGTACAGGCAGGACGTGTTTAGGGTTAAGTTGTTGATTTTGTGAGGCATGTAGTGCACCGTAATAGCCTTTGGCCTCAGCGAGAAGGGTTTCGCCATCATATGTCTTCGGTTTATTAGTGTGAATCCTTGCAAGCTTCTGAGAAAGAATTTTGGGATTGTTTTTCCTGGTTCCGCTATTTTGCCTCTTGAATTAAGTTTGCATTAGAACGCTGCAAGTTAAACTGTACAGCATTCTTCACGAGTCTGGTGAGTACCAATTGTTCTGATTGAGTGGCTGTTGTTGCTTCACGTCTATTTTGTATAAGCTGAAGTGATCTCGTCTTAGAGCTTAAACTTTCGGACTACAGTTTGCCTACTACATAACCAGCTCCCCTCATCTCTTATGATTTTGATCACAATAGTGAGATACTCGTCGATGTTCAATGTGAGCTTAAGAGCATCAAATGAATTCCGGTGTTCCAACTAGAAACGTTGGTATTCCACAACTTTTTGAAATTAACGCATTTGGGCAGAGCGTAGACCTCATCAGACGGGCTCTTTCAATCTTAAAATCGATATTCAGAGTACATCAAACAAATCGGTGATCGCTTCCGATATTGTGCCTATTGATCACTAAGACATCTCTGATATGTGCGTTTTGCCGTCATGGTGAAGTCGAACTTGACACAAATTTAAATTACACTTGTTTACGTGCAATTGATTTTTGTATCAAGGGTTGTTTACAGAAGAGGGCCATAAGATCAATATATGATTTAAAGCCTAAAGAGTCGCTGCGACAAAAAATTAAGGAAATTAATATATTAACTTTGGCCTCCCAATACATTTATGAAAATGTAATGTACTCGTACGTACACAAAAATAAAAGTAGTTTTAAAAAAATAAGTGATATTCATTCTGTAAATACTAGGAACAGACAGAAGCTAGAAGTACCAGTTACTCGACTCCACCGAGATGGGGCGATATATACGCTTTTACAACTAAATCCCAGAAAATATACAAAGTTTGACCTCCTCAAAGCTCAAAAACTTTATTAAACTAAGTTTGTATAAAAAGGGTTATATTAATATTAAGAAATTTATGGATGATAATAACCCCTGGGAATGAGGTGATCGCTACTAGCGCTGATTTGTTTTGTGTTGTTAATTGTGTAACATACATGATTGTAAGCTGTTAATTTTTTTTTTTAAAGTCCCGTTGGGTTTTTTGGTGGTTCTTCCCAGGACAGAGGTTTATTTCCGAACCAGTGATAATTAAACAAAAGAGTGACTTTCAATAAGTATTATTATTAATCTATATTAAATAAAAAAGTTTCTGTTTCTGTTTCTGTACACGACACAGGAGAAAACTTTACAGTGACGGTAACGTAATTTTAGCATCAAGAAAAAATGTTAGTATATATTTCTGAAGTGTAGTGGTGGCATAAGAGAATTAATAACCCCATATCATGCCGTGTGTGCTATAAGAGGAAACAGAGGGAAATAAATAGAAGACGGGCAGCAGCATCTTTCTGATAACTCAAAATAATACAAAGCTGATGTTGCCAACCCGACTGCCAAGCGTAACAACTGTGGCAAATATAAAGGATATTTGCCTATAATATAGATGTATATAGCTTATGTTCTGCATTAGGTAGTAAGTGCCATACGCATATTAAAATGCAGCCAGTGCTTATAGTTCATGATCATCTTGAATTTCTCATAAATTACTTCTTCCTTCCTGACAGCACTTGTGCATATTATCGTTCTACTGCATTACTTTTATTTTTAAACTGCTCCTTTTGGCTATTTGTCAAGTTTTATAATATGATATATTGTTCTTGTTCTTTCGCAAACTCGCTTTCGTTACGCTTCGTTTCTTTTTAAGGGCAAGTAAACCTCACAAACATAACGCGGACCATTCATTTTATGATGCCATACTCAGCAACACCATCAGTCTTGTCTTTAATCATGTAATCAATGGAATGGATACTATTGGAGTTCACGGTATGGTGCCATTAATCAAGTTGAAATCAGCGACGCGAAATCAATGCGCTCACTAGAAGACGCGATTGGAATTGTACCGGGTAATGAATTGGTTTTGTTTATAATTAGAAAATGATTTATATTATAATTTTTTATATTATAATAAAATTTTGTATATTATGTTATGTAAATAAATTAACTTTAATTCATTATCAATTATAATTTGAAACTAATTAATAATATTAAAATTAAAATTAATTTTAACGCTATTTCTAAATTGATGTTGATAATAATAAATTTTTAATTATTTATGTATTATTTGGTTACTAAAATAATAAAATTGTGGTTTTACTTATTTTTTTTTACTTAAAAATTATTATTGTTATTCTCTGTTTAAGTATATGTTTGCAACTTATACACGGCAATTAACACATCAAACTTTTTTGAATTTATTTACGGAGAAGTAAAAAAAGTTTAAATCTTGAATTTCATGCAAGTTATCCTCTTTGGCCAAATTGTAGTAAGCGCGACTGTTGGTCGTGTGATCCCGGGTTCGAATTCCGGGTTTGCCAAAAATCATTTATTGTGTTTTATATCAATAAATTCACAGTAGCAGCCGTCAGGAATTCAGCGGCGATTCATTGGCCGTGCTTCGGAAAGCTCCTTAAGACGTTGCTTCTGCGCCTGATCTTTCTCCAGTCATGTCGGCTTGCCGTCCCACCGGACTGTGAGAATGAAGATTTAGAGAGTGCACCCGTTCTTGTGTACACATTTGTGCATTATAATCCTGTCGTAGAAGTGTAAAAACTAGGCATTTTAAAAACAAAATAAACAATTATGAGTAAAATACTGCCGAGAAATTTTGATGCAAAGGAATCCACTACCAGCATGCCATATGTAGGTGTCGTAATAAGCGACAGAGGAAAACTGAAACAGAAGAAGTGCAGCAGCGTCTTCCTGATAATAGCTTAAATAATAAAAAAACTGCGAATGCTAAATCTTTGGAGGAGGTCTATGTTCGGTAGTGGACTTTTGACGGGCTTTAATGATGATGATGATTGTTATTATTATTTATTATCTGTATACAGTAGCTTATTGTTTTTATTTTAAATTTTCTTACAATTTGAGGAGTGATCGATAGATGTAATTTTTAGTAGACCTTTTAGATCGATATCCATTCACTTATCTCTTGCTTTATTAACTTCGACCTTTAAGCTATGAAAATATGATTTCAATAACATTGAAACGGTAATAATTTGCGTTGCATATCTGTGACATCTCAATGAATGATGTGCTACTCGCGATAGCTATCTTAAATAGCGGGCATTTTGTTCTAATGGGTTCTAGAGAGGTTTAATATTAACTGCAATGGCTATTACTTAAGCTATTTTAAACTGCATCTTATATTTTATGAGATGGATTCGATGGTTTTATTGTACAGTTTTCCTTTTTCTTATTTCAATATGATGTAAAAGTAAATTAAGTTACAGGCTATATACGTTCCACTGCTGTTCACAGGTCTCTTCCTGCCAGTGTGATATAGTGGCCTTCACACACAACACGTGGTAGAGCTATGCTGCAGCTATATTATTAGTATAGTTGTAGCACGAATGGGTCGCCTCGGACGGGGAAGGACCACGCTCTCACAGAATACCAGCGTAAAATAGCAGCTTAACACTGCTGAGTTTCGTATTTTTTTTTTTTATAGGATAGGGTGACAAACGAGCACACAGTCCACCTGATGGTAAGTGGTTGCTGTGACCCATAGACATCTACATCTATCCTCAGTAAAGAATCAAAATGCAGATGCGTTGGCACCCGTGAGGACTAAGATGGAATGCCTCTTTTCCAGTAAAAAGGGTCTCCGGTTCTCTACACTCACCATACGAAACACAGCAGCGTTAAGCTGCTATTTTACGCTGGTATTCTGTGAGAGCGTGGTCCTTCCCCGGTCGAGCCGACCCATTCGTACTACAACTATATTACTAATATAGCTGCAGCATGGCTCTACCACGTATAAAAATGTCGTATGGTGAGTGTAGAGAACCGGAGACCCTTTTTACTGGAAAAGAGGCATTCCATCTTAGTCCTCACGGGTGACAAAACATGTGCAGTTTGATTCTTTATTGAAGATAAATGTAGATGTCTATGGGTCACAGCAACCACTTACCATCAGGTGGACTATGTGCTCGTTTGTCACCCTATCCTATAAAAAAAAATATTTTTGTAATATTTTAACTCTGCTATTAAGGTATCCCCACACATTCTGGATGTCGTTGCTCGTGGGAGCCATTACCCCACCCCTCCTTATTCATAAACGACCATCGTTCTGACCCTCATCCAACGTCTTCACCAATATTCTCATCCCACGTCTTCATCCCGGTTGCTTAATTTAAATAAATTTCGATAATGTTGTGAAAATTGAATAGGAGCAGGAACAGTCAATAAAAATACTTTTCTAGATATACAGTGATGTATTGAAACGAGCAATGCGTAAAATAAAAAAAAAACACTTGTATTAAATAAAACAATCAAGATGAACTTTGCCTAGAGCACCTAAAATGGCAACAATAACGCGCTTTCAATTTTATTGACGCATTGTTTGCGCGCCATTTGTAATTCAAATTTCACGTCTTACTTTGTGTTGCTAAAGAAAATTCCTAAAATTTGTATATTTATCTCATCAATTTTTGATTAATAAAAACAATAAAATGGTTGCACTCCTGACGAGATTTAGTTACTTTATAAATTTTTGTTTCTTTTCAATAGCCTATAAACATCTATGGCTGGATATGGACCTCTCCCGTGATATGGAGAATTTGAATTAATTGGCACGCTTGGGAGGAGGACTAACGATCGCTATGTCAAATGTCTTGGCATCTTTGACGCTTTGGCGCGTGACCGGTCTAGCGTAAGGAGGTGATTATAATGCCATATTTTACAACACCTACGGCACGATATGAGGCGCTGGATTCTCATACGCTGCAATCACACGAAACTTTAAATTACGGCAGTAGTAGTTATATAATGCGGTAGATATTTTTTTGAATAAACATTTAAAGGAAAACCAAACTACAGAAAATAAGACATCGAATGAAACATCATTGGCAACCGCAGTTTTTAATTTCCTTTCATTCAACTGTCATCAGGAAGCTGCTGCACATCTCTTGGTTCAGTAGTTAGTTATAGTTACTTTGTCGACTCTTACGACACCTACAGGATGAAATAGACACCGCCACTATACGGCAAAATTAAAAATAAATAAAAATATTTAAGAACTTTATATGTAGTACGTGCTTTTTTAAGGATTATTTAACGAATGATATATGAAGTGCATGTATTGCTGCTGCTCTGTTTTGTATAGTGAGTGTAGAGAAGCTGAGACCTTTTTTAAAGGAAACGAGGCATACTATCTTAGTCCTCAGGGGTGACAACGCATCTGCATTTTGATTCTTAATACAGGATATTATATGTAGATGTCTATGGGCCACAGAATCCACTTACTATCAGATGAACTGTGTGCTCGTTTGTCACATTATTCTATAAAATAACCTACATCCCACCTGATGGTACTCGTAAGTGGTTACTGCAGCAAACTTCAAACGAAGATGGCTACAGATGCGTTGTCACCTTTGAGGATTAAGATGGGATGCCTCACTGCCTGTAATTTTACTGGCTCTCTATATCCTAAAGACCCGAAAGCAGCATTGCAAACACTGCTATTTGGCGGCATAAAAGGTAAGAGGGTGGTCTCCCCTTGGAAGGGGTTCCCGCCTTCTAATGGCGGAGGGGCTTTAGTAGCCCTGGCTTGGTCGCTGGTGCTTACGAGTACTAGTTTTTTTTTGGGCCCATAGTTTCCGCGTATAGCACTAGAGGGGAGGGGTTAGGCATTTCCTCAAGTAAAAAAATAAGAAGGTGGTACCTACCCCGACGGGTTAAGCAGAAGGCTAGTTGTACCACCTAGAAGTATTTCGAAGAGCACCGCAAGAAGTTGTCCGGTGCTTTCTGCGGTTACAGTGCATCTGCAAAGCAGAGTGAATGCGGCAAGTTTTATTTCTAAAGTGACCTAATCCAAAAGTGGTCTATTTACAGGGTGATGACGATAATCTGATATTCCGCAGTTATTACGCAAATATCATATTATATTTATAACACAGTTACAAACACACTCACATAGACATGCATACATACACATTCATTGGTTCACATAAATTAGTATCGATCTATTTAATCTCAAATAATGTAATGAAATATAAGAGCGTGGATATGTGACGTAAATTCAGCTACATTATACACTCTACAAATAAGACGTTATAACTTCCGTCAATACCTATTATGATTATATAGTACGTCACTCATTATGTGCTTAAGCCAGTCTAAATATGTAGGGAAATTTAACAACCAAAATGTCTCACACTCCGCGGCCTGGTAATGGGAGGCTCGTGTTCATAAATCAACATAACAGCATAAGTACTAACGGAATGTGAGGCGTCGCGTCGAGCGTGCTTCGGATCCCGAAGAATTACACAGAATTACCTTACAACTACGTCTAAGTAGAATATTGTAAATTTTAAGAGTAATTGCTTTAGCGATTAAATTTATTTTAAGATGCTTTTAAAGTGTTTTAAAGTGTTTTTGGAACTATTTGATATATTTGATATTTTTCTTTTCATTTTATTTCGACTTTTTTCATTGCGTTCGATAACTTCTTTAACATTGTTAGCAAAAACCTTCTTTATTTTAAATTATTATGAATTCCTTGTTTTAACACCTTAAAGATATTTATTACAAATTATTCATTTCATATTTTATCAGTTTCTGACACCAGGTATGGATTTACAAGAAGTGAATCTGCTTTCTCCTCATTTTTCCTTTAGACCTATCACTTTTTTATTTAAATATTAGTAGGCATTACTAATTTTCTCCCGTGCGGGAGTCCCATCATTAAAGAATCATTTTAAAACAGTTACGATAAAATCATTTTTAGTTATTAAGCTTGATTCGCGTAATCTTGGAATAACTCCCATTTTAAAATAATCCATCAAACTTTTTATCTAGTATTCAAACACTAGAAAATTTTAGAGATTACAGCGTAACCTAACCTTACATGTGTCCTAAAACTTCACTAATTTATATGTTTATTGTTTCCATTGTTAAATATCTTAGTTCATAATAACTGTAATAACTAAAGTTATACATTGTGTCGCTACAATTCGTTTCTTGAATTGAAAATAAAAAAATATAATATAAAATATTCTGGGTGTATTCCTTGATTTTTGCTTATACTACATTCCTTAAATAAATATTTCAGTTGTGAACACCTCAATGTTGACTAGGGACTAAAATATAGCGATCAACCGATTGCTGTTTTAAGATCTTATGCAAATAGCTTCCTATCGGAGGCGCAAGTTTGTCGCGCTTCTGTAGATGTTGGAATTCCGATTGTGATGGAGGAAAATTTGTTGGACGTGGTATATAGAATAATAGAATAATAAATGGAACTTAAATAATATATTAAGTAAATAAGGCGAGTTTATAAATATTATAATAAGAGAATATCATTACCGTTACCATTTCTCCCAAAGTCTACTGCCGAACAAGGTTTTTACCATAGATTGTCTAACAATATATTGGTTATTGTTGCGATGCTTGGCAAGCGGGTCCGCAACCGTATTTTTTAATTTCAGTTGTTATTAGGAAGATGCTGTTGTCCGACTCCTGTTTCATTTCCCTTTGTTGCACTTTACAGCATGGGATGATATGCGGTAGTGGATTCTCTTACGCAGCCGCTACATAATGTTGAATTAAGTGGGGTGAGGTAGTCTCGAACGTAGCCAGCTGACCAAGCTGGTTAATAAATATTGGTACTCAGCACGCCCTTCAGATTTAGAGATTACAAATGATATTAAATATTAAATATAAAAATAGGTTGACTATACGTTATAACGTTGATACGTTACTAGTGCGCTTGCAAATACTGAAATTGTGGTCTCTGGCCTCAGTCGCTCTCGAATAAGTAGTCGATACGTACGTCCTTTACTGTATCCGCTGTATTTAGATTTTGTTTAATAACTTCAAAATACCTTCGTGTACTGTGTGTAAATGCACTAATTATACAAAAAGAAGTTCCAGGAATCACACATCACAAGTAAGATAGCCGAAATCATTTAATCCTTCGTTAAACAAAAAAAAAAAAACCTCCAAGAAAAGGACAACTACATTGCTTCCGCAACTGGAGTGATAAGGACACAAAGCGCGTGAATATATTATATTATATCAACAATTTAATTTCTAACGGAAGCGACGTTGTGATTCAGCTAACGTTGTCATCTACTTGTTTGGAAACATAGTTTATGATAAGTAATATTGAACCTATTTAAAAATAATTACTTTAGTTGAACAGTCATACTATAAAAAAAAACTGGATAATCAAATGTAATATTTGACGAGATGTTTTAATATATTTAACTTTTTTTAAATAAAAGCCTTTATGGATCTTAAGGAATAATATTATCTGTGTACACTATTTTTAGAATATAAAATGTAACAAGCGTAAAAAAACATCAGATGCTACATAATAATATGTAGCATCTGACCGTTTAAGTGTATCACTGAGTTATTTTATAATTTGATTGCCTATCTAGTTTAAAAAAAAAAAACTTTTGTATAAAAACAGCGCACCAACCTTAATACCGAGAACTGCACTTTCTGTTTTGTTGTCTTTATTAGTTTATGCAAAGTGTGCGGTGTTTGGTGGCCCGAGTAACGATTGCATGTACACTGACGCGCAATTGACAAACACTAGTATTTCTTGTTGTAGTCTGTTGCCTAATTACACCATCTTATTTATTCAACATTCTTCGTGACGGACGAGCTATGACTGGAGCCTCCCTATGTAATAGGATTCATTATAATAAAGCTTATTGAAAAATAAAGCTACTGACAGAGGTTCAGACTTAAGTTAAAACTTAAGTAACAGTGGGCAGTCCACAAAGCTCATAGAACATAGGATTGGACGGGTTGATATACGAGAAAGTGCAACAAAGTGCTCAGGATCGCTCGCATTAAGATTGGCCCATTTTGAATATTAAAATGTTAAACATTTGTGTAAATTGATATCATAATTTTTTCCAGTTTCAACAGTATGTGCAAAGGTGGTACTCGCACCCTCCCACAAATAAAATCCCAATGGAGCATCATTAAAATGACAAAAAAGAAATTAAGTCTGTCGAACGCAAGAATCTTCCGCAGACTGGTGGTGTTCCACCTCCAACAACAAACCCTGAAAATGCAGATGACATCTGTTCATGGCTCCCTAACGAATTTGTCATTGACACAAATGAATTTGATTCTGATGAAATAAATCAGGTATTATGTATATCAAAATTCTAAGTTACAGGTCGCAAGTTTTACCTCTACCCACTACAAACTTTCATTTGATGAAACAATGTTGTTCCTTTTCTGCCTAAATAAAATACCTACTAAAGTTTACTTAATAATATTATTATCTAAAAAAAATCCATGCTTACATATAGTTCATTAGTAATTAAATTATTTATTTCATTGTTTGTAGATCGGGGAGCAATCGCAAAATGAGATCAAAGTGGATAAGATAATTAAACTTGTCAACATTGAAAACAAGACTTCGGATATTGTGAGCATTAGTAATGCATTGAGATAGCAAGCAATTTTTATATTTTTTATACCTAATTTTATTTTATATTTTACTGTTGTAGGATACAATGAGTACAGTAAAGGATGTCACAGTAGAAATACTTCAGGAGGTCCAAAATACACAAGAGATAAATATGTGAAATGTCATAAATCAAGTACTTACTAAACATGTGCCAAACTGGGAATCGAACCCGTAACTTGATTTGTAATCCTGATTTTGTTGAAGCCATGTAAGCAGTTATCTCCCAGTATGTGGATTGTAAAGTTTAGGGATAAAAATATTAGGTGAATAAAATGTAATGGTCTGTTCAAACTTGAATTTTATTTGATGAAACATTTATATCAAAGTATATTTAAGATTAAGTTAATGTAAACCAGTTTCTTTTAACGTTTTCCATTGCTACAGGTTTTATCTATTAGCTCGCCACCAAAACAATTCTTTACATCCTCTATGAAACCTGGAACAAAACATAAAATTAGAAAAAGGTAAATACAATGACCTCTATTCTAATAGGGATTTTGTTAATTTATGAAATTGTTGCTTTGATTTTTTTAAATACTCGAACATAACTATTTCTATTTCAGACCTCAGATCATGCAGAAAGTATAGCCAATACGAAAATTGAGTGCAGTAAAGAGGTTCATCAAGCCCAAATGGCAAATGAAGTAAGGAAAGCCCGAAGCTTGAACGTAGATGAGACACTGATAAAAATAAAAATAAACTTCAAGTTCTTGAAACATAAATAATTGAAAATTAAAATGTGGTACCTACTTACTGATAGCCTTAATTAGTTAAAATTCCTATCGATTAATGCTCGTAGAATAGCATTATTGGAGTCGCTTCCTCTGGCCTCACCAATTTGAGGTAGAAGTTCAGCATCCATAATTGCATTGAGTTCATCATCATGATCTGAAAATTATATTATTAATATTATATTATTATGTAAAATATATTTTATTCATGAATGATTAAAATTATTTGTGTGCAAATTACCTGGTACCGAAACCTGTTGTCCTATTGCAATATTGTGCAACACTGCAAGAGCCACAATTGTAGGTTTCACATTTTTCATGTGTACTGTCATGCCATACAATAGGCTTTGAAACCGCTGCTTCCACACACCAAAGCAACGTTCAACACAGTTCCGAGTGGCAATTTGTGCTCGATTATATTTTTCTTCACGCTCGTTTTGAGGTCTTAGTATAGGTGTGAATAGATATGGCTCTAATCGGTAGCCTGAATCTCCTAAGAGTCTCTCTAAACTCTCTTTTTTCGAAGCGTTCTTTAAGAGTGGATTCGTTGAAGATACGGGAATCATGGGTACTTCCTCGCCATCTGGCAAAGATGTCTCTGATATATAGTTTAGCATCGCAAACTACCTGCATTAAAAATGAAAAATATGTGAGCACAGTTATGTATGTAGGTAAAATAGGTACATATGTATATGAGTAATATGCCACCTGGCAAAGAACTGCATTGTATTATTATATGAACTTACTTGTCCATTCAATGAATAACATCCTTTTCGGTTTATACTCGTATAATACTGAGCTGCATCACCACCAAATTTCTTTATTTTTATGTGAGTACAATCGATGCAACCCAACACAGAAAGGAAATGTCTTATCTCTAAGAATTCCCTTATAACCCTTTGCTCTTCTGCCAGAGACTGCGGCATTTTTATGTAAGTCTCAGAGTGACGAGCAATCGCGCCAGCTGCTCTGGCACAAATGCGACTCATAGTTGATTGAGTCAACCAATGAAGGTCTCCCCAATCATCTTGAACCTAAAAAGGATAGGTACAAAGACGTTTACACACTCATATAGGGTTTTATTACTTGTATGCTACGAGTTGAAACTTACTTCACGACGTCCCCAACATCTAATGGCGGTTAACACCTACAATTCTGGTGACGCACCACAACCTCTTGAGTCCAGTTGTAAATCCTGCCTAACGAGATCAATTATAAAAGATGCCGTATTTTTATTAAAGCGGTATCGCTGTTTGAACTCTACATCGCGCAAAGAAAACGGATCATATATCTTCTAGTAAACCTTACGACGACGATGCGGAGCATTTTCTACTTGCTCCATAGCGTCTAAAGCTTGCAGAGCAACACTTTTTAGCAATCAAAATCCACAAAAAACAATTTCACCAACAACAACCTATCCAACTTCAACAATCAGCTGTTCGTTGCTCGCACGCAAATCGGCCATATTTTTCTTTACTACAGGTTTATAGTAGGGTGGACCCTTCTATAACTTATGAAGCCGTTATTGAACACTTATAATGCGTTTTAGCGTTATTAAACGTTTATGAATAATGTTTTACGTGTACCTCCTTATAACAAGCTAATAAACCTATTTTAACTTTTTATGAATAAGACTGAAAGTTTATAGCCTATTAAAGAACTACTGAAAATTTAAATTTAAATGTTATATTAAAACAAGGATTTAGCGTCAGCCATTGAATGCAATAAATAATTATATTATGTCTTTAAACAAACTCAATGTCCTGGCAGGATTAAAAATTGATTTTTATTTAGAATTACTTCAATGTTAGCACAATACCTTTGGCTTGCGGCCATCTTTGAATGATTGTCGGTTGATATTGAAGTCGATAAACGTGCCAAGTGCTCATCGATTTGCTGTTGTGGCTGATTTAATTATGTAGCGATGGTAAATATAATTGAGCTTAGAACTACCCGTTAGAGTAAATGTTGATTTGTTGATAATTTTGTATAGTTGACTTTATCACTGATTCGTATTACTATAATGTTGCATGTCATAGACTTTTATCAACCACGATGAATTGACGCAATCACCACTTTGATCAATAATAACAGATCTACAGTGCTATTGTATTACTCTGCTCGGGATTGTTTACCAGTGGAAATCACTCCATAACCACGTCAAAAAAGAAGTAAATCAATTTGTAGTCAATACTGATACATTTAAACTATAGGTACACCGAAATAAAACAACAAACGCAAAAACAAAACCAACAATGATTCCCACTAGAGTTATACAATCGCACTGTACACACATTTTGTACCCTTATTTGTGTAAGTCCAGTGCCAGTGTCCATACTTATATATTATAGCAATAGTCATTCAACATCAAGATAACTGTTATATTAACATTCTAATCAATTATTTTAAGACATAATGAAATTATCACATAGATACATATACATAAAACATAAACACTCACGCCTGTCACCCAGAGGGGGTACGAAGAGACTACGGACTTCCATTTGGCACGATCCTGACACTCTTCTCTCGCCTTCTTTACATCCATATATCCACGAATACACGCTTGTCGGTTAAAAGTACTCCTAATCTGGCCCATTTTTAATATATCGCCAATTTGGTCGATAAAGCATCCTCTATGGCGTCCCTTCCCGACTCTTCCGTTCACCTCTGCAACATAAATTTGCTTTGTCACTCTTTCCTCGTTCATTCTTTCTACATGACCAAACCACCGAAGCATTCCTTTCTTAATCCTGATCACAACGTCATCTTGCAAACCAAACTTTTCTCTTATCACACTATTTCTCACCCTGTCATTCAGATTCAGCCCTAGCATACTCCTTAATGACCGCATTTCTACAGAATTTATTCTACTCTCATGCTTCTTCTGCCAGACCCAACTTTCACTACCATACATTAAAGTAGGGACTAATACAGCATTATGAATTGCCATACGTGCCTTTTTTGACACATTCTGACTTTTCATAATAGCGTGTAGAGCCCCATTCACTCTATTTCCTGCGTTCACTCGTCGTTCTATATCCTTATAATATCTACCATCCCTGCTAAATAAACATCCCAAATATACAAACTCATCCACTTGCTCAATCATCTCCCCTTCTATTCTTATTTCACATAACGTTTTACTTACTTCTCTTTCAAAAACCATCACTTTCGTCTTACTTGCGTTCACTTACATACCTTTCTTTTAATGACCAGTTCATTAAAGTAACCATAATTTGCAACTCGGCCGCCGACGATGCAAATATGACTTGATCATCGGCGTACAAAAGGCATTTGACGGTTAATTCACCCATTCTCAACCCACATTCTTCAACTTTCAATGTTTGCAAACAACTGTCCACAAATAGGTTAAACAACCACGGGGAAGCTACACAGCCCTGTCTGACACCTTTTTGAATGCCAAACCAGTCCGAGTAGACCCCATTGATCCTGACACAAGCACTAGTCCCTATAAAGAGACCTTAATGCCCGTATCAAACCAGCGCTCAAACCAAATGACATACATGTTGTCTTTAGGAAGTAGAAATAAATAAACAGAGAATATTAGAATCTATAAAACAATATTACACAATGAAACACATAAGGATTAATTTAAATATTACTAAATATAATAGATTAGACAGCAACAAAAATAGTACCGTTTCAGCATTACGTTAGGTATTTTAATACGTGGTAAAGCCATGGTGCAGCTACATATATTATGGTTGTAGCACGAATGGTCGGCTCGACCGAGAAAGGGCTATGCCATACCATCGTAAAATAGCAGTTCAATGCTGCTGTGTTTCGTATGGTGAGTGTAAAGAACGGGAGACCCTTTTTACTGAAAACGAGGCATTCTATCTGTCCTCAACAGCGCATCTGCATTTTGATTCTTAATCGAGGATCTATGTAGATTTCTATGGGCTACAGCATCCACTTACCATCATGTGGGCTGTGTGGTCATTTGTCATCCTATAAAACATATGATAATATTAACAAAAATGTATAATCTATAAAAATTTATGACATCTTCAAATAATAAAAATGCCGCATCTGTTTCGTATTATTCTTCTATGCGTCTAGGTGACGAAGTTGGCGCCTGTCTTCAGTGTTTACGGGAGAATATTTTTGCAGATCTGTAAGACGAAGTTAACTCTACGTATATTCGTGGCACACGGAGATAAGGCTTTGAGTGAGACGTTGTTGGTACTTGAATATGTATGGAGTTCGCAGAATCAATTCGGGTAAATATATAAATTCTTAAATGTTTTTGAAAAGGAAATGTGTTAGTTAAAATATTGCTAGGTTCATTCATTACAGCCCATCAAAGTCTACTACTACTGAACACAGGCTTAGATCCATAAAGTGCCATATAAGTGTAATATTTGCCATATTTGCCACGCTTGGCAGGCTGGTTGGCAACCGCAGTTTTTTATTTTCTAGTTGTTATTAGGAAGGCGTTGCGCCCTTCTGATGGTTTTGGTTCCCTTTAACGCCTCTCACGACATCCACGGGACGATATGGGGTAGTTGGTATTCTAATACCGCCACTACAAGGTCGACCAAAAGGTTAGAAGTTTGGGGTTAGTCAAAACTTTTTAGCAAGGGAAAAACATTTTATTTTATACCAAAATAAAAACGAGAAAATTATAAACGTGATAATTTAGTATAATTTATAATAAAATAGAATAGAACGATATTCATTAAAAGAGCAAACAGGTATTGCTACGAGACATTCGCCCAGTTTCTGAAAGGTTAATCAAACACCTTCAATTAGCTAACCTTACTTTTACATTGATCAACTGTTAACAAGCTGTTAAACGTGATCGGGTTTCTGAAATTCAAATTACAAGGAAAATTAGCTAATCTATGATCACCGACAAAGCGACAGTAGCTTTTCTATGTGTTGTTTTATTGGCAGTAAATAGATCTTAATTGGTCCATATTTCCCTATCTAGCATAATGTACATTCTCAGAGACCAACAGTTTGCGCTTTCGGTGTACTATGGTAGGCCACGCAGAAAGCTTTGCGATAAATGTTTTATTTATTTATTTAATCTTTATCGTGCTACACCTTAATCTAAGGGTTACAATGGGCGGACTTAATGCCTTATGGCATTCTGTACCAGTCAACCCTGGGAGAATTAGACAAGTAAAAGTTGGTAGGTGCTTTTTATATGTATGAAATACTGACCGGTTATAATTTATTTATAAAATACGAGTATTTACAAGTAAAATACAAATTTTTCAATTTCAAATTTTCAACGTTTTTACGAGCTACGTTGAAATATTGCGTTTCATTGAATAATGATTATTACCACGTTTTTATTGTTTTTCTATTGTTCCGGGTGGAATATAGTAATTGATTTTAAACTAACTTCCCGATGAGCTGGAAACTTGAAATTTTGAATATAGCTCACATTCAGATAATGCAAGAATATGACAAAAAATTTCACTTGTTTTTAAGATTAAAAAAGTTACCTAAAACAGTTAAAATAATGCATAACCACGCATTTAAAAGATAAAAAGGACAGAATGGTTCAGATTTTTTAATTATTTTTTCCTCAACATTCGCGTTTACTACTTAATTTCAACCACCATATATCGCAAAAAAAAAAACACTGCATACATATATATATATATATATATATATATATATATATATAAAAATATATATACAGTGTACATATATAAAAAATATTGTTTGGAACAAAAACAATTAGATAATTTTTACTCTTTTTAAAAAAACTATAATAAAAAGAAAAAACTAAAACTAATAACTTAATTATCATACAGTCCTTCTCCCCGTGGTATCGTGCCAAGAACGCTGGCTGCGTTTCCTCGCTGAAGGGCTATACTTAACCTTTGAGCGAGAAAAGAACCAGCCCCTTATCACCAGCAGCAACGGCCAGTCGCGGATAGAGTTCCTTTAAGAACTTCACCGCACGTGGACCCCACAGACCGTCTCTACAGCAAATGACACAAATCTGTAGTCATCTCTCAGAGACTCATATTTGCGCCACTTATTCAGTTCAGCTGCCTCTGATGGATATAAAAAATTGAAGTGTCAGTCTGTAATATTGAAATAACAGGCGCAAATAACCATTTTTAAAATTTTTGACTATCTGTCTGTCTGTCCAGGTTAATCATCGGAATGGCTGAACCGATTTTGATGAAACATAACTAACAGATATAGATCAATGGCATTAACGTCACATTAATAGATCCTATATATGCAAAGCCGGGGCAGAATAAAAATTATTCTTTTCTATTTCCACAAATTCTTGATAATTCTTTACCTCTTCATTTTCCATTTTTTTGGCTTGTCAATCAATTTAAATTTTTAATCATTTAAATTACTTAGAACAAAATTATAATATTAAAGGAAAATGAATACCTTCTCAAAAAAAAAAATGTTTCCACTAAAGTTATATTCTAATGTATTTGAACACCTAAAGTACGAAAATAGGTAACAATTACTAGAATGTTCAAGCGAGGTAGCTTTTAATTAATAAAACCAGAATCTTAATAACTGCTTCATTTTCATCTGTACGAGTGAACTAAATAGCTTCGCAGTTATTACTTTACACCTCTATTTTAATAATTAAATACGTTTTGATTAAGTACAGCACTTACGAGAATGACACCTCATTAATTACTTTCGGTGTTTCTTTTTAAAATAAAGCGGTAAACTGTCTTTTCTATTTAGGATTTATTCTGGGTAGGTGATGACTCACTTACCATATGGTGAGTCGTATGATAGGTTGTCAGTTGCCCGGGGGTGACACACTCTTTGTTAAAATGTAAAGTAACATCGTATATACTTCACATTGCTGGGTACGAGCCTCCTCTTATTTCCAAATAAATTAGGGGACAATTAATCCGCCGCTGTACTTCACAATGTCTTTGAAATATTTTTATACTTTACAGATCAGCAGGTTTCCTCACGATAATTTCCTCTGCCGCTTAGCTCGTGGTAAATCAGCACTTCAAATTGTTAATAATTTCATTTGTGCCGGCAGGGCTCGGCTGCCTCAATGTTCTCTAAATACTTCATACTCTATTATGCCACCCGTGGGGGTAGATTTTTTCAAATTAAATGGGAATATGTATGAAGTATAAACTTACCGTTAAAGCCTATCAAAGTCCACTGCTCAACATAGGCCTCCACGTAGATTGCCACGTGGGTGGGTATTTGCCTTAATTGCCAACCCACCTTGATGTTTGACTATTACAATCATTATGAATCGAGCATAATATAATAATGGTTCATTTGACCGAATTTCAGTCACAGCAGACAGTCTCAATGGAGACTAGTCATCTGCGCAGAACAGAATTGCAGTGCCTGAACGTAGTAAGCACAGGTTGAAACGCCGCAAACTTCCTGACTCTGGTCTGCTACTGAGAATTTCTTGACAGAAAAACCGATTAACTGATTTCGGTCTGATCGAGGTTTCGAACTCGGGACTTCATGATCAGCTACGCATTTACGACCAATAGACCAACGAGAGATCGAGCATAAAACGTACTTTAACGTATGGTAGTATTGGCCGTGTGGTCGTGGCGTGAAATAATCTATCTGACTGTCTATCTATTAGAAATTGTCTGTTTCTATGAGAAATGTCATAAAAATTTGGAATGGCTTCGATAGATGGCTGCATAACTACCTCGTTACGTAGAAAGACGAAGGGCATCAGCGTCAAAGGTGCAAGACTTCTAGCCCGTGGTAGAGCCATGCTGCAGCTATATTATGGTTGTAGCACGCATGGGTCAGCTCAACCGGGGTAGGACCACGCTCTCACAGAATACCAGCAAATAGCAGCTAAATGCTGCTGTGTTTTGTATGGTGAGTGTAGAGAACCGGATACCCTTTTTACTGGATACGAGGCACTCTATCTTAGCCCTCAGGGATGACAACGCACCTGCATTTTGATTCTCAATAGAGGATAAATGTAGATGTCTATGGGCCACAGCACCCACTTACCATCAGGAGGACCGTGTGCTCGTTTGTCACTCTTATTCTATAAAAAATGTATGATAATCAATCTACCTACCTAGAATGTTGGTGATAGTAAATCCTTCATACAACGGGAGAAGTACAAATCCAGCAGTAAACTTCTACGGTCTAATAATGATGAAGAAGAACGTGCTCTTATGCGACTTCTTCATTATCTTATGTTGTCTTCTTTTACTAATGTACTAATAACTGTGCCAGTAATCGTAGTACCAGATGTTACACCGTTATCTTCCACAGGCAATGAGATTTCATCGCATTTTCGGTAGTCGATTCTCACGATACCCACTGTTTGAAATGATGTGATGAGTTAACCAACGATACCATAAAAGTGAATGTTCAAACTACCGTATCATATATGGGTACTTAGTACTTATCCAAGGTTTATTCTTTCTTGTTTAGAAAATTCCACTAAAAACTCATACACGCAACGGCCCACGCATGAACACGCAAATACACAAGGATACGCCCACATATGCACGATGCATCGTTTAAGGCTAAAGATCATCTAAAAGACCTACCTACTTTATAGACCTCATCTTAAAAAAATATTCAAATTTTCGTAGCTCCATATTTAATTTTACACAAACGGGCCATGACCCGCCGCTAAAACTTTTATTTCTATAACATAAAAAAATTAAAAGAAAGTAGAAAATTGTAAAATCAACTGATAATTAGTTTAGTTATAAATAACATGGTCCTCCAAAAGGACAATGTAAATAAAACCCCATTTGCATTTAATTATTAGAGCGGTATCTATTTGTTCAATAGATAAGTTTCCGTCGGTAAACTAGTTGATACCGCGTGGGTAGTGATTAATGAACCCCCTATCTTATTTAACTAAGATAGTTCGTGGATAATTCGCAGGCTTCCGAGCGATTTTGAGTGCAATCAAATCATAAAAATTGCTATAGTTAAAGCTCAGTAGTAATGACTCTTATCTATGAAGACAGTGTCATGTTACTGGCAAATTTATTAAGAATTATCATTTGATAAATAATTAAATTAGAAGTTTCTTAGAACTGTCTATAAAATCGACTTGCAGCCTTAATCTAGTGACCTATACTACTAGTGAAGCTATAAAAAAGCGAAGCTGAGAGAACTAACATCACCATCATTATTTTAGTAAGTTTCGTTATTATTTTTAGTAATTTTAGTTTTTACTAAATTTGAAATTGGAATAAATATAAGCACATACAGACATTTGTAGTGGAGAATAAAATGCGATTTTTTTACACTATTTTTACTATTTTTACGCTGGGTGTTCGCTTTTAAATTTCATTAAAGGTGCGCGTGTTAAAAAATTGTTAATTGCAATTTTAAGAGCTAGCACGTGCTCAGCGATGAAGGAAAACATCGTGAGGGAACCTGCATGTCTAATAAAAAAATGCAGACATGTGATTGCCGCTTACACTCATTGGAGCCGCGCTTCTCTCGCGCCCTTAGGAGTAAGAGGGGTCTGTGCGCTACAGTTGGACGAATAAAGGATGTCATCATCATTATCATCATTACAGCTCTTCACAAGTCTACTGGTAGACATAGGCTTCCTGCAAGGAATGCCTCAAAGCATGATCCTGCATTTATCGACTTCCTGCATGTCTTACGAGGTCGTCACTCCATCTAGAGAATTAACTGTAGTGTTGCGGAAACTGTGTTATCTTTTTTTTCTTTTATGATATTTTGTTACCGAAAATAAGACATTGGCATATAATATATACTATATGCCAGTATCTATATATAAATTATACATCTGCATAATACAACAAAAGCAAACGTAAAACGTTAAAACGTAGCCAACCATGATCCTCACCAGATTACACAGTTGCACTATCTATTACGTTGTACAGTATGGTATTACATACATTAAAAAAATGACGTCTCTCTTCATTAAAGTAATACGAGTACATACTCGTAGTACATACTACTTACTAAAACAGACACCGCAAGCAAAATCTGTGCGGCAGTACGAGGCGCGTAGTCGGAGGCGCAGAGTAGTTTTTTGTTACACAGACTATGTAAGTGTAAGCCTATAATTAAAAAATATTCAAATTTTCGTAGCTCCATATTTAATTTTACACAAACGGGCCCTGACCCGCCGCTAAAACTTTTATTTCTTTAACATAAAAAAATTAAAAGAAAGTAGAAAATTGTAAAATCAACTGATAATTAGTTTAGTTATAAATAACATGGTCCTCCAAAAGGACAATGTAAATAAAACCCCATTTGTATTTAATTATTAGAGCGGTATCTATTTGTTCAATAGATAAGTTTCCGTCGGTAAACTAGTTGATACCGCGTGGGTAGTGATTAATGAACCCCCTATCTTATTTAACTAAGATAGTTCGTGGATAATTCGCAGGCTTCCGAGCGATTTTGAGTGCAATCAAATCATAAAATTGCTATAGTTAAAGCTCAGTAATGACTCTTATCTATGAAGACAGTGTCATGTTACTGGCAACTTTAATTAGATTTATCATTTTTGATAAATAATTAAATTAAAGTTTCTTAGAACTGTCTCTAAAATCGACTTGCAGCCTTATCTAGTGACCTACACTACTAATGAAGCTATAAAATAGCGAAGTTTCGTTTTATCTTTAGTAATTTTAGTTTTTACTAAATTTGAAATCGGAATAAATATAAGCACATACAGACATTTGTAGTGGAGATAAAATGCGATTTTTACACTATTTTTACACTATTTTTACACTGGGTGCTCGCTTTTAAAATTCATTAAAGGTGCGCGTATTAAAAATTGTTAATTGCAATTTTAAGAGCTAGCACGTGCTCAGGGATGAAAGAAAACATCGTGAGGAACCTGCATATCTAATAAAAATGCAGACATGTGATTGCCGCTTACACTCATTGGAGCCGCGCTTCTCACGCGCCCTTAGGAGTAATAGGGTCTGTGCGCAAATAAAGGATGTCATCATCATCATCATCATTACAGCTCTTCACAAGTCCACTGGTAGACATAGGCTTCCTCCAAGGAATGCCTCAAAGCATGATCTTACGAATGTCTTACGAGGTCGTCACTTCATCTAGGGAATTAACTGTAGTGTTGCGGAAACTGTGCTATCTTTTTTCTATTATGATAAATTGTTACCTAAAATAACACATTGGCATATAATATATACTATATGCCAGTATCTATATATAAATTATACATCTGCATAATACAACAAAAGCAAACGTAAAACGTTAAAACGTAGCCAACCATGATCCTCACCAGATTACACAGTTGCACTATCTATTACGTTGTACATTATGGTATTACATACATTAAAAAAATGACGTCTCTCTTCATTGAAGTAATACGAGTATGCACTACTTACTAAAACAGACACCGCAAATCTGTGCGGCAGTACGAGGCGCGTAGTCGGAGGCGCAGAGTAGTTTTTTATTACACAGACTATGTAAGTGTAAGCCTATAGTCACACATGTTGCAAATAACAAGGTTTCGGCACCTTTTCTAGTACTTAGTAAATATCACTTCAATGTATCTCATATTTATCGTCTTTTTTCCATAAATTTAAAAATAACGCAACAAACAAAATTAAACATTATAAACTAGCGTTCCACCCCGGCTACGCACTTGTGATTTCTGGATCTTGACAACAGCGCACACTACCGGGTCCAATTGTGAATCTAAACTATCGAGGGACCCACTTAAACATACACAAAAAAATTAATCAGAATCGGTCGAGACAGTTTCGAGTTTTAGCGAGACTAACAACAGCAATTGATTTTCATAAACAGAGTTATGCTGCATATAGATTTTTGTTTCATTAAGCTAGTATTTACATTTTGGGAGATATTAAAAACGTGACCTACCCCTATTCATGACTTGCGAGTGTATATTAATTACGTTTCAGCGTGAGATATTACCCCACACTACGCCTTTATGTTCTGAAATATTTGTTTACTCTATACGCTGTATTTTAAAACTAAAACCCGTAAACACATTAACGATCCTATTTACGTATCACATTGGCATAGATAACTTATGTTTTACAGAGTAGATGCAAGACGATCAGAGACTTCAAAATAATTGAAACATAATTTTAGTGTTAATAATTTTGCTGTTAATGCTAGTAGTATTATTAGGATACAAATAAAACTAAGGTAACCTAGGTTAACTTTTATGTTATTAATTTCATAATTTGGTTAGTAACTAAAATCAAATTCACACCATGTTTCCAAATTGCTGTGTGTAATTTTTAAACTAAAATTTAAACTTCAAGGTTTAAAACTATTTATTTGGTTTCTTTATTCATAATGAAAAAAAAACATTTACCCATTGGTGATATACATAATATTATAACGATTCATTTGTTCAATTTACTACGTGACTGTCAGTACTAAAAGTGTTAAATAACTTAAGAATTATTAAACTGCCGATAAATGAACTGATAAATAAAGAATCATGTTTTATCTGACTGGGCGGAAAGTATCGAATGACTAATTTCTTATATACTCGTACATCTTTTATACATTATATTATATATATTACATATTTTATTCAATACTGAACAATGAATTTGTGGCAAGCGTTGGGGGAGGCATATGTTGAGCAGTGGGCTTGTGAAGGACTTTAATGAAATAATGAATGAATGAATTAATAAAATTTACGTATAAAGTTTTTATGCCAATACTCAGAGTTAATCAGCGTCCTATGTAAGCGAACTTATCGCGAACGCGTCGTAGTGCTTGACGTCGCGAATGTTGAGCTATCCAATGCGAAGCGATGCGTGCTCTTTGTGCAACCATGCACGGCGACACCGCAGCTACCACGAGTATTTTTAGTATAAAGTTAAGGGTTAGTACAATTTTTTGTTCTATGTTAAGGGCGACAAGCGAGCACACATTCCGCCTGATGGTAAGTAGAGGCCTGTAAACATTCTACATATTTTCATCATTAAGAATCAAAATTTACGTGATTACCTCCTGACCTGACGACATCATATACCTCATATACCTGACGACCTCATATACCTCATATACCGCACGACCTCATATGCCTCATATACCTGACGACCTCAAATATTTGCAACAAACTTGAATTTAGACAGGTCAAATTATTTTTGAACTCTTTCCATATCACAGAGTACGTTATTCAGATGAATTTATCTTGGTATAGTTAGTGAAAAGGTAATAGATTAATTATAGATAAAATCAAAAGAATGCAAGAATTCACATTTAATTAATCACGCATTATCATAGTTTTGGTATAATCTGGCCATTTAATATTGCGTTGCTTACTCTGTGACATATTTATCTGTTAACATAATGGACTACTTACATTATTAACACAGAGTATTATAGACGAGCGTCTTTGCCTCCATCGCTGGCTTTTTGATCTCGTAGTATCTACGATTATTTATGAAAATCAGTGGGTGGTGGCTTGTAGAGGGAAACAGTACTAAAAGAGGATTACTACGAGGCCCGCGTAGTAATGTTATAATTTATTTCTCTAAAAAATTCAAATTTCATAATTTGTCTAAAAATTGAGACTCAAATGCTTAGGCTATATTTTACAACTCATAATCCGTTTACTATATTTACTATTTTTTTAAAGAAATAAAAATCAGAGATCTCAGTGAATAAAACTTTTGCCGATGTGGAAAACTTTTTTAAATGTCTGTTGCTATGTTATACAATAAGTTACGACCTATTTATTGTGTATAAATCCGCCCCTTGTTATTATCGTCGAATAAATATTTTATTTCTTAATTTTATCCCCTGTGAGTTATTGGAAGCCAGCTACTAAAACATTTATGGAGTAATTACAATAGCATATAAACTGCTTAAATGATTGAACAAAAATATGAAAATTTGATTTCCCTCTTATTATTTCATTTGTTATAAAGTATTTATACGAATTCTTCTATGCATATATTTAACTTTACTAAGTTTTCTTTTGTTCAAGTTCTTTATAAAAAAGCTGCAAACTGTAAACAAAATTCCTTGTTCTCCATCATAATAAAAAAAAAATAGTCTGTATAGTTCTATACTGAACTTGAGCCCTTTATTTTTTGGAAAGGATTAGCGTGTAGTAACGGTGCAAGAATATCCACTACACTATCGTCCCATGGATATCGTAAGCGGCGACAGTGGGAACCAACCAGAAAATGGGTCTTCATTATAACAATTAAAAACAAAAATCTGCGGTGACCAACCCGCCTGCCAAGCATGGCAACAATGGCAAATATACCCCTATAAGACAATCTGTGGGGGAGGCCTATATTTAGCAGTTGACATTTGATAGGCTTTATCGGTAATTGGCTTATTGTCATGCGTGCGGTTATCTTATCAGATATTTCGCATCTTCGAAACTGCTCCCCATCGCTGGTTTAGGAGTTTGGTCATTAATCTAGTAATAATGCCATCTATCTGAAATCAATCCTGTATTCATTTCCTTCTCAGGGTAATTTTTAATTGAAATTAGCATAGAGGGAATCAAAGTTCTTGTATTTGAACTCTTTATGCATATGACATTTTACGTAATGCAGAATAAGATAGTTATTTATTCTCACGTTATTTCTTTTGCAAGGTTGCTGCCTTTTTCCATTCTACAGAAACCGCCATTGATGTACCATTAGCAATACAAAAACGTTATCGATAAGTTCATTTATTCATTCAGTTCATATAATACTTATTTAAATCAATGAACGTTAATAAAACAAATAAAGCTTCATTTTACAATTTACATTTTTATGTTATATAATTGTTAAATACATTTTTAAGCAAGGCATAAATTCCAAATATCTACATTTCAGCGGTCACAGAGTATTCAATTTAATAATTGCATTTCATTCCGTTTCCTGTTAATTATAATTTAACATTCGTAACAAACACAATTTCACTAATATAGTTCTGCATATTTATATACTGCGGTCACTAAAATAACAATATTGAAATATATTTATAAATAGTTCTATTCAATACCGCAACAAAAGGATCCTTAAAAGTACTCGGCGTTGCGACACCTAATAAAAGAATCGACTGTATATATCATTGGAAAAGTAAAAAGAGACTGAAATCGGCGCAGTCGCGTTATTCCGGGGTAAGACGTGCCCCGCATGTCTTTTCTGTATGTTCACGTCCACAGGGTTCAATCAAAAGAAAAAAAGCGATTTCAAGTATTAGGAACTAATCAAATGTGTTGGCTTAAAGCACGGCATGACGTTTGTTGTTTCAGTTCATCACGAGTAAATCCAAGTAAAGAGAAGGGACAAATTTTACTCCTAATGATAACCAGCACGCGGCCGTACTATTCATTATGATCCAAATTTCAACGGCATGTCTGTTGGTTTCGAATTATTGGCTTATTATAAAATTTGGCTAATAATTCATAGGTTCTCGGTTCCTGCCAGTCGTTTAATAACTTTCTTGTAAAATGCAAAAATTATTTCTCACGTAAATGGAAAAATATTTTTTTATTCCTTAACTTTTATAATTCATTAATTACTGCCTATAAAAGTCCAAGGATGAACAAAGGCCACCCCCATAAATTTTTTGAGTTGTTATCAAGAAGACTCTGCTGCCCATCTCCTGTTTCATATCACCCACGGGATGATATACCTCATCTCTTTCGCCGCCACTTACATTATTTTCATGTAAAATCCTAAAACTACAAATAATTTAAGAGCTGTCATTACACTAATTTTAAAATTATTATTATACAAAAATATAATTCTAATCGCAGCAAGTAACGTTTTACTTCTATAGTATAAAAGCTGCAGCCTCTAGAACCTATTTCCGGCCCGGACACGCCACCTGGGGCTTTTTATACTGTATCATTCATATGCTAATGTCCGCTAAATATTAGCTATAGAACCTCGCCTCCATCGACCGTTGGCTATGTGCGGACTCAATGGGACGGAAGCGTTTTAAAGCACTGCGACATTTTTATGTTAGATTTATGATTTTTTGTGATTTATAAGAGTAAGGGAGTGGCGGGAGTGGCGGGAGTGGCGAGTATCTAAATATTTCGAAAGGAAAATATACGTATCGGTTTTTGAATAAAGCTTTGTAAAAAGGACCAAAATGTAGTTACTATTACTGTATCAGCAAGAAACCCAAAAAATAACTATGTTGTTCAGTGACACATGAACGATATTTGCTTTTATATTATATGCAACGCTTTCTGCACACATCTAAAACTAACTTAACATAACACTTGACATACATAAATTAACCTGTTTAATTGTAAAAAAAAAACAATAATAGAATGGATCATCATCATCATTACATACACTCACGACCGCACGCACGCGCGCACGTATTCGTAGCAGTGAAATAATTTGCCTGCGTCTGTCTTTCCATCCGATAACAACCTGTGTGTCTTCAAGGCAAGAGTGTATAGGCTTTTGTCACGCTAATGCCCAAATACTCAAATGCTACTCAATTTTCACTTCAAACAGTCACTTTGACTTAACCCTTTAAGTCAAAGTGACTGTTTGACACTTAATGGCGTCTTAAAATTAAGTAAAATTTGAGTATTTGGGCATTAGACAGTGCGATTTAACATCCAAGGCTTCATCACTACTTATCAAGAGGTAGGAATATAGTCAAGCAATGGCTTATAATAAGTGAAAAAGAATTGTCGTACCGTCATCTATTGGAAGCCATAAGATTTTTTTGGCATTTCTCTTTGTGTCTTACAATCCCTATGGGACGGAATTTGGTAATAGATTCTCTTACTACGCAACCACATGAAACTTTTCTCTATACTAAAATTATCAAAAGCATCATATTGGCATGTTCATTGCTAAAATACCTGAAGTTTTGCAGACTACTCGTTAAATAACCCCGATCCCAGTATTAAATTTCGTGATTTTCGTGCAACTACATTTCTTATATAAGACAATCACTTAGTCTAAGTAATTGGTAAGCAACGTCGTGCTAGGATATCCAATCAAACGTTTCTGACCTCAAACACATCATTAACAAACGAAATAGAACTTTACTGTCCAATAACACGTTTCAGGTTTGTGTGTCATTAAATTTATAGATGGATATAGGCAATTTTGAGATGGGCACAGAGCGCCACAGGGCTGATATCGGTCTAACTGGTAAATTGAATATTGGAACTTAACCTCGAATGACCCAGATATAGCGAGGTATAAGAGCTGATTTGTAGGACATGCAATTAGGTTTTCTAAGTTGTTGATGTCGTTTAAAAGATCCTATTAACTGCGCAGCTTTTTTACTAGAAGCAATATTTATTTTATTAGTTTAGTTTTTCTAACGTATTTTTTCTAGAATACTTTTTGTAACATAATTTCTGCAATCTCTAGAATTATTTTAATTAGCACTTAATAGTCTATTATATTAGTTGATAAATGTATATGAAACAATTTGGAATTTTTTCAAAAATAATAGGGTGCTATAAGAGGTAGTCCATGTGATCAGAAGTGGCTACTGCAATCTTTGTTGTCTGCAAACAAAGAAAGCTGCCCTCAAGAACTAAGACAAAATACTCATAGCGTTTTATACAGTTAATCTCTTTCCCTTAAAATGCAATGGGTACACTGATGTTTAGTAAATTTTTGATAATAGTTGATTACAAAGGTGAGCATTATAGATAATAACCGTTTTTAAAGTTTCATTCTATACATGTAACTTCTTGTCGTGTAATGGCGGTGTCAGAAAATCTATCACCCCTTCGTTCCATCACCATACAAACCTGTCAAGCATAACGATTAAGACAATTCTTTCTTACAACGGGAGAGAGAATGTGCGGTAGCACAGCTGATGAAGATGAAAAAAGAAGACAACTGAAAAGACGACAATACTTCTGCCTTCATCATTACAGGCCCTCAAAAGACTACTGCTGAACCTAAGCATCCCTCAAAGATTTGCATCTTTGAGGGCTGCTTAGTACACGGTCCTGAGCCACGAAGTAGCCGTTAAATTGCTGCATGTCTAGTACCAACCTATAATTCGCCTTCCTTTACGAGGCTGCTATTCGAGAACCTTTCTTGGCTATCGGTGGTCGGTTTATCGAGCTATATGGCCGGACATTGTAATTTATGCGAGATATATGTTCAGATCAATATATACATAAGTCAATGGTTCAGATAATATAAATAATGATAATAATATTATAAGTTATTCTATAAAAAAAAAGTTATTGTTAGTAGGATTTTTATTATATTATTCAGTTTTTCTTGCGGATTTCATTGAGTACGCTGATGACAAGTAAAATACTATTTTGTGTTCACAGAATACTAGCGTATAATAGCAGCTTAATCCTCCTGTGGTTTGTATGGTGGGTGTAGAGATACAGAGATCCTTTCTAAAGGAAACGAGGTATTCCATCTTAGTCCTCAGGGGTGACAAGGCATCTGCATTTTGATTCTTAACTGAGGATAAATGTAAATGCCACAGCATCCACTTACTATCAGGTGGAGTGTGTGCTCATTTGTCACACTTATTCAATAAAAAAATTTAAAGCAAAACAAATTTTTAAAGGGTGATTTTGCAGTTTTCAAATACTTTTTATGTTTTCTCTTCAAACATTTTATAACCTGACTGAATATAAAAGTGAGGCTGTTCAACCGTTTTAATCATATAACTGTAACATTTAATTTGATAATGTTATAATTTATTTTATAAATAACTTTTATCCCATGATTGAAAACTCAGCCCCCAATCATAAAAACCTTTCATAACCTACTTGTATTAATACAATATGATACCGAAAACAGTGAAGCGAAATGTAATAAGTACGATTTGGAGAAATTTCGCTGATTTTCTCTGATATTGCGATTAAGCATAAATCTCGACATAAGAACATCGTTCAAATCACTCAGTAATCGTTCATTCAATCTACCTAATTTCATGGCTGCTTACGTATCTGGTTCTCGTGGAAAGGGTCAGCATTAAAATGAAAACCGGTAAAACGGACGTCAGTTACACAAATGCCAAGTTGAGTGCCGTCTCTCAAATAAAATTCTATTGTTAGCTCAACAACGTTCACTTGAGATTTTTTTATAGATTAGATTTTCCAGTTCCTACATGAATGTTATAAATGTATTCTGTGGGTTAGGTCAGACTAAATAATGTGTTAATCTGTTTTAAAATGTTTTATAGATTTGCTTTTCACTGCAATGTCAGTTTGAGTGTATTATCTGCGTTAAAATGGTGCGTTAAAATAGTGCTGCGTTAAAAGGTCATTGCCTAGCGGATCAATAAGTTGAAGTGACAATTAGCCAGCCAATATAGCTCGAACAACCGATAACTGAAGAGGAAGAAAGGTTCTCGAGTGGCCACGTACCCGTGAGCGAAGTGGAGGGTTCGAGGTGCAGGAGGTTGCACCCACTAGGAGGAGTCGATGGATGCAGGTGACTCAGGACCGTGCTTTGTAGTATTCCTTGGGATAGGTCTATGTTCAGCAGTGGACTTGTGATGGGATGTAATGATGTTAATGATGATGAAAATGTCAGTTTAAAAAATTGTCGTTCCTTTATAATCAAAATTGAAATTCATCGCAATTTCAAGTGCTATTAAAACACGTGCTTGGCACTAAAGAAAAATACATGAGGAAAAGCAAATCAAAAGCAAAAGAATGCAGGTTACATTTCGGACGAACGAAAAAAACGAAAAAAAATCTTGGCAAGTTGCTATACTCTTTCCGCTACAGTTTTTCATTCTCATCAGCCCTTAAAAAATACACTTTTTGATATGCACATCTTACATTGTAATTGGCTCTTATAATAACCATAGTACGAGATGAGGTGATAGATTTCCAGTCACCATCACGTCACGTCAACTTCAGTTTTTTTAATTTATTCTTTTAGAATGTTTTGTCGTTCAATCCTTTAAATTCCTTTAAAAATAACTATCTGTTAAACAATGAAACTCATATATGTGTTAAAGTTAGGAACAAATTTCATTTAGTTGCTCAAGTGATAAATATTTACAGTATATTTCTAATAAGAACAAAACTCATTCATGGAGCTGCACTAACCAATAAAATACCGTATCTGACTTTAGTACGGCATAGTTCGTTCTAGTTTCAATTGTAGTCGGAGCTATTGTGACGACCCGCAGTAATGATCCGGTCATTCGAATATTCAGCCAATGTGATTATAATTGGGCAAACCATTATTATTTACTTAAACCGAGCTCTATATGACGTTATTACTTCAATCATAATTTTTAAATTAATGGTAGAAAGTGGAAGCGGAACGTCAATTCAAGGTTGTTAAGGAACGGTAATGATATTATATCATGGTCTCAGCAAATTCTATTGTTCCGACACCGTACCGTTACTTACCCGTTATGCCTCGTTGGTCTAGTGGTCGTAAACGTGATTGCTGATCATAAAGTTCCGGGTTCTAATCCTGGGTCGGGCTTAAATCAGTTATTAGGTAAGTGGCGATGTGTTCGAAGATTTTAAAGCGCACTGACTTACCAAAAGCCTATTCGCTCTTGCCTTAAATATATTATATACATATATCTTCACTATAATCCTGTCCCGTGCAGATGGCTAGTCTCCATTGGAACATGACTCCGTGAAGGAGTCTTAGAAGCGATTATTACTAGGCCAAATTGTTGACAAGATCGATATAATGCATCAACGTAGCTTTGGAGATGCACCATACTATCTGACACGAGGCACACGTCTATACTATAAATTATGTAGCATTGACATGAAATTTAAAGGGTGCAATAATCGACACGACAGGAATAATAAATAATTCATCATCATGACTTATTTATACTAGTGAGGAATATAAACGAACGGGCAGTCAACCTGATGCTAAACCGATGCCGTGACTCAGAGACACCTACATCTATTCTCGATTAAGAATCAAATGCAGTTGTGCTGTCACTCCTCCGGATTAAGTTTGGCCTTGCCACCAAGTTTATACGTAGTAGAGCCATGCTGCAGCTATATTATAGTTGTAGCACGAATGGGTCGGCTCGACCGGGGAAGGATCATTCTCTCGTGCGAACAGCCAAACAAAAAACCAGCGTAAAATAGCAGCTCAATGCTGCCGTGTTTCGTATGGTGAGTGTAGAGACCCAGAGACCCTTTTTAGGTATTGGATACGGGCATTCTATCTTAGTCCTCAGGGGTAACAACGCATCTGCTTTTTGATTCTGAATCAAGAAACGATGATGTAGATGTCTATAGGTACAGCATCCACTTACCATCAGGTGAGCTGTGTGCTCGCTTTTCAACCTTATTCTATAAAAAAAGATGCGTTGTCACCCCCGAGGACTAAGATTGAATGCCTCGTTTCTAGTAAAAGGGTCTCCGGTACTCTACACTCACCATACAAATCATAAGAAATAATCGATCGATCGTTGTACCTAGCGTCTTTCATCTTTGTCGTTGCTTAGCTTTCCTGTTCTGGTTATTTAACGCTTGGCGTAAACGAGTTAGTTATTTTTTTATCACCTCCATTTATCAAAAGTCATACGATCTTCCTGAAATTTATAACATCGTCACGACTTATGAAACCCACGTAATAAAATGGTTTGATATTATTTATCACCTCGTCACCACTGGACAAATGTTGATTATGCTCAGATATTGGCTCCTGCCCGAATTCAAATACAGCGCCTCAACTCGGCTTAGCAAGCGGCTAACTGGCTGCTAAACTACAGTCATTTTACTTAAGTAGAATCATTACAGCTTTAACAACTCATTTAAATAACAAAACAATCATCAGATGTCTAAACCTATCATTTGAAACGGAACTCCATTTGATCCAGTTATATTGTTTTGTACAAATAAATGCATTGTGATAAAAAATAATAACTTTTAAAGCATTCATAGCGCAATATCGCTGTGAACGTATCGGGGGGCGGTCGGTCGACTGAAGCGATTGATTGGACTGTGTGAATGATTATATTTATTCGCTATGAAGTCTTATAGTGGACGTAATGCGTATTGGTTAGTGAGACATCGATATATTTCTTTACTTTGTGGAAATTCATTGTAATAAAAATATGAAAATTATTTCAGTGATATCCGCGTATTAAAATAAAATAAAATGGCGTGTTTCACCTTTTCCCACAAAATTGAAATGAAAAACGAGCTCAGTCAGGTAAGTAGCTACTGCAGTCCAAGGATACCTTGAAACAAAAATGGCTATGGATGTGTTGTCGACACTGACGATTAAGATGGAATACCTTTAAGACTGCAATTATTATATTGGCTCTCTATATATAGGTAATAGAGTTGTGCCCACCCATATGATCCTTTAGAAAGAAAAAAATCCTATCACCAAGTTACAACATTGATTTCATTTCATTTCAATGTAAACAGATATTTTCAATATTAAGTAAGGCATGACATGATGACCGCAAGGCACTATGCCTTGAGTGAGTTCGAATTTTAGAGGCACAACTATTGGCTCTGGCTGGGATTCCCTATCCTATCCTATCCTTCATCAGCGATAATATGTTTAGGTGCAATCGAGGTGCAGACATTTTATAGATTCTGTCGAGGTAAGAGTAAACTAGTTTAGCTCAGAAAAAATGATTTTGTCCTAAAATTGAGTTTGGCCGCTGACAAAGTGTTTCTAACTGCAAGCATTGGTTCAAACTAATTTTGACGAGAATTTTAGTCAAAACTATTTTTCACCGAAATCTATCGCCATAAGCACTTTTTACTGCTTTTGTCGGTCAAGAATATTTATGACCGGGAAACAGTTCTAACTGTAACATATCGATACACATCCTCGATTTAGAATCGAAATGCATTTACATTGTCACTCTTCATATGTAATGCCTCGTTACTATAATGGTTCTCATAACAATAATGGTTCGGAATATAACAACTGCTAATGCTATTTTGTGTCAGTATTCCACGAGAGCGTGGAAACACCAACAACTCAAGGCGACGCAACCCATTAGCACTGCAGTCATGATACAACTGCAGAGTGAATATCACGTATAAATAAATAATCGCCGATAATGAACAAAATTTTCTCTTCGTGGTCATAATTGGCATGAAAATTACATCATTTCCTCATCATTAAACCTTTTGGAACGGTTTATCAAGATGCGAATAGATAATTTTTTCATTTTTTTTGTCTCGTTATCAAAACTTTGTAAGTTTTTGTTGTTTTAAATTTTTCACTTATAGTAATAGTAAAAAAAAAGCTTAAGCTCAATCAAAAAAAAAATTGAGCTGAAACAGATTTTAACCAAACAACATACAGTAGTGCCACTATAGTGATTGATCCATTATTGATAAGAAATGCTCTTATTCCGAATGTAATTGATCGATACGGAGATAGGTTCAGCGCGTTAATGTTGTTGTTTTTTGTTTACACCTTTTTGTTCAAAGAGCAACGTCAGCAAAATATAGCATTGCTTTGTGGTTTTACTTGCTTATACAGCAGTGGTTATTGTTCGAAATCTTATTCGAAATTGGTACTTTGTATGCTCGGAGGTGGACGTTTATTGGACGATTGTTAATTTATTATTTTATATCATTAATCGGACTCGGACTCTAGTCCGATTAATGATATAAATAAAATGAATGAAAAATGATAGAAATATTACGTAATTAAAAAAACTCGTGGTACTTGAGCCGTGGTATCAGATGGTTAGCGCTCACTGTAAATTTCACAGAACGCGAGCAACGCGGGTTCGATCCCCACCGGCACCAATGAAATTGTTAATTGCAATTTTAAGCGCTGATTTACCACGTGCTCGGTGGTGAAGGAAAACATCGTGAGGAAACCTGCATGTCTGAGTAATAGAAAAAAATATATTTCGAAGACAGCGCGCGGACACTTCATTGCCCTAAAACTCTCTCAGAAATTAAAGGAGGTCTGTGCCCAGCAGTGGGACGTATATGGGCTGTAACTTTAACTTTTTAACTTTTAACAAGTACTCGTAATTTACCAGAATACAATTCCCACCAGTATAAATGAAATTGTTATTTGCTTTATTTGCTTTACCAACTTCGGCTTTATTTTATAGAATAAGAGTGACAAACGAGCACACAGTCCACCTGATGGTAAGTGGATGTTGTGGCCCATAGACATTTACATTTATCCTCGATTAAAAATCAAAATACAGATGAGTTGAAAACAGAACTCCCAATGAGGACTAAGATGGGATGCTGTGTTTCCAGTAAAAGGAATCTCTATTTCTCTACACTAACCATACGAAACAGCAGAATTTACGCTGGTATTCTTGAGAGCGTGGTCCTACCCCGGTCGAGCCGGCCCATTTGTGCTACAACCACAATATAGCTGTAGCGTGGCTCTACCACATATAAAATATAAACGTAACATTTCATTTTTTTCGAATAGTTGTCATTAGAAATTTAATCGAAGATCAATTTAGTAAATCTTTTAAATAATACTGGCATTATATTTTCCGTTAAATATAGTTTATGTACTGCGTAATTTGAAAATTAAAAAAAATATCTTTCGCAACCGCCTTTAACGGCATACAAATAAATCACAGATATCTACAGACCGACAGCTTATGGTAATGTTATGTAGCGATCCAATGTAAACGGTTACCAGCGCTATTAATAACAATTATCGGTCAAACATCTTTGTTTTCGGTCGTGAGTAGGCACATATTTTAGCTTACAACAGAGTAACGGGGGTAACCGCTTGCATTTTAATGTTATATTGTAAGAAATTTGATGGATGGTGTAAGCTTTTGTATAATAAAAACTAATTTCATCATCATAATCATCATTACAGCCCTTCACAAGTCCACTGCTAAACATAGGCCTACCCCAAGAAATGCCACAAAGCACGGTCCTGAGCCACCTGTATCCATCGACTTCCTGCATGTCGTAACTCCATCTAGTGGGTGCCCTACACTGCGCCTACTGGTACGAGGCTGCAACTCGAGAGAGAACCTTTCTTCCCCATCGGTTGTCGGTTCTTCGAGCTATATGACCGGCCTATTACCACTTCAGCTTAAGTGTCAATGACTATGTCTTTATTCTCTCTCTAATCAATAAAAAAATATTTGATTCAATGTAGAGATGTAAAATTATAAAAACTTGAACATATACCGCGACAGAAGTTGAGATCTGCTCCGCAACAGAAGCTGTGGATAAACCATAATAGGATTTTGTAGCTGTTTATTTTATATTTTTGTGTACATACTTGTTATTTTTTCTTTTATTTTTAACAAATAATATTTAAATAAAATTAAAATAATGTTTTTGCGAGTACACATCACTGAGTAGTAAGTGAAGTGAAGAGTGATTACTAAGTAATAGGGTCCTAGTTTGCCTAGGAATCCCCGTGAATTGGTGTCAGAGTTTCCAACCTTACTATATAATATAGTATCCTACTATATTCATTATTCATTCATTACAGCTTATCAAAGTCCACAGCTGAAAATTAGACCATTAGGATAGGCCATTTTTTACGTGGTAGAGCCATGCTGCAGCTATATTAGTAGTATAGTTGTAGCACGAATGGGTCGGCTCGACCGGGGAAGGACCACGCTCTCACAGAATACCAGCGTAAAATAGCAGCTTAATGCTGCTGTGTTTCGTATGGTGAGTGTAGAGAACCGGAGACCTTTTTTACTGGAAATGAGGCATTCCACCTTAGTCCTCAACGGGTGACAACGCATCTTCATTTTGATTTGTAATCGAGGATAGATGTAGATGTCTATGGGCCGCAGCAACCACTTACCATCAGGTGGACTGTGTGCTCGTTTGTCACCTGATCCTATAAAAAAAAATGGTCATAGTTGCCACACTCGGCAGGGGGGTTGCCAATCGCAGTTTATGTCCTAGTTGTTATTAGGAAGACGCTGCTACCTATCTTATGGTTTGTTTCTTACTGTAACCTGTTACGACACCCACGGGATGACATGGGGTAGTGGATATTCTTATACCGCCACTATTCGGTAATTCTAAAAGTAGTCCGAAAACTGTCGATAATTCTGATATAATATACTAGTGAAGATAAAACTAGTATATTTTAAAACACCGTGGCGTGAGGCTGGTAATAAGGGCGGAAGGGCGGATAACAGCAAAAATATTCCTAAAAATGATATATAAATTTTACTATATTTTTACATTTAATAGTCTAGAATAAATGCTGTTTTTATTTAAAAAAAAAGGTTACAACTCAAGCTGGTTGTACTAACTCATCTAAAATGTCCTCCAGACTGAATGTCTGTCAGAGCAGCCGATCTCAACGAAGACTACCCGTCTGCGCAGGACAGGCTTATAGCGCACGAGTGTTTGTGCAAACAGAGGTGCACTCTATATTCTGTCACTCATATAATCTGATAGGACGGCAATCCAACACGACCGGAGAGAGATCAGGCGCAGGACGAAAGGCTTTATTTTTCCGAGGCACGGAGAAAATACTGCCAACACCTACCCCGGGCTGCTATTGAGAATTTCGCTCGAAAAGCGCTCACTGTAAATTTCACAGAACGCGAGCAGCCCGGGTTCGATCCTCGCCGGCACCAATGAAATTGTTTATTGCAATTTTAAGTCCTGATTTACCACGAGATCAGCGGTGAAGGAAAATAAAAAATAAGGAAAATAAGAAATTAAAAAAAATATTATAAAGTCAAGTCCGCCAACACGCATTAGGGCAGCGTGGTGTTCACTGCCACACTCTCCGAAACGAGAGCAGTACTGTTCTCAGGGATGTACGAAAGTCTGTATTTTTACATTTTTAATTTATGGCTCAATATATATAATTAATGGCAAATCAATTCTCAAGAGGAGTCAACTACACGTCTGTGACCTTTATATACTTGTTTGCAGGAGTCTATGTTATGTAGTAGTCACTTATCATCAGGTAGACTGTTAACTCGATTGTCACTCTAAGATTACGTCTGCCTATTCAATAATTAGCATTCACTTAAATTCAGGAAATTTTGAATAGATAGCCAAGTTTCCAAGAATGTTTGGACACTGGGGTGGCAGTTAAATGCAAATTGAGTGTAAAGACGTTGCTTGTGATCTTATGACTATATTATGACTTTGGGCTTTAAAGATATGTTAAATTAAGTGACAAGAATTGCAAACTATAATAGGCAAGCTCTATACAAAACTATCGATACTTCTTAGTTATTTTAGGCCACATTCTCGCGATCTGACTGCCTCACAATTACAGAAGCTTCGTCTGGAAACTTTGCACCATCTCGCGTACTCGCCAGATCTTGCACCTACAGACTTTTCTTGGAATGAGTAAAACTTTTTACACTGGATAAATTAGTTGAGTGTATATTGGAGTAATATAATTATTGACATAATTTTATTACTCCAATGTAGCGGTGAAAACGCCTTTAAAATATTAGTCGATTCTCTTCCCCAGGATTCTTAAGCTTAATTTTAAAACCACTTTCTCGTTCTTATATTCCTATTCACGAAAATTTTAATATTTAGTAGTTACTTTGTATAAAATTAGAATTTTAATAAAAAGTAACAGCCAAATTCAAAGAATTTAAAAGAAAAAAAATAATTCCCATATAATTGCTTCAGAAGTGGGTACATAATATGTAGAGTAAAAGCCCGACTTCTGAAGCTTTTATGTTGTAAGCATTTTATTATTTTTATGGTACCACCATTACATTCATTCTATGGGACCATCCCTGAAGTAAACTTAACAAAAACGAAAATCATTTTACAATTATTGACGAAGATATTGAGTAAAATACATAAAAAAAGAACACCTTTTTATACGTGGTAGAGCCATGCTGCAGCTATATTAGTAGTATATATAGTTGTAGCACGAATGGGTTGGCTCGACCGGGGAAGGACCACGCTCTCGCAGAATACCAGCGTAAAATAGCAGCTTAAAGCTGCTGTGTTTCGTTTGGTGAGTGTAGAGAACCGGAGACCCTTTTTACTGGAAAAGAGGCATTCCATCTTAGTCCTCACGGGTGACAACGCATCTGCATTTTGATTCTTTATTGAGGATAGATGTAGATGTCTATGGGTCACAGCAACCACTTACCATCAGGTGGACTGTGTGCTCGTTTGTCACCCTATCCTATAAAAAAAAAAACACCGTCGAATTGCGGACCGGTTCCTTTTCTGAAGTCGGCTAAAAATATTTATGTTGTTGTGACAACTTTTCTTCATTTTATTCATGGCCAACTTTTTCCATAATATATTTTACCACCGTTAATTAATAAGTATGTGAAGGATGATTTTCTTATAACTCCTTCCTTATTTATTGAAGTTATAAATCAATTTATCTCAAAGGACCGCAAAACAAATTACCAATGGGTACACGAAATAAAAAACAAACACGCCCCAATCCACCCTGAAACAAACTAGAAATTCAATCGCAATATTCGCAGCAAAAAAGTTACGATACGCTCTGCAATATTTGGGAAGTTTCTCTCAAACAAAGCAACGGTAAAATATGTGGGACTATACGCGGGAGCAAATTTATTGGTAACCGCGGATCGCGCTATGGTCGCGTGCATGTCGAAACATGCAGTCGATTGAGCTGCTACCACGGTTTACGCGTGTCACGCAATCTTGAGTAGGCGTAAATAAGGCGTTAATAGATTGAGAAATTATTGGTTTTGTATTTTAAATACTAGCCCAAAGGATCGCTATATCTATCTAGTAGCGATTGGTCGGCCATATATCTCGAACAACCAACCGCCTATGATAAAATAAACTCATATGGTGGGCTTGCAGTCGTAAGCACTATAATACCGATGAGTCTTGCAGTTATTCGATGGATGCTGGCAGCTCAGGACCGGATTTTGTTCATCTGTGGAATACGCTGCATGATGAATATGAATAAATCAATTAAAAACTGTAAATTACCGATTAACTCGAAACATTTCCATCTTGCTTTCTTTCTTTCAGTTTCTTTGGTATTTATTTATTTGTTCATTTGTGACTTCCTGTATTCAAAGCAGCTTAACTTGTTTTTAAATACAAAGTGATTTAGATTTTTTCACAGCCGGAGTATAATTTATGGTAATAACATAAATACAATGATTAATGCTTATGACGTCCTCCAACGATTTTTCTGAGCCGATACGACTGATGGACCTTCCAGAAACGAGCTTAATCCTTTTTAAAAGACCGGCAAAGCACCTGCAATTCCCTTGGTGTTGCAGTTGTTTATGGACGACGGTTGACACTTACCAGCAGTTAAGCCACATGCTCGTTTGCACCCTCTTCTGTAAAAGAAAAACCCTCACCTTTTTATTCTTCATGATTTCAGAATTTTTCTGTCCAGTTGGTACAGGAGTTTTCCAGTTCATCTCGCCACTTCTTCCTCGTCATTTATATCCGACTATAACTTTGGACACTGACAAACACAGGACGCTTAATATATACATATTAAACGAGTATATTTTAATTATAGTTGTTAGGTATATGCAACAATTACTTTTTCAATGAAATTTTATATTAATGGACAGATTGAGTAATTAAAATATTAAAAATATAGACGATGTTAAGTAATAAGGTTTGATTTTTAGTGATGAAAACAAAAAAATCCATCACATATTAAAGATAATAAGAGTATTCAAATAAAAAGCATAAAACGATTAACTAAAAACAATAGTAAGGTCTCCATTTGCACGGAATACAATGAAAATCAAACTTTGAAAATTAATCGATAGGGTTCAATATTTAACACTAGCAAAAACTTGAATTTTACACATCAAAAGTTTTAGAAATATGACTAAACCAGGGAGGAGCGGAAAAATAATTAATTTCTGCAAAATCCATTACTGTTGAGTGCTCTACCGTGAAACTGTTGCGTTAACAATAACTGTGGACTGGCTCTTTAATAATCACACTTTATGAATTCAACTCTTTGTCCCTTTATTTGCATTGGTTTACGTTGTATGTTCCTCGCTTGAGCTCTCGCTACTATTATACAATTAAATTTTGAGGAAATTCATTTTAAAATTAAACAATTAATTCCAAAGAGCCAGTGAATTCCAAGTTCGAATATGATCATAATTAATACTATCATAAAGCTTAGGCTGTAAAATTTATAATAGTTATCAAGCTACTTGTAATTGTTTAAGCATTTTATCTATTAAACATTCTAATTGATTATCGGAAAAACTCCAACAAAATCAAGCATGTAGACTTGTCACGAAAAATATCAATTTTCGATATGATTCGAATCTAACTCAATAAAATCGATTCTCGAGTAGTTCGAGCATTCAAATGGATTTTAATTCATTAGTTTATTTTGAAAAACTTACGAACTAGTGATAAATAAAAACATGCAAATATAAGTAAAGAGAAAAATGTGAAAGTTTTAAAAATATGAATTAAACACATAAACAGAAAATTTTATAATAAATTTAGCCTAAACCAAATCTAGTAAAAATTCAACTTTGAATTGTAAGAGAGATTGTGGGAAGATTTGGGCGATTACAAATGGTTGGTTAGGAAATAATAATAATTAATTAGATACTGCTATTATAAAATACTTAGGATTGACAGATACAGTGAATAATATATGCACAAATTTCGCTAAAACATTTACAGAGGAAATCGATAAAATAAAACACTAATGTATCGTTCCACTTATTTGAACCCGAGTGACGTATATTTCTGTTATCAAGCAGTATCATCAACGAAAATGAAGATATATAGTTACATTAAGGTGTAATAAATCACCGGGTGTAGATGAAATAAGAGTAAAAAATATAAAGTAGTTAAAGAAAGAGATCAGCCCATTGTTTGTAAAATTTGTGAATACGTGTGTGCAAAACGGTGTCTATTCGAAATCCAAAAAGTCTCTGTTGAGGCTGGCCATCGTGACCGAAATTTGGTCTGGAGGTCATTATTATATCCGAATAACTTAAAAATGCAATTATTGGTCCACTATTTAAACTTATAATATTAATAAATGGTTCCGCAATTACTTGGAGAATCAAAACCTACACACTATGACCAATGGAACGACTGGGAAAGAAGCAGATGTAACAGTGGATGTGCCAACCGACTCCCTATACGGAGCTGTCGGGTACATCATGCACGTGAATAGCATTAATAACGTTTTAATACGTACGTTAATGACATGTGTCTAATGTATGCTGACAGGGACGTTAAAATTATAGAGAAGAGGGGTAGGCTGATTTCATTAGTATACTAAAATAGGCACATGATAACGGCATTGTACTAAAGTATCCAAGACAAAGTGTATGTTTCTACACTCTCCATATAACATGAGAAAACCAAATTTAAAACTTACTATTTGAGAATAATTAGAAGTACCTAGAGCTAAAAATAGATTGTAATTTTATTTGGAAACTGCATATTGATATCTGTGATAGGTTCAGATCCATATTATAGTACGTAGGCTCAATAACTTAAATCTTATAGTTGACTATGCACTAGCCGATTCAGCCCTGAGTTACGGATTAATGCATATATACTTAATTTTTTTCCAAGTTTATATAGAGAAAATTCTTAAGCTACAAGTTAGGTTTATAAACTTGTTCATAGATAAAAAAAACCTTACTACAATATTTTATTTAAAAATTTTAGAATATTATCTGTACATGTAAAATTAAGAATTTAATTGCAATATAACAATTTAGATCTCTAGAATTTAATACTGTTTTTTTTTTTATAGAATAAGGTACACGACAGGTATACGACAAACGGATACACAGTACACCAGATGGTAAGTGGATACTCTGGCCCATACACATCTATAGCTATCCTCTAGGGCTAAGTTGAAATGCCTCATTTCCAGTAAAAAGGGCTTTGAACATATATCAGATAATATATGAGACATACTTCTCGAAATAAATACATTCATTAGGGTTAACAATTACTACGATAAGAGGACAAGAAAATATCTAGTACCACTAGAGATATTTCCTAAAGACAAATGAGGTAAAAAAACATGAGTGAGTGTCGTGGAACACTCGGTTGGAACGAAGTTCCTTTCGTAGTATGTCATTATTGATAAACGTATTATATTATTGATTAACAAATACAAATAAATGAATTACTAGCGTCTATTAAAATGAAGCGTCATTTAAAATAAAATAATATTTCTTTCATGGCAATATAAGAAAATGTGCGAGGGTGATGGATATTATTCTATCTCGCTTCCTTATAGCCGTCAAGGTCGTCTACACTACGTCAGAAGGGGTCGTGACGGAAAAGTTTTACACTTTTTCTCGCCTAGCCCCCATCCGCCAAATTCGTACCGTCCGATAAGGAACTTCGTTCCAAAAACAAACTATCACACTTGGTGTAATTATTAATAATTTTAAAGATAATGAAGTATGTAAATAACACTACTGCTATAAGTTTAGAGTTAATGTTTTTAAGCTTAAATTCAAGAATAAGATAATATTAATTATAGTAGGAACATAGAATGTAAAAGGGTGATGTATTCGCCAACAAACTACCTTGTAATTTGGAGGAATAGCTTAAGATGCATTCAATCGTATTTTTTATTTAATAAAATATTGAAAAAATTGCAAGTACGAACACCAACATCAACAAAATTATAAATATTTATACTTAATTATCCCGTCGAAAATTATAATGAACGATGAACAAAGAATTATTAAATAGGTGCCAAAACTGGGCCTTATGATAACAATAATGAGAGTTCTGACTTTGTCAGAAATTTGATTTCTGTATTAATTTATAAAACCCAGATAAAATACAAAATATGGCATTTGGGAAGCCCCAATGCTCCAAACACTATACAGATACTTTTTTAGTATTGGTATAAAACTAAAAATGTATCGAAATTCGTTACTTGGTGAAAAAATTAGTAAATATTATTTTCACAGTGTTTGTATAAAGATTATGTTTGATAATAGCAAACGTTATCTTAGACAAAGTTACAGCTGATCTAAGAAATCGATTCTTTTAACGCCAAATAATCGAATTTTTGGAGAAACGATTTCAGATTGACATGCCTAGCGCTTACTTACTCTCCGTGCAAGATTCGAGCTTACACCGTACGGCCACATGAGTAAAGAAATTGTAAAAGAAACTGTACAGAGGCAAAGTCAAAATTTTTACTTATTTTGGTAGGGTTGGCACAGGAGGATAAAATTAAATAAACAAAACGTTTATCAGCATTTTATTAGATACTTAAGATATAATATTTTTTTACAAACTACGTATTGTAAATATTTTACTTTTATAATTACTGTTCTTCAACAATTTGTTGTTGCTTTTAACTAAATGATAAATTCTAAATTTAATGTAAAGTTTTTTTTTAAATAATCTATTGGAAAGTACTATGAAATAAACTCTTGCACAGGTTATAATATTTCACTACCAATTTTTACAATGTTTCTTTCGAGGTCAAAATATTCGCGAAACTTTTGCTCAAGCAATTCAATAAACGCGATAAAATTGTCAGGAAGTATTATAAAAAAAAAACCCGATTGAACACTATCTTTATTAAAATCCTAGTAATGGCTGAAAAAAGAATCTTTTCTCATATCTATAGGTTGTTCAGATCTATTAACGTACAGTTTTATTTTCTCACATTTGTGGTGTCCGAGACAACATTTTCTATAGAAATATCCCGACACAAAGACTAAACCATTTTTTTCTGGTAAATCAAATAGATAATCATTTGTTCCTACTGTTAACACAGGAGCAGTAACATAGTCAGGTTGCGGTGATGTTGTATTAAAATACGACAATCGTCTGGTTTCATAAGTAATATATCGAAATTGTATTCACAATTAGTATTTTGAGGTTTCCCTAAGATATTTGAAATAAACATCTTATTGAAGGCAATACTAACTAGACGACTGTGACTTTTCCAAAGAAATTTTCGAGACAATCTTGATTGAGACGTCTCGTAAATATAAATTAATTTAATTTCTTCTGATTTTAATTCTTCATGAAGTTTCATTAAAGATTTTATAGACACTTGAAAACCGTGAATGAAATTCATGCTATTTGTAACGTCTCTCTTCCTATCACTTCTTATTCATTTTAAGTTCCTGAAAAATGTTAGCATTTCTTCTAAAAATTCAATTTGATAACTATCGCATCGAAAAGCTCTTTTATATTTATTAGGAGATCGCAGTGTACTTGAGTGTAAGAAATCAAACAAATCATTAATTTTATTTACAAAATCAACAGTATCTTTTGCGGCAACCTCGACAAGATTTAAATCTACGTAGGTATTAGTAAACCATATTTACACTTTTCATTTCATTTACATACACAACCCTGAGTATGAGCACTGGCCGAGCCGGTTTAAAGCAGTTTCTCTCTGTACGTGACGAGCCGTCAGTGCTCACGTACACACGCGCCTAAAGCTTGTAGTAGTGTACCTATCACAGCGCGGTTGTACCGAGCCGTCAGAAAAAATAGGAAGACAATAATAATTAAATTATAGTTAAATAAAAAAATAACTAAAAAATCACTAAAAATAAAACTATTTTATTTTATCCTGGTGATTCTGGTCAGAATACTAGGCCGTCTATAAGTTGGTGAAAATTATATTAAGTGATTCCTTTACATAGGTTGATAGATAGATACACGCGAAGCTAATAAAAGCGTGTTAAAATTAGCGCCCTTAATATCAGCATTGATTTCTTATTTTCATTTTATCATAATATTCTGTGTCCACAATTTATTACAAGAAAAATGTGTCAAATGTAGCAGAAATAGGCTAAGATCAGCAAACATTATAAATGAAAACACATTTAATGTAATCCATCTTTAATCAACAATCTATATTTTACCATATCTAACATTGGCATAAGATTAAGTAATAATCTATTTCTTAGCTTAATATTTTTTGCTGACAAACAAATACTAAAAATACAGTTGAACTTGCTCTTTCTTTTTTTTCTAATTTAATGCGTGTCATCTGAGCAATGTGATTCAAAGGTATTTTAAAATTTAAACAGAGTAGAAACGGAAAATGTTTATTAGTTTGAGTTTGTTTCCTATTTATATCTAACTTGTTGGAGAATAACTTGGAAAGAATCCGTGCGTAGTTCCGAGTGGCCCGGGGCGAGCGCTTCAAAGAGCTGTGATCGTGATAACTCAACCACTGGACGTGGTTCCGTGAAGCGTATATGTAGAAGTGAGCCATTCCATAAAAATATAAATTTTACAACATACTTTTACTACAGTGTTCCAAAAGTCTTTAGCCTACTTTAAAAAAAAACCGTTACCCCCGCGCTATGATTTTATCGCGGTATCGTGGAGGCAGTTTAGATACATAAATTCCACATGAAAAAACATCTAGGACCTGGAAAAATTATTTGTAGACAATAGAAATACTTGTTCCGTGCAGGATTCGAACCCGTCGCCCTCAGCGATATATCTCATTCCTAAGCCACTGCAGCACGGAGCCGTCAACGCATTATGTAGAAATGGACGACCAGTTTTAACAGATAAAGAAGCTAGTACAGGTTATAGATCGTGAGGTGTTTTATTTTACTCCTCTGGGGTGGCAACCCATCATCATATTTGAATTTGGGTGCATGTGTAGCAGAAAAAACTACTTAATATCAGGTGAACTGTTAGTTTGCTTGTAACTTTTATGACGTATATAATTTACGATGTTTCTATGGTAATTTTCGATCACAACACAACATCTGTACATAGTATATTAAGTGTTCTACGTGTACACAAGTCAATGCATTGTCAGACTTGGGAAATTTACATTAAGTCTAGTCCTAAAAACGAATACTTTGTATTTTTGCGCTTAATATCTTTAGATTGGATCGAAACCAGAAACAACGCCAAACCCAAGCTAACAAGTAGGTAAGCTAACGCGCTTGATGTCTAAAATATTTTAATGTACATATATTTTGTTTTTCGTTAACTAGGTCTTCTAAAAATTTATAAAAATAATATTATATGTAACATCTTGCATAAGACCATTCTTTCTAGTTGACCGCTCTCATATAGCCTAATGGCCGACGGCTAAATCTTCACATGGTGTTTTGCAGCAGCCTTAGTCAATAGAACCCCTCTCAGCGTTAATCGCAAAAGTGGCGATAGTGCTTTATTTATTTGAACACAACATTTTGTTGAAGTATTTTATAAACAATGATTTTTTGGAATCTTATGTTCAGTTAATATATTTGTTGATTGAATGAAACTGGTTTCATTTATTTGATTTATTTATAATAAAATAATGTTAATAAAACTACAACTGTTATAATTAGCTTAAAAATCAAACGCTAATATTAAAGCTACGAGTGTCATCAAGGAAGCTCTAAGATAAGGTGCGTTACTCATATACCCGTAACGTTTCGCTTGGTGTATTAATTCAAGCAGCGAGTCCATGACTTCTTCATTGTTCGGTAGAATTTGCTCCTCTGGTAGCAAGAATCCATAAGTTCCGTCATCACGTAATTCATAGCAATATACCAGCGGGACGTTGAGATGTTCTTTCACCCAATCGATACTACCTCCAGTCGCAAGGTCTAAAACATATATTTTATACGTTATACGTGATAAAGCCATACTCCACCTTTATTATGATGATAGCACGAATGGATCGGCTCGATCAGTGAAAACTACGCTCACACAGAACACGTATGGTGTGGAGAACCGAATACCCTTTTTGCTGGAAACGAGGCATACCATCTTAGTCGTCAGGGGTGACAACGTATCTGCATTTTGATTCTTAATTAAGGACGGATGTAAATGTCTATGGAACACGGCATCCACTTATCATCAGGTGGACTGTATGCTTGTTTGTCACCTTTATTCTTTAAAAAATACGACCAGCAGCATTTTTCATATAACAATGAAAATATATGAGAAAATCTATGGGGAGTGCTATGTTCAGTGAACTTAGTTTGGCTGTATGATGATGATGACTGTTGATGCTCTGACGAAGCACTAATGTAAAATAGCAGTTTAATATTGCTCTGTTTCCTATGGTGAGGGTTGAGAACTGGAGACCTTTTTTACTGGAAACGAGACATTTCGTCTATCTACTCAGAGGTGACTACGCATCTGCATTTTGATACTTCATCATCATCATCATCATTACAGCCCTTCACAAGTCCAATGCTGAACATAGACCTCCCCCAAGGAATACCACAAATCACGGTCCTGAGCCACCTGCATCCATCGACTTCCTGCATGTCTTACCAGATACTTAATCGATTTAATTAATAGATTTTGATACTTAATCGAGGATAAATGTAGGTGTCTACGGGCCACAGCATCCACTTAACATCAGTTGGACTGTGTGCTCAATTATTAAAAAAAATTGATTGAAATTCAGGGCGTTTAGTATCGTTTCTCTTGGTAAGTTCATACCGTAATTTGTTTTTTGGTTATGACCCATATGGGCTTCTCCCGTTGTACGAAGGATTTGCCTTAATTGTCACGCTTGTCAGGCGGATTGACGATCGTCGCAGTACCGGACGTCTCGTATGCTCGACACTGTTTCCCATCGCCGGGGATTGTATATCTGTTAATATATAACAGTTCCACCCCTATGTAATAATCGCGATCTTGTGACCTCTAACAGGATCTTCTGGGGCTTTCTCCAAGTTGCTTTTTACGATATCCACAAGATGAGATGGGGTGATAGTACTTAACTCTCTTGCTATAACGCAATTCTATGTTGTTATGATTTATATAACTATATAGAGTCATTGTCACTGATCGTTACTGTCACACTGATTGAGTGTGACAGTAACGATCAGTGAGTGACGATGACTCTCCGATAATTATCAGATATTTTTTGGGATTGGACAAAGGTATGTAAAAACAAAATTAACGTACATATAGCTTCTGCAATGTTGCCAGTAGCGTAATTTGTTCCATACCGAACTGACAATGCACCCATTGCTCTTTTCCCAATGTTAATCTGAAATATTAAGCCTTTATAATGTAAAAACAGCGAAGTTCTAATAGATTATTATCCATGCATAAAACAATTATTTCAGTCATTAATCATAGCCTGAAATCTGATTATTCTATTTTATTATCATATTATATTGTAAATTAATGTTTAAAATAAGTCCCGCTGGGACCTTTCCCAGGACAAAGGTTTTTTTCGAACCAGTGGTAAAAGTATAAATGACTTTTAATAAGTATGCTTGTAATCAGTATTGAATAAAAGTTATTTTATTCTGTTCTTTTGTATTCTTTTCCATTACATTCCATTCTATTCTATTCTTACATTTATCAAACCAACGAATTCCTTTAGGTCGTAATAACAGACGACCTGGCTTCCTGTCATCAGTTTGGCTATTTCAAGATTGTTATTTAGCAGACTGTCGGATGTCACGAGTTTTCTAGCATTTTGTTTGGTCAATTTTTTGCTACCGTAAGGATAAAATGAAGTGTTAAGTCCTTTCACAGGGTATAACATTATAACTTTTGTTTGTATTTTGAAAAATATATTAATTTACGTTACAAGGAAAATCGTAAAAATATAATATTAATAAGTTATCTTGTTTGCTATATTATAAAAAATCAGTTGAAACTTACTGCATCCTGGTAATTTGCCAAAGGTTCTGTTGTATTACCAAAAGGCAATAAAAGAAGATGACCGAAGGAATGAAATGAAAGGTATAAGTCGATTTGGTCGCCAATAGTCCTAAGATAAGCGGAGAGAGATCTAGACTCTGGTTCTGAGAAAGGTCCGAGCCCAGCAAAATTGTTTGAAGCAGGATTGCTAGTGGACCCTGCAACTGTCAGAAGGAAAGACATTTTATCATTACACAGAATCACAGAACTGTTAAATATTTTAATTTAAAAATAGCATTATATTATGACGGACATTGTTTATATAAATTTATAGGGGAAAATGAAACATATTATACTTTTAAGTGAAGCAAATGTGGTCTAAAATGTTAGGCACTCATTTTAATTAGTAAACTGTCAAGAAGAACTATAGAGAGAAAGAAAGACATTATCATCATCGTCATTTCAAAAGTACGAATATGTAGTGGTGAGCCACATGCTTGTACTACTGAACACACCACCGCACATGAACATCAGCAACATCACGAGAATTTCTCGTGCATTACCGGCCTTATTAAAAAGGAGAAAGCTCTTTTCTTGAAGCCGGTTCTTATTTGTGGACCCGCTACTCCGAGGAAGGTCTTTTCATTTCATGCCAGCACACCGCCTGCAACTTTACAAGGCGCAGGTTCGGTCTCACATGGAATACTTTTCCCATCTCTGGGCTGGGGCTCCCCAGTGTCAGCTCCTTCCACTTGACCGCATCCAGCGCAGAGCGGCTCGAATCGTCAACGACCGAGTCCTTTACGATCGGCTCGATTCACTGGCGCTGCGAAGAGATGTTGCATTCCTTTGCATTTTCTTTCGCATCTACTACGGGGAGTGCTCTGAGGAATTGTTCGGATTAATCTCAGCCGCCAAATTTAACGAACGCACATCACGACAAAATTCCCAAGCATCTAGATGGTGTGGATACACCATCTAGATGCTTGGCGGTCCACCACTGCACGTTTCACTAAGAGTTTACTTCCGCGTACGACCTCTCTGTGTAATAGCTTACCACCGGCGATTTTTACGGACGATAGGACTTAGGGACCTTCAAGAAAAGAGCTTACTCCTTTCTAAAAGGCCGGCAACGCACCCGCAATTCCCCTGGTGTTGCAGTTGTTCATGGGCGTGGTAGTCACTTACCATCAGGTGAGCCGTATGCTCGTGCAACCTCTCCTATAAAAAAAGAGGAAGAAAATTCCTAGTAAATTGCACAGCGGTGAATGTCATGCATCCAGATGGTGTGGATGGTATCGTGAATTTTGTTGGATTAAGCGACGACGCGACTGGAATTAATCCATACAATTACTCTGAGCTCTTCCCGTAATAAAGAAAATACAAAGGGATGCAACATCTCTTCGCAGCGAGGAGCTGGATGTGGTCAAGTGGAAGGAGCGAGCACTGGGTTGCCCCATCTGTATTTTGTGGAGAGCTAAACTTAAAGTTGAAAGCGGTGTGCCAGCTAATGAGCATGTCCTGCTCTACTGAGCATGCTAACTATTTAAGAGGCTAAATAAGCCTACCCTTCCAAGTGACCGCAGAACAGAACATCACTAAATTGGATTTTCATGCTAACTGAGGCAGCAAGGAGAAAGTACCTACTCAAATTGAGGAGATACGACAAAGAATTATTTTTAGCGGTAAACGCGCAAATATGTGTCTTCTGAGGATTCAACTGGTCAAGATATAGTCTTACCAAATCCGAAACTTTGTTCAACAAAGAATCTACTTCAGACACAAGTTTGTGCAGACACTCGATGACGTGTTCTCGAGAAATATTGGCACTATCGGTGTAAAAATCAATCCAATACTGTCATCTGCATAGCAATAAATGTTACTTGCTTGCAGCATATTATTGATATACTCAAGAAACAGCGTAGGTGATAGTAGCTATATATAACACCAGCACCTTCATGCTTCAATCTGCAAGAAAACTTGTGAACCAAGTGCATGTTTCCTCGGTAAGCTCACAGGAAGGAAGCTTTGAAAGGAGCGCTTTGTCCGCTTGTTTATAAAGGTTGTTTATAAATAGTCCACCTGCACTAAGCCCAAGTCTCTTATTAAAATAATTGCTAAGCCGACCTCTCTCTATCTCTTGCTCTTGTTTTAAAATATTGATTGGTTTGCTTCAAAATATATTAACTATTTAATTAACTATGACTTATTCAATATTCAATCAAGGAATAATGACATACATCCAAAATTATTTTGAAATAATATTAGTTAATTATCTTGTCATTATAAAAGAAATATATTCTTTTTACAATATACCAAAGAAGTTCCATTTTTTAAATTCTATATTCGTAGTGTAGAAATCTAGAAGTCACTATAAACGCATAAAACATATTCAAATAACAAATTTTCATTCATTAGATTCTTACAAACTGCTGTTTTCATAACAAATAGATCATTCAATATTTAAACTACTTGAATTTACCACAACTAAAATAATCTATGAATTTTCGATGGCTAGTACCTTTACCAGAGCTTTACATATCCATAACATAAAATATACTTACCAAGCCAATTGCTGTTCCAGTTTCTGTTCAAGTCTACTCCGAATTCGGAGCCAAAAGGCCGACGGTTTTTACGCCACATTCTGTCCTGAAAAAATATCTTGTTTTATTTTTTACAATAAAATAATAATTTTCATTGAACGAAATCCTGGCCAGTCTCATCTTTCAAAGTCATTTGCAATGTCCGTACATTTGGAAATTTATTGGATCAGACTGAAGCTTAATACAGAATTTTATCTGCTTCTTCTTCTGCCTTTAAAAGAACACCACTTAGCAAGGGGTTCTAAATAACCGACCAAGTGCGAGTCGGACTCGCGCATGAAGGGTTCCGTACCATCGTAATACACGTTTCTAGTAGGGGAGCCCATTTTATTTTTTTATTTTTTATATATGTTTTTATTTGTTGTTATAATGGCAATAGAAATACACATTCTGTGAAAATTTCAACTGTCTACCTATTACGGATCATGAGATACAGCCTGCTGACAGACAGACGGACGGACGGACGGACAGCGGAAGCTTAGTAATAGGGTGTCTTTGGTTACCCTTAGGGTACGGAACCATAATAAGAGCTGTCCAGGTTACGTCGATGGGTTGTGATGAAAGTGTAGAGCCGATAACGACACTGTTGACGCTCCTTATGTCTAGTCTATGGCCTTTTGCAAGTAATGAAACTTTTACTGAATGTGTCAAATGTTTCAAATTTATTATTGTAGCTTTAAATTGATTACTTCTTTATTGATTGTTACCGTTACCGATACAGCATATTAAAGTCCACTGCTGAACATAGACCTCCCCCATAGATTGTCTCAGAGTGGGGATATTTGCCATAGTTGCCACGCTTGGCGAGCGGGTTGTCAACCGTGGATTTTTTATTTCTTAAAATTATCATTTCCTAGCGCCGTGGTGTAATGAAATCCATTACTCCGTCTCGTCCCGCGAACGTCGTCAGCCGACTAAGGGTCGAACAGTCAGGTTTCCAATATACTAAGCCGATAATTATAACCACCTAATATCTAATCATTTTGAAATCACATTTAGCAAAGTATTTCTCCCAGGGACGAGGACGGGCAAAAGAGGCTCGTGTAGTAATAAATTATTTACTAACAATTTAATATTAATAAGTATTTTATTTTTTATGTTACCGCAAGTGCAACTAAGACGTATTTTCAATTATTTCAAACAAAATGTATACTTAAAATATAAAATATCCCTTACCACTTCGTGGCTCCAAACGTAACCATCGGGATTTACAACTGGAAATATATACCAATCAAAATCAGTAGCAGCGGCTTTAGTTTCTCGGTCATCGCTTGTAAGCAGTTCATTAATTATATAACAGACAGTGGCTGGTGAGATCCATTCTCTAGAGTGAATACCACCTTCAATGAATATTGCCCTTCGTCCAGAACCATGAGATAATTTTATTCCTTTTACAGCACGGCCTTCGTATGATTTGCCACCAGTAATCAGTGTCACTATGTTAGGGTACGCATCCTTTAGATCTTCTAGCCACGCGTTAATGTTATCTAAATTATAATATCTGCTCCATGACATACTTCGAATATTATTTCGTGTATAATTTGTGACAGTTTGTCTCTCGATTATTCTAAAAATCATATAAATATAATATTAATTCAAAATATTTTTAATTTTTAGAGTAGAAAATATTATAAACTTATTAATAAAAATATAGATTAAAAGCATTTTTCAAACTTTTGGTGATCATTTTGTAATAGGTGAACTGACAGTGAACTGAACTGACAAAAAAGTATTTCCTATGTGTAATATAACGAAAAACTGCTGCAATATAATAAACTACAATATAACGCACTTAAATAATTTGTATTTGAGGTTGAATTTGAGACTAAATCTCCGTAAAATATTATACTACCACAAAATACTCACTCTTGAACATTTTCTATTGTAATAACAAATTTTATGTCAGCCTTATTCAGGAAACTTTCCAACCTGCTCCTATCTAGAGGACTTGACAAAACGTTTACATATTCCGCAGACATTGTGGGATTATTCCAAAAATCGTACTGTGTTCCCTTATTGTATAAATCTTGAAGAACTCTGACTTGTTTTTCATTTTGTGGAAATATTTTGTATAGAGAGTAATTATCAAAACGGACCTTCTCACTCGATGCACATGCTATCAGCAGAATTACATTTAAACTTAGTATTTTCATTGTTTTAAAATTAATACACATCTTATTTACTTTAATGAAATGTGCTAACTAAATACGATATCTTATTAAATAAGTATAATATTTTGTGATAAAAGATAATATTTATTGATTTTATACATATCGTTAACTACTAAGTCATAAATAAACAAAGAAGAGGTCACTCTTATCAATTTCAACAATAAAATACGGAGGATATACGAACGTATATAATGAAGAACTAAATATACCAAATACCAAACAGAACAAAATTCTAGTATGCGATAGTCCTTCTATGCGAGGATCTATGAGGGAGACCTATGTTCAGCAGTGGACTTTAATAAGCTGTAATGGATGAAAAAGTCCACTTGTGAACATACGTCTTCCCCACATATGCCTCATAGTGTGTGTAGGAGGGAGGGGGGGGGGGGGAGTCTCTTACGCCGCCACCACAAAGAAAAAATTTTAACTTATTTTTCTACATTTTTAACTTATTTCGGCAAATTGTAACTACATAATTTTAGATAAAATTGTAAATTACATGACCCCATTGTGTCCCATATTTGTCGTAATAGGCGGTTTTGAAAATGCCAGAAAACCTTATAGTGCTTTGATGGCGGTATAACCATCTGGTTTGCTCTAGATGTAAAATATCCAGCAGGCTCGGATTTTTCAATTAAAACTGTCATTGTTTCGAAACAGATTTTGAAAGCTTACACCCGAACCAATTCGCACCGTTAAAAACATCCAGATATTTATTTATAAAAAGATCATTTAAATAAATTAAAGTCCACTACTTTTCATTAAAAAACAATACAACTTATCAAGGAAAATAATTCTCGTTGTTTGCGAATACGCGTGCCATATTATGGTGGATTATCTATTCGATTGTGCGCTAGCTACGTTTTTGGGAGTACAAAATTACCTTGAGTTCGAATAAGATTCGATTGATTCAGATCTCGATTCTGTCGGAAGTATACTATGGTGGTAATAAATGCAAAGTGCATTCCCAGACCACTGAACCTTTAAGGGCTTATTATGAAGAAAAAATGAAAAATGAAAATTATAGTTATTTCTCCGCAACAAATTTACATAGGTAGGTGTACTAACAAACTTAATTAAAAGAATGTTACGATGTTTTTCGGCGGACTGGAGCCTAAAATAGGGTAACCCTGTTTCAGGACTCTAGGTCACTCGCTCGTTGACTACTTCCGAGTTTGTCAGAATTTGCGGAAGAAAAAGTAGAATTATGGATATTTTTCTACTTCTAATTTGGACACAATTTTATCCAAAAAATATTAGATAAGATAACGTAGTATGTGACTAGCATAGTCACAGTAGCGGGCGACAATCGCGTTATGCTCGCGCACCTAGTAAAAATTCTAGTAAGGTACGTGTCACGGCAATTCACAATGCTTGTGAATTGCGCCGACACACACCTTACTCGTACACGTACAAAAGCCGAGTTGTTAACACGCTTTTATTAGCTTCACTACACTATATATCTATCTATCTGTCTACGTAACGGAATCTTTAAATTTAATTTTCACCAACTTGTAGACGGCCGATTGACTTGAAAATTGGCGTATCAAGGACCGATGACAATACAATAATTTAATAACTATGACCCAGTATTTGCACTAGGATCATCACAACTCATGCTCAATGCGTGATGTTTTAGTTTTAATGAACTCTAATATTATTTTTAAATACCCTCTGGTAAGAAAAGCCTTAACGTTCATAATTTTTGTGGTTGCAAATTTGATAATTCCAGGATAAAGTGTTCTGGACTGATTTTAATAATGGAGTTTTTTTTTATAGGATAAAGGTGACAAACGAGCACACAGTCCACCTGATGGTAAATGGGTGCTGTGTGTGCCCATAGACATCTACATCTATCCTCGATTACGAATCAAAATGCAGATGCGTTGTCACCCGTGAGGACTAAGATGGAATGTCTCGTTTCCAGTAAAAAGAGTTGGACTCTCACCAACTATATATTAGTACTATAGTTAAGGCACGAATGGATCGGCTCGACCGGGGAAGGACCACGCTCTCACAGAATACCAGCGTACAATAGCAGCTTAACGCTGTTGTGTTTCATATGGTGAGTGTAGAGAACCGGCGACCCTTTTTACTGGAAAAGAGGCATTCCATCTTAGTCCTCATGGGTGACAACGCATCTGCATTTTGATTCTTTATTGAGGATAGATGAGTCTATGGGTAAGATCAACCACTTACCATCACCTATCCTATAAAATAAAAAATTGTGTTCCACATTCAACGCATATGTCAGGGCAACGGGAACGCTTTCGCTCCAATCCGCTCGAATCCAACCCCCTCTGTGGCCAAACAGCACTCTTTTAATATTTATATTATATCGTTTACAGAAGTTCTTCATCACCGACGGCGAAATGGTGCTGGATTCGCCATGAACATGCTGTATCTCACAATATATATGGAAAATAAAACGTGGCCGTTTTTGCAGTCACACCGGTCACCAACCGACCGCACTTCCACCGCAGACTCCGAGCGGGACTTTTGTGTAACACTTACTGGAATGCATTCGCTTCCCGCAGGTCCCGTTTGGACCACTTTTCCCGTTATACTGCGCGTTTGGCGCGTACGGGCCACGACCCTACAGTGCCGGCCACCCCTTGGCAGCCCCACCTCGGGAGAGGACTTCTCCTCCCCCTTTTCCTTCTCAAGTAAGGCGCATCAGAACACTAGACACGCCTTCCTCCACAGCCTCCTGAGTCCTGTACGCGGAGGCCATGGGGCAAAGAAAGTCGAGCAATTGGAAGCATAGTACACCAACGCGCATCCGGAGTGAACGAGACAAGCCCACTTGGAGCAGCCACCTCGGGCTGGTTCTACAACTTGGGCCAGCCAAGTGGGTTCCCCTTTGTTCACCACGGGTGACCAAGCCACGGCTACTAAGCCCCACCGCTACGACAAGCCGGGACTTCATTCTGGGTGGAGGACGTTCTGCATCCTAACCCAATTCTACTTCACTAAACAGTGTTCAGCCTACTCAACCAAGCTACTTTATGGAATAAACTGCAAAAATCACAAGTTAAACTCAGTTCAACATATTATATTATAAAATAACTTTACCTTAATTTCACTGTTCCGGTCTAGGTTACAAGGTAAATCTTCTTTGATATACTTTTCGCCTTTATCGTCGTTCTGTCTATAAACTGTTTTCAAACCTTGGCTATTTTCCAGGAATCGAGGTAGTATATATTATTTAGCCTTACGAGATAAGCCATGCTCTTTGACTTTGCTTAAGTACGCTACCGTGTTTTCAACAGCTTTATTTCACAACATTTTACCTTTTAATAGTTTTGAACTCGAGTACTTATAAAATTATAGTATATAAATGAATGAATTTATAAAATTGTAGTATCTAAATTTTATATATATATATATATATCATCATTACAGCCCTTCGCAAGTCCACTGCTGAACATAGTCCTCTTCTAAGGAATGCCACAAAGCACTGTCCTAATTCACCTGCATCCATCGAATTACCGCATGTTTTATGTGGTAGAGCCATGCTGCAGCTATATTACTGGTATAGTTGTACCACGAATGGGTCGGCTCGACCGGGAAGGACCATGCTCTCACAGAATACCAGCGTGTTTCGTATGGTGAGTTTAGAGAACGGAGACCCTTTTACTGGAAATGAGGCATTCCATCTTAGTCCTCAGGGGTGACAACGCATCTGCATTTTGATTTGTAATTGAGGATAGATGTAGATGTCTATGGGCCGGAGCAACCACTTACCATCAGGTGGACTGTGTGCTCGTTTGTCACCCTTGTCCTATAAAAAATATATATATAAATATAATTAACTTAAATTCTCCTATATTACTTCACTAGCAGTTCATTGCTATTAAAAGGCTTTGTCTAGATTAGGGACCATAACCGCCATTAGTTACCATAAAGTGTTAGAATTGCGCGATAAATATATAATTTTTTGTCATAATTTTTTTCTGTATGTTCACAACATTGTACTAAGCCACCGGTTGAAGTTTGAGCAAGATCTGAAGATACTGACTTTGTTTACAGCAGCTGTTCTTGTTAATCATAATTTTCTGCGCTCTGCGATTTTTACAATGGAACAATTAAATGCTTTGCCTTAAGTTTTGTGTATCAAATAATTTATACAATTTCCATTTTCGTATTTTAATTTGCTAGAAAGGTTGTGGAAGACATATGGCGTATAATATGTCAAACAGACGGACATACGAATTATTATTTACTAGCTGTTCCCCGCGACTTTGCCCGCGTATAATTTAGAGTTTTAATTTTTTTTGCGAGGAACCCTAATTCTTTTTCTATAATAAAAGTAGCCTAAGTTACTCCTTATGACATCAGCTATTTGCCAGTGAAAGTCCAGTCAAAATCGGTCCAACCGTTTCGAAGATTAGCCGGAACAAACAGACAGACATACAGACAGACAGACAGACAGACATACAGACAGACAGACAGACATACAGACAGACAGACAGACAATTTTTTTTAAATTGTATTTTTGTTATAAGTACCGTATATATTTTCATATGCATTGAGTAAAAAGCTGTAATTTTGACACATTATAAACAGACACTTCAATTTTGTTTATTTGTATAGATTATATATATATATATATATATATATATATATATTTACGTGAATACTACACATGGAACGAAACTAATTTCACGTAATTTTATAAGTTTTTTTAATTCCTGACGATTCGGCCACTTTACAGCACCCATGGTCAAGAGGGGACTGAGGTGTTTAACGTCGAGGCTATTGAAATTAAAAAAAAAACATTCTACTTTAAATAGAGAAGATGGATGGGTACTACTAACTGCTTGGGATCATATAATTAATAAAATTCGAGAAAATCGTGTTACGAGTTTTATATAGTTGGCTCAAAAAGTCACTATATATCATGAAATCCATATTAAGTCCACTGCTGAACATAGGCCTCCCCATAGATTGTCTCACGAGGCGGAAGGGGGTGGGGGTTATTTGCCATAGTTACATCATGTTTTTTATTTTCTAATTCCAATTGCTATTAGGAATTTCCCTGTGTCGCCTCTTACGCCAACAAGGGGGAATATGGGGTAGTGGATATTATTACATCGCCGCTACATAGTTTCCGTTTACAAAGTAAACATATTATTTTGTATATTTGAATTCCGCTGGCGTGAAATTTAATATGATTTAAAAATTAATAGTACGCTGGAACTCTCTCGGGGCCGACTACTGCCTGGCAAAGGTAATTATACTTAGGTCAAGAAAGTTTACTTTGAAATGAAAATTTAAATTTTTCTTGTCTATAATTCTCTATGCAGAATTTAAAAGCATCTCGTAAAGAAAATATGTTGATACATTTAATGCTCAACAAATTAAATTATAATAATTTAATTTGTTAAAATTGATGGAGACATGCGTACTACCGTGTGTTGTGGCATTCCTTGGGGGAAATCTACGTTCAGCAGTGAATAATGAAAGGTAGTAATGATGATGATGGTGATATAATTGGTGATAGATTTTGCTTCAAATTCATGTTCTTTCAACGAAATGATTAATATATGCTTTAATTTCCACAAAATCTATTTTATTTAAATTTTTAACAAATTATTTTACCACCTTAGTTGAGTTGGTTGAGTATTTAAATTCAAAAGACATTGTACAATCTGGCAGCTACAATCGTCCTTATCTAAAATTCTTAGCGATAATGGTTATCGTTTACTTGACATTGTAAGGATAAGTAATCAATTTACAACATTTTTTATTGCTTGTCTTAATTTACCGTTGTTTGTCTTTCATTCTTCATCTCATCTAATGGAGAAGCATCTTTTTCTTTTACATCACCACTAAAAGTTTATGTTATGCTAGATTAAAATATATTTATTCGTTTTGCTATGAAACGATCAACATTAAATCAGTCTGAGAAAATTTTTTCGGCTTAATTTTACCTCACCTTATTTTATGGTGATTAAAACATCTTTGCTTAGGTAGCCACACTGTATACCCAGCGTGGTAACTAAGACATATATCCCTGGTATTCCGTAAGAGCGTGGTCCTTCCCCAAGCGAGCCGACCAATTTGTGCTACAACTATACTATTAATATAGCTGCAGCATGGCTCTACCACGTAAAAAATTGATTTCTGTCTCATCGGAATATGAAAGTGAAGGATTAGAGAGTGTACCTGTATTTGCGCATATACTCGGGCAGATAGCCAGTCTCTATTGAGACTGACCTCCATGACCGAAATTCGGTCTGGAGTATACTACTTATAGGGTAATCTATGAGAGAGACCTATGTTCAGAAGCAGACTTTTGATAGGACAGTCCATTTCTTTAAATTATGATCTTCTCTCATATTGTAGGAAAACTTTTTCGTTATTGCTTTGCTTGGCAACAAAACCGATGATCGCAGTAACAAATGTTTCACAAATTTGACGATGCTCCTTGTCGCTGGTTAGGCCACTTTAAAGCACTTTATATATTGGTATATAAGATATTATGGTTATAGAAACTTTATTTCTCAAAAGAAATACATTGTTTCACTTAATGAGAAACTTAAAAGAAAAATGTTTTTAGGTCAGATATTTTTTAAGTTTTAGGGAAGATATTACCTTTATAGATTTAGTGGCATCTATCAGAGGCTTCTAAAACAGTTATGATTCGATCACACTGTAATCGAATCATAACTGTTTTATTTTAATTTTCGCTGTGGTAGAGCCATGCTGCAGCTATATTAATAGTATAGTTATAGCACGAATGGGTCGGCTCGACCGGGGAAGGACCACGCTCTCACAGGATACCAGCGTAAAATAGCAGCTTAATGCTGCTGTGTTTCGTATGGTGAGTGTAGAGAACCGGAGACCCTTTTTACTGGAAAAGAGGCATTCTATCTTAGTCCTCACGGCTGACAACGCATCTGCATTTAAATTCGCAAACGAAGATAGATGTAGATGTCTATGGGCCATAGCAACCACTTACCATCAGGTGGACTGTGTGCTCGTTTGTCACCCTTATTCTATAAAAAAAAAAACACCAAAACATAGACCAACAAAGACAGTTTAATCACATATAAATGTAACCGGTAAAAACAAAAATTTATAATGTTATAAACCATAACTTTACAACTGAACTTATGGTCTAAAAATCAATGATAGTATCTAAAATAAAAGAATGTTATGTTTTTATCAGTGACCTCTTAAATGTAAAGGTTTTTTTTATAGTATTGGAGTAGCAAATAAGCAAACAGTCCACTTTATGGTAAGACGCTACATAGGGCCCATAGACACCAGCAACCAGCTTTAAACAAAAAGCTACAGAAGCGGTGCCATCCCCGAGGAGTAAGATTAAATGTCTCTCCGCTCTCACTGGTTTTAATTATACAATTTTTATTATATTAGAGTGACAAACATGCCAATTCTCTTCCTGATTATAAGCGGCTAGTGCAGTACACGGAGAACGATACGCTACTTTAAACAAAGGAGATTACAGATGTCTTCATGTCACCTCGAAGAGCTAGTACCGTAGTAGGCCAGCTAGTAAAATATTCAATAGTTATATTCAATATCACATTAACCAATTGAGGATAAGACGCTTGCTTATGTTTTCATAGTACTACATCGCACCAAGTAGGCTCTCCTCTCTGTTTTAGCTTACCAAAGTTCACTGTTGAACAGAGACCTCCCCATAGATTACCCCTTAGGGGGATATTTGTCCTAGTTGCCACGCGTGGTAGGCGGGTTGGCAAACGTCGTTTTTTATATTTAAGTTGCTATTAGGCTGCTGCCCATCTCATAGTTTGTCTCCCTTTGTCGCCTCTTACGAGACACATATAAGTTAGTGGATATTCTTGCACAGCTACTACACGGTCACGAGCTCAACTCTATTTGGTGGTAATCTTTCCTTTTTATATTTTGTTGTTCTTTTAAGTGAGGTTTTATTTAGTAAATTCACATTTGGTTGACTTTAAAAAAAAAAAATTTTTAATTTTAAATGTACTTTATTTCATATTTTACAATACATTTATGAATTTAGCTTCTCTTAATATAGCCATTAAGGAATCAAAAGTTTCTTCGCACGAAGGCAGCACTTGATTCACTGGAAGTGTATATCCCCAAGATCTGTCTCGCAGTTGATATGTTGCTACAACAGGAGGATTAAAGCGGTGTTTTACCCAATCAGCGATACTACCCGTAGAGCCATCTGTAATAATATACTTATTACAGTGAGAGAAATAATAATTAATAGTAATTTTATTCAGGGTTAAAAATTAATTGAAGGGTTAGAATATAAATACATACTTATATGTTAATTAACCTATTGGTGACCGATGACACTTAGTCACTAAAACTACTCACTACTTGGTTATACTTAGGTGTATTCTATTAATTCATAGCTAAAACTAGGTGTCATCGATAGGCAGTAGGTTGAGGTACGGCTGGGGTGGCTGGTGGCACAAAGTGAACATTTTTATACAACATTTTTATATTTTATACAACAAAAAGATAACATTAGCCTACGCTTAAAACTAAAACTAAGCTTAGTCGTTTATTATTTACACTAATATCAGCCGTAAATAAAGCAAATTATAACAATAACTACGATGATTTTCTTTAAAAAAAAGTAAATAAAAAGACTTTAAGAAAGAAAGAATTTGTCATCCTATAAAAAGTTACAGGAGCTGGTAAACTATACTAAATTGGCGATTACATAAGTCAACGCCAATTTAAATTAGTTTACGTTTCGAAAGGAAGTGTGATGTTGTGAAGATTTACCAGCATAGTAACGTTAAACACATCACTATGCTTACTTTGACTGCCTCATTGGTCTCGCGGTCATAAACGCAACTGATGATCATGAGATCCCGGGTTCAATTCCCGGGCCTGGCTAAGAAATCATTTATTGATTTTTTGTCAAGAAATTCTCAGCAGCAGTCCGAAGTCAGTAAGTTGACTATCCGGCCGTTTCAGATTACCGTCTCATCGGACTATGGGAATGAGGGAATAGAGAGTGCACCTGGGCTTGCGCATACACTCCGACACTATAATTCTGTCCTGCGCAGATGGCTATTCTCCATTGAAACTAGCCGCCGAGAACAAAATCCAGTCTGGAGGATATTATTTACTATGCTTACTAGAAAGTTTTTTCATCATCATGAATCCGAACAGTTGATAGCTGGGAAAGGCCAATGTAGGAAAGATTTGCAACAATCACCACATTCGCTAGGCTAATTGGTGACTACACTACCAGATGTTGACGCTGTACCCCGTCACCAGTCTGGGTATGTTGTTCTATGTCATCGCACTGTAACTTACCATGTACACTCCTAGAAGTACCTACAAGGTACTGTGTATTGTATTTGACAGCCAATGACCCCATAGCTCTTCTTCCAATAGTTACCTGTAACAAAAGCGTTAATTTTAACTCGCTTATGTTAGCTTGACTTGTAGGTATCAATTTAGGAAATATTAGTTTACACACACTTCTGGATGTTTAAATAATGTGGAAATTTTCAGACGTAAAAAGAACTGATGATAATACAATGATTTTATAACTTTATAACTATGGTCTAAGTAATATCCCACTAGGATCATCAAAGCTCATGGATCAATGCAAATCGACATCAATTAAAAATATTTAAGTTGCTCTCTTTCTTTTCACTAAATGACAATAGAAAGATATAGGTATAGTAACAATTGATACCTAATATAAGCAAGCTATAATTAATGTTAATAAGTAAGGTCGTTATCTTTATATATGTAATTCTTCTGTCCGTGTGTATGTGACTGAACCTCTTAAACTACTGGACCGATTTTGATGAAATTTTGTGTGTGTGATTAAGTTGATTTGATAATGGTCTAGATTAATATTTGGACCTGGTAGTTGGCACTGTTGTCGAGATCCAGAAATCACCCGTGCGAAGCCGGGTAAATCGCTAGTGATATTTTAAAATAAGCGTAATATGTATACATTCAGTCCAAAAAGTATCGGGAATGGATGATTTGTTTATGGTTCCAAATTAAATTTTTAGTTTTTTGTTGTTGTTAGAATGGCACAACTGTTCTCCATTTTGGCGCGGAGTTTGAGTTACATCTGTTATTTAGATTAAATACAGTGCTGTTTTTAGTTATATCATATCTAGTGTGTATTGCGAATTTCACAATGGACAAAACATCAAACAAAGAGTTTGTCTTAAATTTTGCATCGTCAATAGAATTTCGTGTTCAGAGTCATTGAAAATATTATAGAAGGCTTACGGTGAATCAACTCTATCAAAAACACATGCTTATGAGTGGTACAAAGCGTGCAAAAGCGGCCGAGATGTGATGGAAGATTTGCTTTGCTCTGGTAGGCCTTCAACGTCTGCAACTGAAGTTAACATCGCAAAAGTGAAGGAAATAGTGACTAAAAATCCTCATTCAAGTTTGAGAGAGAGAGCCGCCGAACTTTCTGTGTCTCACGAGTCGATCCGTACCATTTTAAATAATCACTTGGGTATGAAATATGTTGCCGCTCGACTTGTCCCAATCCCAAAACACCTGAATTTTCTCCCAAAAATTTAATGGCATAGGAGTCGCTGAAGACATGCTAGAAGAGTCAATTCCGATCCAAAATTTATGAAACGCATTTTTGCTGGTGACTAGACGTGAATTTACGAGTTTGACATGCAAAATAGTCAACAAGCTTCGGAGTGGCGCCTTCCAACTGAACCGAAACCGAAAAAACCACGCCAAAGTCGATCAAAAGTCAAAGTCATGTTATACATGGTAGAGCCATGCTGCAGCTATATTAATAGTATAGTTGTAGCACGAATGGATCGGCTCGACCGGGAAGAACCACGCTCTCACAGAATACCAGCATAAAATAGCATCTTAATGCTGCTGTGTTTCGTATGATGACTGTAGAGAACCGGAGACCCTTTTTACTGGAAAAGGTATTCTGTCTCAGTAACACGGCTGAGAACGCATCTGCATTTTAATTTGGAAACGAAGATAGATGAAGATGTCTATGGGCCACAGCAACCACTTACCATCAGGTGGACTGTGTGCTTATTTGTCACCCTTATTCTATAAAAAAAACTGTTTTCTTTGACTATTGCGGTGTTGTGCACTCGGAATTCTTGCCGGTAGGTCAAACGGTAAATAAAAAATATTATTTTAGCGTTATGCGTCGTTTAAGTGAGCAAATTGGACGAAAAAGGTCAGATTTGTGGAAAGAAAATTCTTCGATTTTGCACCACGATTACGGACGGACTATTGTAAACGAATTTTTAACCAAAAACTCAATAAATACCATCAAGTAACCACCTTATTCACCAGATATAGCTCCAGCCGACTTCTTTCTTTTTCCTAAACTTAAAATTACCACTTCGTGGCACCTATTTTCATTCGGTAGAAGACATAAAGGAGAATTCGCAGCGAGAACTGAACTCAATTCCGAAAAAAAGCGTTTTAAAAATGTTTTGATGATTGGATTATTCGTTGGAGAAAATGTATCGTTTCTGAAGGAGCATAATTTGAAGGTGATAAAATAAACTTGGCTGAATAACTAACATTTTGTGTATTATTGATCTTTTCCCGGTAGAGAGTATATACTATACCATAGGCAACTTTTGCTGTTTGTGGTCTCTGCGTCAATACAAACAAATCCCGGCACTTGAAAATGTAATGTTCAAATTGCTTTCTTAAGTTTTCATAGTGCCAACATAATGCTAAATAGTGTCACTCGGTCGTGCCGACGTCATTGTTTGGAATTCCTTCCTTATATTCATGTGATAAGACTTTGCGTTTGTTCTTAAAATTAGACAAACCAGATCATAAATTAATTCTTTATAATCGCTTAAATTATTATTAACGTGTAGATAGTCCACTGGATGTAGATGCTATCTAGCTTACAAAGTTATTTAAAGTTTGGTAGCTTTTTAGTAACCATTTATAGAATTTAAAATATGCATAAGATGTAAACAAATTGTAATAATGTTAAATAATATAAATAATAATAAATAGATCAGTTCTAAACTTTTTAAATATCTTAAACTAAATTTAACTTAAAAATATATTATTGTTATCATATACTATGAGTCTTACCATGTCTTGATAGTTATACATCGGATCGGAGCTATGGGCGAAGGGTATCAAAAGCCTTTGTCCAAACGCTCTAAAGGACAATAAACCAGCCAGGTTAAATCCGATAGTTTCTATATAACGCGATACAGATCTAGTTTCTGGTTCTGAGAATGGGCCCAAGCCTATATAATTACTATCAACTGGATTGTAACTACCTCCGCTAACTGAAAACAAATCGTTAAACTTAATAAGCAAACATTGCTTTATAATAATAATAAAATATATAAAAGTTTTTCGAGTGGCCGTCTCGTTCAGGTAGGCGAAATGTATATATGCACCCACTAGTGGGATTGACGATCTGGTGAGACATGAAAGAAGTCAATAAATGCAGGTAGCTTTGGACTATGTTTAGTGATATTCCTTGGCAGAGACACATGTTCAACAGTGGACTTGTGAAGGGCTGTAATGATAATGATTCTGTACTTTTTTTTTCTTTCTTATTTTACGTAAACGTTTTTTATCTCAATTTTTATCAATATTAAATTAAATTAATAGAATAAAATTAATTAGAATCATATTAGTGATAATGAACAAAATTATTTATCTCATACAAATTGTCCCTGAAGTGTTCACTGCGGCTACTGATGTTTTCATTTCTGCATGATTAACTGACTTAATTAACCTCTCGCGTTTTACTACTCAGGTATAATGATTTTCCTTTTTATTTTCATTTCTTGAACCATTCATTTTTTTAATATTTACTATGCCATTATTCTTACCATGTTCTTAACGATAAAAACAACAAGTACAATATTTGCTGTAATTTTTATCTTTTATGTTTGTATCTGCTAGACGATTACGTCGGTATTTCCTAGTCAGAGCTAATATTATCTAATTATAGTGCCAGTGTGTGTGCCCAAACACAGATGCACTCTATCTTCTCTCATCCTCATATTCCGATCGGATGGTAATCCGACGCGACCGAGAGAGACCTTTACGTGCTTTCCTAGGCACGGGAGTGAGGCACCGCGAACTTCCTGACTCCGGGCTGCTACTGCGAATTTATTCTCAGAAAAATCCCAATAAATGATTTTGACCTGGTATTCGAAGCCGGGATCTCATGATGAGCAGCCGCATTTATGACTACTAGACCTATAAAGAAGTAAAGTTACAGCCTACATACATCCCACACTGGCAAGGAAAGTTTAGAGCCGTGGTAGCTCAGGGGGTTAGCGATCGCTGTAAATTTCTAGACCTTTAAACACTTAGTGAAACAGCTACTTACGACGATAAACATTAAACAATTATCTACTTACAACAATATGTATGTAATTTTATTGTAAAATTATTATCATTACCTCCCCATTGCGAGTTCCAATTTTTGGCAAGGTCAACTCCAAAAGTCGTCCTTGAAGTAGGTCTCCGGTTTTTCATCCAAAGTCTAACCTTAAACGAAATACATTTCATTTAACATATTATGTACATATTGCGTGTGCTGTGGTGTTAACTTTAGAGAATCCATAACACCATTATATGTCATGGGCATCGTAAGAGGCGACTATAGGAAATCCCAAAAAGGCCTCATGACTTCCGATAGATGGCGGTATAATCACCTCGCTTTCACTTGACATAAAGTACTTAGACCGGCAATAGGGAGCAGGGTTAAAGGTGCAAGACAACTGGTATTGAAGACTGATGAAAAAAAAATTATAATATATTTAGTATTTATTAAATCTTATTTTGCATGGGTAAATAATTCGTTAGCACCTCTTAAGTACTTTTGGATAAGTTGTTTGAGAGAATAGCCAGAATACCTTGACGCCTCAGACGGTTAGTGGCTTATTGATTATCAATGAGCTAGATTTTAAAAGACAAAAATATAGACTGTTGATCAGACTTTGCATTTTGTACTGTGTATAAGTACTTATCATGGATAAATATAAATATAATTGAAGTGGATATCTGTAATGTCGAAATAACTGCCTAATCTATTAAGCTCAGGGTGTTATTTGAATGCTGTTAGACATTAATAGCCATTTTAAATATTTTGTCTATATGCCTGTCTGTTTGTCCGGGCTACTCTTCAGAATGTCAAAACCGATTGACTATTTTGTTTTTAAATTTTACAAAAAACGTCCTTATACTTTATCTTCAATCTCTCAAAGTATTGTGGCAAAATCGATTTTTAAAATTTTTTTTACTTCAACAAAAATTCACAAAAAATCCATGAGTGTTAAAAAATAATGTGATACGACCTTTTACGTAAAATTAATAGGAATTTAAATTTTTCAATTTTTATTTTCCTCTACCTCACATAGTTTTCGTGATAGTAGCTAAAACGGAATTAAGTATTATTTCTCTTATGAACTACTCGTACTTGCCATATACCACTATTATAGACCGGGAGATTTTTTAAGTTATAAGGGGATAAAGTGGCGGGTAAACTTAGTAATTAATATAGTTACATACAGAATCTTGTGAAAACTGGTGGCCATCTGGATTAAGAATTGGAAAAATATGCCATTCAAATTCCTCTGATGCCGCTCTTGCCTCGGGGTCGTCTCCCATCACCAGTTGATTTATGATATATGTTACGACTGTTGGTGACAGCCAATCTGCGCCTACCTGACCTCCATCTATAAAGAAAGCTCGTCTCCCTGATTGACGAGATATCTTTACACCTGTGATATTCCTACCTAAATAAGGAAATTTGTTTACTGCTATTAGTGTTTCCAAATAAAATAAAAAATTGTATATTAAAATCAATACAATAATACAATAATTTGCAGTTACAGCTAGACTTGATTGAATTCCATTGAAAAGTCTTAATCAATGTGGTAGATAATAAAAGACAGAACTGAAGATAATTTGAGTTTCTATACAATCGAATAATAAATGAAGAATTAATAAGAGAAAAATTAAATACCTTCATGAGATTGACCGGCATGTATAATAGTAACCACACTACTGTGATTTCTGGCCAAATATTCAAACCATTCGTAAATTTCATCTATGGTCTGATAATTTGTCCAATATAAGCCATTGTCAACACCACGTTTGCTTCTCGTCTGCGTTTGTTCATCAAAAGCTCTAAAAAGGAACATAAATCATAATTTTTAATTAAAATGCTAAATGATTTAAAATAAACATTGTATATCTTGTATAATTATTCCTTCATTTGAAACAAAGAATAGTGTAGACAAGTGCAAACTAGAAACGAAAAAATTTAAACTGTGTTTTGTTAACATAAAATATGTAATACACATTTATCAATATAAAGTATTTATCATCATCACCATATCATATGCCTATTGCTAAATCAAGGCCTCTTCCTATGACTGTCACAAAAGCAGAATACGGTCTAAAGCCATTTGAATTCATTGATCTTACTAGGACTTAGCGAATTTAACATTCTTCATACGGCAAGCAGTGAAGGATCACGTCTCGATTTCACTAGCTACAATATTGTGATATAGAAGTTTTTTTTTTGCATTATTATCACCAGGGATAGGAGTATAACTTTCATTGATATAGAATAACTCAAAAATTCGATACTAAACCGCAGAGGATTTGAAAGGTAGATGAAGAAAATTTTATCTGAATGAATGATTAATTCTGCTTCAATTCTTATTTTATTTACAAATCATTATTGATGAATTTATAGAGCTATAACTACTACATCCGCACTTATTTGGATATTTAGAGTCTTTGAGAACATTAAGTAATTCACTACTATTTTTTTTTTGTAAATTTTGTCTATTTTGGGAGATGCCTATGACTGAGAGCAATGTATGCTTACTGTGAGAACGAGAAATTTTATGTAATTGACAAATTTTAAAAATTAGAATGACTAAGTACTTACTGTTGAATATTTTCCAAAACTATGTCATACTTAATACCTCGCCTTGCAAGTTCCCGTTCAAACTCTTTTCTTGATTGTGGTGGAGAGACTACACTAACATCGTTCCTTATAGTGGATGGTATACTCCAAAAGTCGAGTATCTCTGAGTTTTTATGCAAACTTTTAATGAATTCTAAATGTTTTTCAGTTCCTGGTTGGACATTGTACAACGTAAAGTTATCGTAACGAGCTTTTTCTGATGACACTAGTATCCAACATAAACTTAAAATTAATAAATTAAACATGATGGCTATAAACACACTGATCGAATATTATTTGTTCTAATAACACTAAATTAACTTTTAAAATCGAGGACATAGTCCAACACCAAGAAATTTTTGTACAAATATCGTTCTTGAAGTCTGAGTTTTAAGATTAAAAATTGAAAACTGATTTTCATAATTATCATGATAATTTATCGTAGGTCTATCGTACAAGATAAAATGTTCAAATAAGTTTTCTTATCTATTATCACTGAAATGAAATTAATTATCTTTATATCTTAGACGTAAAAAAAAAAATTTTGTTTGTCAGCAGTCATCATTATTTTCATTTGTTCATTATGATCTATCAAAAGTCAACTGCTGAATATAGGCTGCACTATAGATTGCCTTTATTGAATTTTGTTGGAAATTTTTAACATAAAACGGCAATTTCATACTTTAACCCCTGATTTTTCACATCTTTTAATGTCCGAAAACTGCGAGATTGAATAGTCGAGATAATAAGTATTGGTTCAATGATCAAGTGAATCTGATTGTTAAATTTGAGCCAAAGCAAAACGACTCGATAGCGTGGCAGCTAAGCGATTGCCTGCATTGTAGGTCACTGGTTATATTTCCATGATCACTATCATCTGGATGTTTGCTCATGTATATTTTATGTGTGTAAAATTTTATACGCCACAGGAAATGTTAATGGTTAGATTCCTCAGTAAATTACAATGGTGACTGAAGCTAAATGGAAGACGTAGGGTGATCTTGCCCTGTTATGGGATTGTCGTGAAGAGATTGCAGAAGCCACTAGGATCTTAGAAGAGGAAGTAAGAAAGCCAAGATAAAACACAGTATCTCCTCATCAAACGATACAAAACACTTGAATTTTATGCCAAGATCAATGTGTTGGATACACTGTTTAAAGGAGTGGCCAAATTAAATATCTGGGTTGCACTATTACGGAAATCAACACCAGAGAGGAGGAAATCTAAAAAAAATAAGTACATGGACCAATTGGTAACTCAAGTGCGTTTCGTATAAAAACGTAACAAAAAATTAAGCATTATGGGTGCATAGCACACTAGCTCTTAAAAGCAGCACACTTTCACAATTATAACGTATGTGGCAGACATTGCCCTTCTCGACTATATATAGGTATTATATATATTGTCAAGCGACGTCGTAGAGGGAAACTTTTCTGTACTAATATTAATTCTAGCAGTTGGTTGCCTGTAGGCTGAGGATAAGTACCACTATATAATGAGGGTTACGACTATATTAATTATTACTAAGAAGTATATTTCCAGAACGCCATACATAAATTTACAAAATGCGCATATTTAAAACATGTCACATTAATTTCCATTGTCAGATATATTGCAAGCAAATTGTGTAACAGTAAAATTATACAATGATATTCGTGAAACACGAAAATAATCAGCGTTTATCATAAAAAGGTTAATATGAATCTGCAATTAAGCTGGTCCTCACAAAGCGGTCACAATGACAATTATTTGTAGTGAGCGTCGCCGCGCGAATTTACAAGATTGATTGCCCGAAGGTAATTAGCCACGGATCGGTGGTTGAGCGTAGCTCTTTGCAGTTCATTTTTAACTGTCGACGTTTTGACAGGTAAGCCGCCGTCGTATTTGTTTTTCAATGGAAATTAACGGCGTTGAAAGAGTTGTGCTTTCCGTTTACAAGCAATTAGGTGTTCGTTCATGATTCCAATGTTCTGTGTTGTTGGGAATAAATTTGTAAATTTTGCAAAACTTCATTTCTTGTTTATTAAAAGTGTGGTTGAGGCGTTAAGTTCATCGCTAACTTTACTCTGTGTAAGAGGTGTAAGAGATGACTATAGGAATTTTATAGAAGTAAACTAGTACTAAGTCTAGCTAATGGTGCTGTGCCTATAGTCATATACATATATTATGTTTCCGTTTCTCGATATTCACTATTATGCTGCTGTTTCACCAGCTTGATTCAAAAAAGGTCTCATAACTTCTGGGAGATACCATCATAATATTATATCGTACCTTTCCTTTTTAATAGCTCATAGCCATTCGCTGCTTAACAAAGGCCTTGTAGAAGATAGGATTTCCTAGTGTCCCTGGTGTCTATCACGTTTTATGTCACTCCCCTTTGGTATGGAAATTTTGAATGTGTAGTGGATGGCAGTGTGAAAGTTGCAAGAATTATTTTAGCCCCAATCCAGTGGCTAAGTTATAAAAAATCTAAGAAAATGGGAAAGACACACGTCAGCAATAAAGTTCTAAAATAATCTAAGGTGTGTGTACTCCACCATTTATTTTCTTACCTTAAAAAAGATACAAATATTTCACTATAAATTTTGGTCTCCCTTTTACCTTTGATGTTTATTGGGTCATATATAATACATTCAGTTCAATTTATATTAAATACTTCACCGCTTTCAAAAAATTACATTATATTTTTGTTAATAATTTTAACTATATTATATTCTTTGATGGTTTTGAGCGTCTCTAAAATAAATTAAAACTGGATGATTGTAGATTAACCGTTTGTTTTTCTGGACTAAGCCTTCTATAAACATGGATAAAAAATATTATAATGTTTGGATAAATAAGATAAATATAATACCCCATATTTGACAGAGTAAATGGCATGATTAAAATAAATAAGCCAAAAGTCGTAGTAGCTCAGAGGCTAAGTGCTTATTGTAATTTACACAGCACGCCAGCAATCCGGGTTTGATCCTAACCGTTATAAATTAAATTATTAATTGCAATTTCAAGTGCTGTTTTACAAGTGCTCGGCGGTAAGGGAAAGGTGAAGGAGAGAAACCTCCATGTCTGATGTATAAATATATTTCGGATACTTGATACCGTGTAGTGGCGGTGTAAGAATATCCACTACCCCATATCATCCCGTGGGTGTCGTAAGAGGCGACAGAGGGAAACAAATCAGGAGATGAGTAGCAGCGTCTTCCTTATAAAGACTCAAAAAAAAAGTTCGGTTACCAACCCGCTTGCCAAGCGTGAGAACTATGGCAAACGTTCCCCCGGTGAGGCAATCTATGAGGGAGGTCTATGTTCAGCAGTCGACTTCCATAGGCTGTAACGGTAACATAATGTGAAGTGCACAGAAGCAACGCGGCAAACTTATTGCTTCCTTACCTTCACATAAAGGAGACGAGACTTTTGCCCAGCTGTTGGACGTAATGTAGGCTGTAGCTTTACTTAACTTTAAATAACAAAATAAATATCTGTTAAAACACAAATCGTTAGTTTGGGTCCTGCTCGTTCTGTGATAATTGTTTTCATTACACTCATTCCGGGAAAGTAAAGGCAACCCAAATACAATTAGAAAGATTTTTGTTTTATTAACAACTTTATTATTGTTGTGTAATATTAATACTTTTGTATTATTTATTAATTTTAATTTGTATTAAAGCACAGCAGTTATGCTTTAGGTTTAAATGTATGTTTCCGAACCATATTATTCCTAACAAACTATATAATTGGCCTTATACTCACGTAGATACAAACATAACTATAAAAATATACTGATTAAAAATATAAACTATTCGATCATACTTAATTTGTAGAAAACAGTGGACATTTTATTTATATTATGTTATAAATATCTGATTCTATTACATTCAAACTAAAAGAAGTTGTCTGAAAGTTTCAAGTAACTGCCCTAGCATTTGTCAAATTGTTTTTAACTTTTATTAGAGAGACCAAGACACCTCTCCATGTTATATAACAAAAACTAATTTTTGCATTAGGGAATTAACAAATATCTTACACGATAAACAATTATAAAGAAAAGGGAAAATAAGTTTTTTATCAAATCCTATTTAATTTTCAGAACACAAAGTAAAAAATAAAATTTTGTATTATTTTAAAAGTAGTCTTCTTTTAAAAAATAATTTTTCACTACACACGACGAAACTAAAGCCGTGGCTGCGGCAGCGGTCATCGCTAATTGTGATTAATGGACGTACATTCGTCGCAAAGTCATCGTTTTGCTACTTCCATCGCGACAGACTGTTTATTTCTCACTCTTAGTCTTGGTTACTGTCCACTGGCGACGATAAAACGTAGGTTTATATATAAAACTGTAAGGAAACTATCTTCACCGGATTAAGATAATCCATCATCCAATCTGCCAAATACGAGACATCAAATGTGCGAGATATTTGGTAGTGCCGTCAATGTGTTAATGTGTCAATCAGCCTGTTATACGTTACAATTATAGAAAATGATCCATCCGGCTGTGGCGGGAAGGGGGTCCCTTTTCTCCGCATGCATCCTGGCGTAACTTAAGTTTATCAAATAAGTTCTTACATCGAACACACACACTGTCAGTAGATTGAGTTTTTACTCTATAAATGCGTAAATTACTGCAGAAAAGGAAAGGTTCACAATTCGACGATGTTATTTTTGGTATTTTCCAATTTTAATGATTTTTATATGAATTAGATTATACTTCAGGGATTGGCACATATTTATTTTTACTTTTAATTTGTAGAATAAATTCCACCCCTAAGGGTACAAAATAAGGGATGGAGATTTTAATGGAACTATTTAGACGACATTTTTGTTGTTTCATTGAGCTTATAATACACCTTAGTCCACTCAAATGGATCAAAAAGTTAAATATTTAATAAAAAGTAAAAGCCGACTTCAGAGAACGAAAAATTATTTCCACGTAAGCTTTTGAAGTCGGGGCGGGCATTAATTCTTCTATACACTATGTCACTACGACTTCAGAAGGTTTTATGCGAAAGTTATTTTATTCTTTTCAATTTTTGACATCGGTTTTAAAATCTTTATTAATAGTTTACTTTTGTTAACAGTCACATTTGTTTTAAATTTTCAGTATTTAGTCATCAAGAAAGCTGGGGGACCAAATAATAATAATTATCATACGTATCGGAGCCGCAAGACAATCAACAGCAGCGTAAATAAATAGTTCAAATTACGAATGTTGTTGTGTGTTCGAATCAGCTATTCGATTACATTTTGACATTCTCAACTAACATGAAGTGATGTAATAAAAGTAATGTCGATGCGTTGCGAGTATTACTTTTATATAAAAAGAAACCACTACTGTGACTTTTGGTATAAAATGTTGCAAGTTTAAAAACAGTTCACGAGGCAACAATAATCCACAATGTTTTAATATAAATAATATACTCATGCTACCTATACAGTAATATAATAGAAGTATCTTGAAAGAAAGAAATTAAAAAAAAAAATCGCCCGTTTATATTTGCCGTAGACCGCAGTAAGGCTAAATTCACCGAGTAAACCGCGTAATTATTGCCAACCGCACGATTCGAAGGCTAAAATTAAACTAATGCGATCTAAACACGAAATAAATGAACGAAAGCGCTTTCGGACGAAATTAACATTGAAATTGCCGCAATTACACGGTCATGTATGTAATGTTTATATTTGTAAATGTTTCAAGACAAAAATGGCTGTGGTTTTAAGCCAGCAAAATGAAATACTGGCATTAAAAGCGTTCTGCAATCACAAATCAAAGTTTGGACTTCACAACGTTGGGCTATGTCGGTTTCGCTGGTTCCACTGCGGATAACCTCATTTCTAAGTTTATCACGCAGAGAAACCCCGAAAACAGCCCTCTCCATAGCTCGCTGAGCGATATTGAGCTTCCCCATATGGCCAGCATTGAAGGAAAGTGTTTCTTAGACAAATTTAATACCCAAACAGTGTCAGTGACCCCAAAATCAACGTGTAGTGGCAGCGTAAGAGACTCCACTATTATTATTCCGTCTGTGTCGACGGAAGCTAAACAAGAGATGGGGAGCATCATCTTCCTGATAGCAACTCAAAATAATAAAACACTGCGGTTGCTAACTCGTATGTCAAGCTTAGCAAATTTGGCAGATATCCGCGCTATGAGGCAATCCAATAGCAATGTATGAATGTGGACTTTGATAGTCTATAATGATAGTGATGATGATGATACAAGAATTGCTCGAGATTAAAAAAAAAGCTTATGATGTGATGTATTAATTATTGGACAAATGTCTATTTTCACTTCTTTAATATAAAGTAAAAAGACGACAGTAAAAATTCAACATCTTTTCCTCAAACACGTCCACAAAACGCAGTCAAAGGTCCGCGACCTAAATCCCTGCCATAATCAAATAATCTCATCTCGGAGAATATGAGAGCGTGCGTAAAAAGGAGCGAATCATTTTATTGAAATTATTTTCTGGTGAAGCGGGAAGACTTTTATAGTTCTCAATATTTATGAGAGGCGCGAAACTCGGGGGTTTTGCGTGAATTAATTAAATGGAAACCTCGCCATCATTTGTTGGCTTTTAACGTCGACTCTAGCTTTGCCGATGTTTCATCGATAGATTTATCAGCAATTTGTTAATAAAATGCTCTATTTCAATCTACCACTAATCGATACCTTCTCGTTTTATCTAAGATTATCTTATGGTTATTATTCTTCTTCTTTATTTTATGGCTTCTTTTAAATTAACCTGTGGGAAATACGTTCTTGATTTTCGATAACTATTGTACTTAATTTACATGACTATTTAAACATTGAATGAAATGAGGGTCGGAATGTGTATGATTTTTTTAAAACTTAGGTGACTCACTAGCTTACAGTTCACCTGTTGATAAGTGGCTACTACAGTCCATGGACACCTAAAGCCAACTTCAAACAAAGAAGGCTATTGATGCGTTGTCACCTCTAAGGACTAAAATGGAATACTTCACAGCCTTTTTTTATAGAATGGGATGACAAATGAGCGCACAGTCCACCTGGTGGTAAGTGGATGTCCATATATGCCCATAGACATCTACTATTATCCTCGATTAAGAATCAAATTGCAGATGCGTTGTTACCCCTGAGGACTAAGATGGAATGCCTCGTTTCCAGTAAAAAGGGTATCCGGTTCTCTACACACACAATATGAAACGCAGCAGCATTAAGCTGCTATTTTACGCCGGTATTCTGTGAGAGCGTAGTCCTACTCCTGTCGAGCCGACCCATTCGTGCTACAACCATGATATAGGTGCAGCGTGACTCTACCACGTACAAGAAGCCTGTAATTATACTCGCTCTCTTAAACTTTCAGACTGGAACAAAGCATGCTATTTGGCAGTAGGATAGGTAAAAGGGTGGTTCCTATCTATACGGACTCCTTGCCAGAAAGGGAGTTCTACCACATAGCCATATGCATTAAAAATATAACAGCCTAATATGTGAAACTCAATTACATTCATTTTACTGTTTTGCATGACTATACAATAGACGGATCGTTTAAAATATGTTTAAAAGAATTTAATAAAGCCAATCATGCAAATTTTAAGCTTACTTCAAAATATAAGGAGGTTAATAATTCGACTATATGTTACGCGATATTTTTGTAAATTTTGAACCGATATTGATGATATTTTAACCAAGCTTACGCTGGTTCATTCCCTCATTCTACCTATTATCGATTATGCAGATATATGTTACCCAGATCTGTCACAAAATCTTCTAAATAAGTTGGAGCGCCTTTTAATAATTCCATAAGGTTTATTTTCGGAGCATGTAAGTATAACCACATATCTTCCTATCGTTAAAAGCCGGAATTTTACTTGTACTTTATTCAATTTTAAACGATCCAAGGTGGCCTTCTCTTGAATCTATCTTGATCTTAAGGATAACTTTCATTTTCTTCATTCGATCAACGTTCGAATATCACGACAATCAAACCTTCTCAGGATTAGTTTTCCACAGCATAGGTATAGCATACATCTTAATAAATAAATATCCATATGAATAAATAAATAAATATTTGAAGAAAAAAAGAAAAAGTCAGTAATTGCCCTCAGGTAATGTTGCCGTAGTAGTACTTTAAAGAAGGGTATTCCAATTTGAATATATATATATATATATATATATATATATATATATATATATATATATATATATATATATATATATATATATATATATATATATATATACAAATTGAATACCCTTCTTAAAGTACTACTACGATAACATTACCTGAGGGCAAGTACTGACTTTTTGTCTTTTTTCTTCAAATATTTATTTATTTATTCATATGGATATTTATTTATTAAGATGTAGCGTAAAAGGACTTGAAAATTAGACCTATGCTGTGGAAAACTAATCCTGAGAAGGTTTGATTGTCGTGATATTTTTATTATTATATATAATTCAGTTAGCAACTCTTTACATGTTGGAGTGCCTAATCAGGTTAATGGGATTGTAGTCTAACACTAGTTTATTATATATTATAATAACTTGCGCTAATTGTGGCTCCATCAATAAGGAGCGTTAAATTAATTAAGCAGTTCATAACTACGAGTACTAAATAATTAAAAATTTAAAATTTTGTACAATCGACTTCAATATAAATTATTAAGAATAAAAAATCTTAGACACAGCGCTAGATTCGGAAAATTAAACTAAAAGGAATACAATAATTTCACATTTTGAAGTCGGGGTTTTAGTTCTTGTTAACAATATGTCTAAGCACCGACTTAGAGTTTAACTTTAAATTATTTTTGGTTCTAACAATTCGAATGCTTTGTACCCATAATGACCGGGAAAACGGAGAGGTTTGACGTTTTTATGTCATATTTAATCCAAATTACCCTCAGGTTTTAATCATACCTATTAAAATTCAGGATCTAAACATAAATAAATTAAAATTAAATTATAAGTTATCATTATTATTAAATTCGCACCAGAAATTGTCATAATTATGCTTTATAATTTCGCAGTCCTGTTGACACTCTTTCTAGAGTAATGTACTAACATCCTTATAAGCAGCTGTTGTCGGTACAAGAGGCAGCCACTAGAGTATCTTTCAAATTCTTCCATCGATGTTCCATTCTACGAGGTGCATTGCCATTAAAACTTAAAATATCAGCTATTATATACGCGGATATATTGCGCATATAGTCGTTATGAATTCTGTCACGTATTTAATTCCCGAGCGTAGTCTTTTTATCGAGCTTAGACTGAGCTTCCCCCTACGGCCGGCTATGGCGAATCATCTTTATTTGCATTTCTCGAATGTTTCTAAGTTTTGAGGTATATCAGTGCAAAAATATAATATGTGTTATGTCATAGATACTATTACTTTATATTATAAGTCCTGTATACTTTATATTGTTTATTTACTAAATTACTTTCTTAGAAGCCAAACTAATGTTATGTCATAGGATACTATTTTTTATGTTATAAGACCTGTATACTTTATATTGTTTATTTACTTAAAAGCTAAATTACTTTCTTAGAAGCCAAACTAATGTTATGTCATAGGATACTATTTACTTTATGTTATAAGACCTGTATACTTTATAAATCATATTGTTTACTTCCTTAGAAGCCACACTAATTCGATTGTAATATTATATGCTAATGTTTATAATTTACTATAAGTTAACCATAACACCAAGAACAATGTTGTTCCCTTATGTTTACCCCCACCTCCTAGCTTCCTACACTATTTAAAACAAATCTTTCGATCCTTCAACACGTCGATTCCGCTTGCGCCGTCGCCCCGGTGCGGTCGTGCGCTTGCGGGGTCCGCCGCCGACGGAGCACCCGTCCCCGTACGGGTCTTCTCCCTCGGTCGGCACAGTTTCTTGGAATAGAACGTCAGTCCCGTCCCGTCCCCCTCAGCTGGCGCCGCCACCCCCGTGCGGTTGCGTTGGCTGACCGCTCTTCCGTCCCTGTACGGTTGGGTGCCCTCCCACACTCCCGTCCTTGCACGGCCGAGTTTTGCCCTCCCGCTCGGCTAGCACAGCCGCTCCCGTGCGGTTGTGCTTAGCTGTCTCGCCGTCGCCGTGTTTCCGTGCCCATGAATATGGGTTCGGGCGACGGTGGGAGCCTTCCCGTCTCCGCCAGCCGCCCCTGTGCGGTTGTGTTGTGCGTCCCGCACTTACCGTTGGATGGTGAGTGCCTTTCCTCCCTGTCTCCACGCGCTAGTGCCGCCGCCCCCGTGCGGTTGCGCTGGCAGTCAGTGCTCGCCGTCCCCGTACGGTGAGTACATTCTCGCACATGCGACTCCCACTCCATCTCACCAAGCACCGCCGCACTTTGCAGCTGTGTTGGTTGATCCGCGCTTCCGTCCCCGGATGGTTGTGCCCCACGCCTCCCTCTCCCCGAGGGAGGTCGTCTCAGATGCGACAGTAGAGCTGGCCAGCGTCGGTCCCAAGGTGGTGTTTAGTGGGTAGGCACTTCTTCAAAGTGAGTCCCACATAACCACGCAGCCGGCTGCGTGGTATGCTAGGAGCATTCACCACCTCCCTCCCCCGCTACCGGAGGATGTCCTCGCATTGGGCGCAAAAAAAATCCTTCAACACTTAGAAGAAGTGCCTTAGTGGGTAAGGTACTTCTTCTAAGTGAGTCCCACATAACCACGCAGCCGGCTGCGTGGTATGCTAGGAGCATTCACCACCTCCCTCCCCCGCTTCCGGAGCGTGCGTCATCATTCCGCTTGCGCCGTCGCCCCCGTGCGGTCGTGCGCTAGCGGAGTCCGCCGCTGACCGATCACCCGTCCCCGTACGGGTCTTCTCCCTTAGTCAGCACAGTTTCTTGGAATAGAACGTCAGTCCCGTCCCGTTCCCCTCAGCTAGCGCCGCCGCCCCCGTGCGGTAGTGTTAGCTGACCACTATTCCGTCCCTGTACGGTTGAGTGCCCTCCCACACTCCCGTCCCCGCACGGTCGAGTTTTGCCCTACCGCTCGGCTAGCACAGCCGCCCCCGTGCGGTTGTGCTTAGCTGTCTCGCCGTCGCCGTGTTTCCGTGCCCACTAACGTGGGTTCGGGCGACGGTGGGAGCCTTCGCGTCTCCACCAGCCGCCCCCGTGCAGTTGTGTTGTGCGCCCCGCACTCACCGTTGGACGGTGAGTGCCTTCCCTCCCTGCTTCCGCCCACTAGTGCCGTCGCCCCCGCGCGGTTGCGCTGGCAGTCGGTATATGCGACTCTCACTCCATCTCTCCAGCACCGCCGCACTTTGCGGCTGAGTTGGTTGACCCGCGCTTCCGTCCCCGGACGGTTGTGCCCCACGCCTCCCTCTCCCCGGGGGAGGTCATCTCAGGTTTGACGGTAAAGCCTTCGGGCTAAAGTCGTTCCCAAGGTGGTGTTTAGTGGGTAGGCACTTCTTCAAAGTGAGCCCCACATAACCACGCAGCCGGCTGCGTGGTATGCTAGAAGCATTCACCACCTCCCTCCCCCGCTTCCGGAGGGTCTCCTTGCATAGGGCGCAAAAAATAAAATAAAAAAATCCCTCAACATAATTCCATTCCCAAGTTCTCTGTGTCAACTACTATATTTTAAGTTAGTTTAAAGGTATTAAATAAATTTATTTTTAACGAGTTTTTGTCTCGGCCACATAACATATGTCGCAATTTTTTTAATACTTCCTGAGTTGGTTTCGTCGCTTGTCCTTGTGGCCCATTTTAGCCTTATCTATTCGCAACTTTTATCCTGCATATAAATATTTATCATACATTTCGAACGCATTGTTCTCAACAAACTACCTCTTTATGTGTGTAATGAAATTGTATACTAAAATTTTAAGTGCTGTTTTGCCAAGTGCTCTATCAAATATCATAAGTATACAAATAGCCTTGAATGTATCATGTCTTTTAGAAGAGTCAATAAATAATTGTCTACGATTGTTCCTCTTGCGAATTCTTTGAGTTACAGCGCAATGACTTGACAATGAAACAAAGTATTTATTTGAGTAAACAGAAACGTATGTAAGTGTAAATTACGCCCCACATTAATCACTCGCGTCCGTTCTTACCGCAATAATGCGGTTGACTTCATCTTCGAATAATTCTCTTTGTTCTTTGCAGTTGGTTGTTACCGTTTTTGTATACGGTATAAGTTAATGGCGAGTGCGTTTGTTTTATAATTGAACGTTAACTTATGTTTTAAATTTTTTGTTGTACATGTTTTTTTTATTATAATAATGACCTTTAGACCCAATTGCGTTTACGGCGGCAAGTTTCAACTAGACTAGACATCTGAACAGGATAGGATTAAAATACACAATTGTATGCGCAAGCACTGGTGCACTCTGCTTTCTCGCACTCTCATAGTCCGATGGGATGAAAATCTGATACGATTGGAGAGAGAACAAGCGCGGGATCAACGACTTTACGTGCTTTCCGAGGAATAAACACCGCCAACATCTACAACACGAAATCTGCTGCTATTTTCCATTGAGCTACCACATCTTTCGGTATTCACTATAATAAAATAATTTACTACCTCGTTGTTCTATTCGTCGTAAGCGTGACTGCCCCCGGGTTCGAATTCCGGGTCGGACCAAAATCAGTTATTGGGTTTTTTTATCAAGAAATTATGAGAAGCAGTTCGGAGTCAGGAAGTTGGAGGTTTTAGAGTAAATATAGAGTGCACTTGTGCTTGCACATACACTCGGGCACTATAATCTTTGTCTTCGTAGAGTCTGGCCGCCGTTACCATAATTCCATAAGGAGAACATTAATATTCGCACTAAAAGTCACGCCATACACTCTAACTTAAACCAACCCGCTCAGCCGTACATCACGGTGTGTCGTTAAGGGCAGGAGGTGGTCCTATAAATCAGGGAACGTCGTCTACGCCGTTCGCTTGCAGTCGCTAATGCGTGTTGTTGTAATGAATGAGATCACAGCAGTTGTTATATGATTTTAGATATTGTATTAAAACATTATAACCTAAAAAAACTTAATTATAATAGACCATAAATGTAACTTAATATCTCCTTTGAAATTTGTCTAAGCATTATTCTGCTATTAGACGCTGATATTTTGTGAACACTGGTCATGTAGTGGCGGTGTAAGTATATCCACTGTTCCATATTGTCCCGTGGGTATCGTTAGATGCAACAGAGGTAAACAAACCAGGATATGAGCAGCAGCATCTTTCTAATAACGACTAAAAAAATAATTGCCGTTGCCGACCCGCCTGTTAAGCATGGCAACTATGACAAATATCCCTGCTACGAGGTAATCTATGAGGATACCTAAGTTCAGCATTAAACTTTTGATATGCTGTAATGGAAACGGTATGAAATTGTATATTGCATTTTATAGAAATACTAGCTGGCCAGACGTTGTTCTGTCCTTACCGATGACTCTTTTTGTCCTATTAAAATCCTTAAATTCACAATAAAAGATATTGAGGAGCACTTAATGGGATGAAATCTATCCTATCTCCCAAATTGGATCAAGCAATACATAATCATCATCATCATTACAGCCCATCACAAGTCCACTGCTGAACATAGGCCTCCCCCAAGGAATGCCACAAAGCACGGTCCTGAGCCACCTGCATCCATCGACTTCCTGCATGTCTTACCAGGTCATCACTCCATCTAGTGGGGGGACGCCCTACACTTCGTACGCCGGTACGAGGCCGCCACTCGAGAACCTTTTTTCCCCATCGGTTATCGGTTCTTCGAGCTATATGGCCGGCCCATTGCCACTTCAGCTTACTAATCCGTTGGGCTATGTCGAGCCCCGAGCATAGCCCTCTACATAGCTCGCTGAGCGACCTTGAGCTTCCTCATACGGCCAGCAGTGATGGACCACGTCTCAGTTCCATAGGTAATCACTGGCAACACGCACTGGTTGTACAGTCTAGTTTTCAAGTTTTGAGGTATACCTGACGAGAAGATGTGCCGTAATTTCCCGAACGCTGTCCAGCCGAGTTGAATCGGTCGATTGACCTCTCGGTCGAAGTTGGACTTACCTAGTCGGACTATTTGTCCCAGGTAAACATACTCGTCAACAACTTCGAGCTTAGTGCTCCCAACAACGACCGGCATAGTTGTGACATGGACATTAAACATGAACTTTATTAAACATGATCAAGCAATACACATTTACAAAATTTTATTAAAATCAGTTCAGTAGTTTAGAAGTTTTTATTTATAGGATAACGGTGACAAACGAGTACACAGTCCATCTGATGATAAGTGGTTGCTGTGGCCCATAGACATCTACATCTATCCTCTATTACGAATCAACATTTTTGGATGCGTTGTCATCCGTAAGGACTAAGATGGAATGCCTCGTTTCCAGTAAAAAGGGTCCTGCTATTTTACGCTGGTATTCTGTGAGAGCGTGGTCCTTCCTCGGTTGAGCCGACCCATTCGTGCTACAACTATACCACTAATATAGCTGCAGCATGGCTCTACCATCAGAGGAGTTCATCGCGGACAAAATATGTGACACGTAATTTTTATATATAAAGAAGATACATACCGTGACGAGATCCAGAGACCTTATTACAGGTAACGAGGCATCTACTTACTACCAGGTGGAATGTGTGCTTGTTTTTCACCCTTCTATAAAAATATAATATGTATATATGTACTAGCGACCGCCCGTCGCTTCGCTTGCGTGGAATTGAAAATTCCCGCACTTACATGTAAAATTTGATGTCTCTTATTCTTATTAGTTTGGGAAATAAATAAGGAAGTAAGAAAAGGTAAATTATATTTTTTCAGATCCCGTGGGTATTTCAAAATCTTTTCTTGTTCCTTGTCTACATTATAAAGGGAACCTCTGTGCAAAATTTTATCTTTCTAGGTCCAAGGGTTTGGGCTGGGCGTAAATGATTACAGTGAGTGATTACAGTGAGTAGTAAAGTAGTAAAATGCTGTATTCTAATTTGAAGATTAAGAGAGCCAGTATTATTAATGACTGTGGGTCATTTCATCGCAGTCTTCAGGAATGAAAACTTTCATATAGCTTTCTGTGTTAGTTGTTTGCAGCTGTCCGTGTGCTAAAGTAGCCACGTCACAGTTAGTAACTCGTGTATCGCACTATAAACTTCTCAGTAGTCCCTTTGTACAAATTAAAATGCTCTGACCATATTCAGAATTCGTACGTACGTACTTTTACGTGGTACAGCCATGCTGCAGCTATATTAGTAATATAGTTATAGCACGAATGAGTTGGCTCGACCGGGGAAGGACCACGCATTCACAGAATACCAACGTAAAATAGTAGCTTAACGCTGTAGTCCTCACGGGTGACAACGCATCTGCATTTTGATTCGTAATCGAGGATAGATGTTGATGTCTATGGGCCACAGCAACCACTGACCTGGTAGACTTTATGCTCGTTTGTTACCCTTATAAAAAAAATCCATTATAAAATGCGGATAGTTTGCCTTTTTATTGACATCTGCAGTCATCTTCAAACGAAGAAGGCCACAGATGCGTTGTCATCTTTGAGGACTAAGGTAGAATACGTCATAACCGGTAATTATGTTGGCTCTCTATACCCATCAGACCGGAATACAGCAGAGCAAACACTGCTATTTGGCGGTAGAAGTAAGTAAGAGGGTGGAACTCCTCTCCTTTCCACCATCGGACTACCAGGCGGTCGACGGGTTTTCATCCCTTTGTTGTCGATATTCCACGGACTAGAACCAAACGGTTTACTTCATCTTTTGTAATGCGTACAGCAAAGGAGTGGAATAATTTGCCGGCGTCTACTTTGTTACGCTAAGACACTTACCACCAGGTGGGATTGTGGTCATACACTGGCTTATAATAAGCAAAAAAAAAAACCTAACCAGGGTGGCAGAAAAGGAAGGAAAAATATCTCAAGTGAATCGTCACTTGAGACGATATTTTTTTTTTTGGATTTGGAGTCATACCAACCTAAAATTCCAAAAAAGTAAAATAAGTTTTGCAATTTCATATATAAAAATTAATTTATTTCTTTTAAATCTATAAATGTTATTTAAGTGTAAATAGCTTTTAAATTTGAATAGTGAACACAAAATCCATCACTATATACAATTGTATGTTACCTCTGAGCATGGGATATTTATCCCACTTAAGTCATATCCTTATCGATTTTGTATATTGTCTTCACTAAATCGAACTGTTTATAAATTTTACATAAAACCCCGCAGGAGTGATTTCAACTTGTTTAAATATTAGAAATCATTTCATCAAAACACGCAAATCTAAAACGTTTTAATTCAAAGTAAACATCGAATTGCCAGTTTCAAATCAAATGTTTGTTCAAACGGACCTACGTAAATAGATATCTGTTTGCCAATCGAAGTAATAACATCATCTATCTGGAGCGGCCTCACGTCTCCCCTGCAATGCAATCCATCAAACTGGCGCATTAATTCAGACATAGAAGCTCGATCTACTACAGTTGTTTTAAGCATGTCCCTGTATGGCGTAATGCCAACTTAGACTGCGATTTGAGTCCGCGATACATCTTTGGTATTGTTTTGGATCTGAAATATTCCGTTAAAGTGTCATTATTACTTAGGATATGTTAAAATATATTTGCAGTTGTAAGACATCCGGCGACTGTTACAGTTATCATTTTTATAGCAAAACTTTATTAAAAAAAATTACTCCCTAAATATAACAAAAAAAAAGGTAACAAAACTGTTGGTACAGTGGTAATGGTAACAAAACAATTGTATTTAATTTTCGATCATATAAGTACGTATCATATAACGGCCAGTTGTATTAATTTTAATGTAAATGTAAAGGTTATTATTAATGTAGAAATATACATAATTTGCACATGCTCAAACATTAGGACGATTTCAGGCCCGAAATAATTATTTTGAAGGCAATAAAACACTAGTTTAGCGCGAGATTAGAACCCGCGGCCCTTAGTGCCTTAATCAAATTCGGACAGACGGAAACAAATCAGGGGATGGGCAGCAGCGTCTTCCTAATAACGACTTAAAATTAAAATAAATTGCGGTTGGCAACCCGCTTGCCAACCGTGACAACTATGGCAAATATCTCCATTATGAGGCAATCTAAGGGGCAGGCCTTTATACAGCAGTGGACTTTAATAGGCTGTAACGGTAACGGTTGTGATGCAAATTAAATAGCATCTTGAATATAAGAATCGAGCATAAGACAAAAGTATCTTCAGTTTACTTCTTAAGCCGAACGTCCACCGCAAACTAAACTAACTTAGTTTATCTTAGCTCGCATAGCTGAGCCAGTTTTCCATACATGCGAACTATGCCAGCTAAGCTAAATAAAATAGCCAAACTAAGTCAAACTAACTTAGTTTTGTAGGCCGATCCCAAATTACGCAAACTAAGATAAGTACCTCTCACCCCCAAGTTATAGCTTATTTTTCGATGGACATGCAAAGATTTTCCAGGTTAGCTTAGCTTAGTTCACAGAGCCTAGTTTTCACATAGTTTAGTTCGCGGTGGACGTTCGGCTTTATGGTCGTGGTCAGACAGAGTAAACTACTTAAATAAATTATAACTTTTAACAAAAAGTAAAAAACCGACTTCAAATTGCTAATAAACCGCGTCAACAAAATCGGTCGAGTTGAACTAATATATCGCTTAATAACGGACCGTGACGTCATCCGCATGAATCCGTTATTAATCATATCCATTTTTTGTATACCAAAACCTTTCAAAAAAAAAATACTTTTCTGAAAACTGCATCAAAATCGGTTTAGCCAAGCGCGGGATAATCGTGGACAAACATACATCATTATATCACTGAAGATCAATAAAGTAGCTGTATAAGTTCAACAGTAACAAGTATAAGTGCAATCAAATTAACTAACCTACTTTAAGACTTACTTCCAAACCAATTTCGTTCTGTTACAAACAAGGCTTTTATCTTGATTGAAATTTCGATAAAACTTGCACTAGAATTTAATAATGAGAAAAAAGTAAATTATTGCAGGCTCTGTAACTCAATTAAAAGCTTTCTAGATCGTTACGAATTCATTAATTGGTCAAGTTGAAAACTTTGTTGAAGCAGAAAAAACTGACCCTTTGAAGACTTACGACGAGGCAGATGTCGCTAAAATTTCAGAGAAACTAATTTGCAAAAAAGGGTCTGTTAACCCTTAATTAGGCGCATGGGGTCAAGACAATTTCAAATTAAAAAAAATGTGTTAGAATGTTTGGAGCGCAATTGTGCTCTTTCTAGCTTCCTAACTCCCCGCGGGGTACGCAAATTAATCGCAGCCAGAACATCAACGTGTACGCACAAGTCTCTACTCTCTTGGGTGCTGACCCCATGCGACCACTTACGTAACATTTTTTGGCGGAGGTAAGTTTGAATTTTTGTGTTTTTACTTAGTTTCTATGCGTATATTGTTATTTATTTTTATTAGTATTTGTGTATTGTTATAGTGCATATTCAGTTCACTTACTATTGTCTTTATTTTTATTGATTTTCTTTTTATCATTCCGCAGTTTTGAGATGACTCGCGAAAGAGAGGTACTGCAGTGGCTGGCGGATGTGTCCGACGATGAGCAAAATGTTGCTGGTTCTACTAATGCTATCACTAATGCTGAATACTGATAAGATTAACACACACATAAGGCGGATTTTTTGAAGAAATTAGCGGTTGCACTTGTAGAAAATCATCAGGAACGTAGCATTCAATAGTGTGGGACTGCACACTACTTCAACAAAAAATCGGCAAATGCAATAAGTGTGGTAAATTTACTTGTCAACAACACTTTAGGGTATACTGCATCGGATGCGGAATAGAAGAATCTGCTGATGAATCTGATAATTTTTTTTAAATTTTGATCTCGGCTACGCCAAAAATTTGTAGTTTAAAGGGAGATTAGAAGTTTTGTTATTTTTTTAATTGTTTAAAGTCGCAGTTATGTTTTAGTTTCTTAAAATTAATTAAAGAATTTTAATATTTTTGATAATACATACTTATTTTATTTATTTCTAACACTCTTTTTTCAATTATATATTTGGGGTCACTAGAGACCCCATGCAACTAGTTGTGTTATTTTCTTCATGCGCCTAATTAAGGGTTAAAGCAAAATCTAAATAAAGTTTATTTTACGGTAAGCGTCAAAGGTTTCAAACGAGTAATATTATCGAACATGTCGGGTGATTTCTTTCACGGCGGCAATTGTGCATATCATAGTATAGTGTCGCAAGTATAATTTGCAGTCATGTCTTTTCTCTACCCTTAATCTAATCTACTACTTTATTCTCTTACTTTATCTTACTTATTTTTTGCCCTGTGGGGGCGGCGTAAGAGAATTCATCATTATATTTCGCACCGTGGCGTGGGTATAAAGAGCAACACGCGCCACCGACGCGGCGGACCGGAGGTGAGTAGTCATACGCAGGCGTTCCCCTCCGTCAAAGTATAAGTCCACGTGTTCCTATGCATACAATAAAACTAGTTGCAGCCGCACTGCCTACTAGACTAAATTTAGTTGTGCGGCTGAATCGACTTTCTACAAAAATGCCGAATTGTTCAGTTTTTTTACTGCAAAAAGAGATCTGATACGTCAAATTTACAAAAAGATTTCGTTATCTTTTACATATAAGTAATTTTAATCACATTATTGCTATAAACTTTTTTAAACTTAAAAATTTAAATAATAACGGACGTGGTGTTTCTGATTTGTTAACCAACACAGACCCGCCCTCGTACAATATGCAGATCGGTCGAGCAACTGATCAGAGTCCGTACCCAAATTGTCGCTGTTAGCTAGTGATACTGTTATAATAAATCTATTTGTTATTTCAATGTTTTGAATTGTTATGTGTGGGTTTCGTAGTGACGGATGATTGTTTTTGTGTGCGCTGATTTTCCCCCACAAAAAATGATAGACAGTTTTGTATTTAAAAAAAATGTAAATTGTGGCCACTCCCCTCTGGTCCGCTGGTGGCCCTTGTTCCTCTATGGGTAGAAGTTGTAGGAGGCGACAATGAAAAATGTTAGAAAAATGTTATGGCTACGATAGATGATGTCTTACGTCAGACTTAACATACCCAAACTGGCGATGGACAGCAGCGTCAAAGATGCGATACGTCTGGTACTGCGAACATCCTCCTCTTCACAACGGAAGAATTTTGCGCGCTAACGAAAAAAGAAGAAGAAATAAACTGACTTGATACTAAAAGGTACAAAATGAAAAACTTTGATTGTAATGCTATATTACTTCTACAATTAAATTATCATTTTAAAATTACTTAATTAGAAAATGAAATATTAATTTTAAAAATGTCACATAGACAAGATTCTGTAGTTATTGAGAGAGTAATAAACCTGGGAGAGTCTGCCACGCAGCTCCAGTGCATATTTACTGACTTCACGTGTTGTTTGTATTCACTTCTGAGCATGGAGTAAATCTGCACTTAAGGGAAGCCCTACCCCAGAGTATACCTGCTTTGGGAAACATTCTGTCTGATGTTAACATTTAGACATTGGATTGTGGCACATTAATTAATTAAGATATCGACTTAAAGACATGTTTTCTGCGACGAAACTTTCTGTAAACAAACTAAATCGAAAAACAAAAGGTTAAATTTATGGAACCGTTATACTGATTGGTACGGACAAATTGCAACTTGGATAGCAGCCAGATGTTATCTAATTGTATCAGGCAACGTTTGCTTTGAATTCATGTTCGGTTATTGATTTGTGTCATGCGATGTTTGTTTTTAATTTTTACAATGGAACAAAAGGCTTTTTTAGTTACATCCAAATACATTCCTAGGAAAAAAGTTGTTGATATTTTGATTTTGTTGGAGTACATAAATGCGAAGTTATGTAAAACATGCAGAAGCCCCAATGCTGGATATGGACCTCCTTACATCCTTGATAGGGTAAGGTATAGCTGACTGCTGTGCTCACATGAATCTTAACGAACTTTACATTTTTTATTTTTTATTTTTATTCACTGACATACAAATTTGCATATTATGATATTTTCTCTTCTACGCAATTAATATTTTTATCGGCCCAACGCGAATTTTAGCCGTTTTAGCTCAGGGACGAAATCTCAGAGACGAAATACACGCTGTAAAAACATCACGCTAGTTACCGGGTTCGGACCCCGCTGGCATTAAAGAAATTGTTAATTGAAATTTTAAGTATCGATTTATCACGTACTCAGCTGTGAAAGTAAACAGTGAGGAAACCTGCATGTCTAAGAAATTTAAGAAAAATATTGCGAAGACATGTGAATGGGAAGACGCCTGTGCCCAGGAGTGGGACGTTGCGGATCAGTAGGGGTTTGCGCGCATACTATCAAATTTAAGGCGTGTTTTTCTCTAGAGGAACTACGGCGTCGCTCGGTTTTTTAGTCTACAATCAGTTTCGTTTATTTCTTTCCCCTCTAAAGTATTATTAGCAAATAGCTTAAGAAACTGATTACCAGTGGGAAAAAAAGAAGTGGCAGCTTCATACTAGCAAGCATAGTTTGGGGCGACTACCTGAAGATGGGGTAACGATCTAAAAAATGCAGGAAGTCGATAGATGAAGGTACCTCAAGACCGTGCTTTGCTTTGACCATGGTAATCTATAAGGGAGGCCCCTGTTCAGTTGTGGACTTGAGATGGGCTGTAATGATGTAATAATGAATAAAATATTATACGTAATAAAGTTTGAGTTTTAGTCTTATCCTCGTAGAAGGTTTCAAGTAGTAATTCCTTAATTTCAAAAGCTAAGATATTCTGTGGCAGATACAGTTCAAATTTCTTAATTAGTTCGCTTTTTAGATACAAAGTGAGCAGCCGCTCAGAGTGGGCATTGTTTGTTCAAACAGCGGTCGCACTCCTGGCAGGATTCCAAACTTAAGGATTAATTAATTGGGACACCGGGACACTTTCCGGCCGTCTTAGTAGACTTTAAAGCAATTTAATTCTTAAAGTGCATTAGACGATTCTATTTGTTTCAGATAATACAGTTGCAACTATTCAGAAGGAATTTCTGACTTGAGCTTAATTAACTTTCTGTTTAATTTGTGGATTACGTTAAATTGACACTCAGGTTGGAATTATTGGTGTGAAAAATTCTAGGATAAAATTGTGAATGTTTAAGAGTTAGAATACTCGAATTAATTAACTAAAAACAAATATTTTTTTAGGTATAGCCACGCTGCATCAATATTATTGTTGTAGCACGCATGATAGATAAGAACCTCGCTCTTACAGAATACCAGCGTAAAATAGCAGCTTAACGCTGCTGTGTTTCGTATGGTAAGTGTAGAGAACCGAACACCCTTAATACTGGTAACGAGGCATTCAATATTAGTCTTAAGGGGTGATAAATTTTATAGCGAGGGAAGTTAATTTGATAAAAAAAATTAAGGGTTAATGGTTTTGAAATATTATTAATCATCATCATCATATCATTTAAACACAAATTCTCAATTGTAATGATACTATGTAACAAATAACTTCACCTCAGTCCCAACTAGCGACATGTGGTGAGCGGAATATTATTAGCCCTCACTGAACCCGGAACTATCAAATTTACAGCTAGTTCTTAGTTTCTGAGCTAATACGGCTCTATTAGAAAGTAAACTTGCGAAATGTTTCAGAACATAAGATTGTAACACGTTAGTATAAATGAAGACTCTGAGTGACGTACTGAACTATATTTCTTCGGCGCACCTTAAACGATCTGTGTGTTTTGTTACTACAAATTGGCTTATATCAAGATGGCGAATCTCAGTTATGAGACTCACCAACTGATACGTAAAGAAATCACAGCGAGTTATGGCACCATATTTTCTTACGTATAGTAAAAGTTAAAAAAAGACGTACATATTGAAATTTCTTCTTCTTGTTATAATTAATTACCCGTGTAGTGGAGGTATAAGATTATCCACAGCCCCGTATCATCCTTCCTATCCACCACTCTATTGGGTGTCGTAAGAGACGACACAGGGAAATGAAATAGCAGCAACATCACCTGATTACAACTCAACATTATAAAAAACTGCGGTCGCTAACCTGACTGCCGTGCGTGGCAACTACGGCAAATATCTTTGAGATAATCTATAGGGGAGGCCTATGTTTATCAGTAGACTTTAGAAAGCCTAATATGATAATTATTTATCGGCTCATACACATACCTAGAATAAAATGGGGTGATCGGTTCTCTTATACGCTATACGTCAATTCAATTGCAGTTTGTATAATTTTAATCTAGTAATTAATTTCATTTTACGTGGTAGAGCCATGCTGAAGCTACATTACGGTAGTAGCACGAATGTGTTGACTCGAACGGGAAAGAACCACGCTCTCACGGAATACCAGCGTAAAATAACAGTTTGTTGCTGCTGAGTTTCATATGGTGAATTTAGAGAACCGGATATCCTTTTTACTTGAAACAAGGTATTCCATCGTAGTCCTCAGAGGTGGCAACGCATCTGCATTTTGATTCTTAATCCAGGATAGATGTAAATGTCTTTTGGCAACAGCATTACCATCAAGTGGACCGTGTGCTCATTTGTCACCCTTATTCTATAAAAAAAATAATTTATTACATCCTATCAAAAAGTCCACTGTTGAAATAAAGGCTCCGTATATATTGCTTTCCCTATAGATTGCTTCGTAAGGGGAATATTGCCATAGTTGATTAGATTTACATGGGATCGTATGGGTAGTAAGTCCTTTTACGCCCCTACTACATGGCAAACTTTATATATTAAATCAAAGCGAACATGACTGACAAATTATAAATATTTTGAGAACGTACTAATTCCAAAGCAAAGTAAGATTCTCGTTTTGATTAGCCTCCTATAAAATAATATAATATGGGTGCGTAAAATATGAACATTAAATGTACATAAAGTGAATATGTTATATAATATTCGCTTTATCTGTGTTATGTTAGGTAATCTTCAAGATTTATGCCTCATCAAAACAAGAACTCTGGAAGGTTCTTAAACCGTCTTAAATACTTCCCATTCATTCATTCGGAGCGAAGTAATAAATTTGCGAATTACAATAGAAGAAATTTATTCAACTCTGCTACATGCCACAAGCATAAACGCGAGAACTGTCTAAAATATAAAATAAATTCTGCACTGTCCCAATTCCGACAAACGGAGGAGACAAAGACGACTGTATTGTATTGAAGGGCCACTTCGCTTCTGGCAAGAATCCCGCTGTATCTTTAAATTTTCTGCTTAATCTAAAGTATCCTCCAGTGATTATTAAAGTTAACGAGATTCGTTGTAGTAGTTTCGTTGCAGTAGTCTTAAGACTCGCTTGCGTCCGTTTCACAATGTTTTAAGTAGTTTAATTTTTTCGGTGCAAAAATTTATTTAAACTTAAAAATATACCTTTAATATTTCATGTTTACAAATTTTATTTGAACTGTTAAAAAGTGTTAGGATCTAGTTCTAAATATCGCAACCTTATAAAAAAATGTCACGAATATATCGAGAACAGCGTTAGAAGTGCCTTCTACCTGCTAAGTTTTATATCAATTAATCCGCTCTGCAAGAGGAGAAGCCCATGTTTTTTTATAGAAGTTAGGGTAACATCACTGCATCTATTATCGATTGATAATTAATATGCAAATGCGTCGTCACCTCTGTATAGTGGATTGTTTATAGTCTGTAACTTGGTTGAACAAGGGTCAAAAATATGTTAATCTTCGCTAAGTCTTAAGCCGAACGTCCACCGCAAACTAAACTAACTTAGTTTATCCTTAGCTCGCATAGCTGAGCCAGTTTCCCATATATGTGCGTCCACCGCAAACTATTCCAGCTAAGCTAGGTAAAATAGCTAAACTAAGTCAAACTAACTTAGTTGAATAGTACGTTCCAAAACCACGCGAAATAAGCTAAGCGCCTCTCACCCCCTTACCTTACCCCTCTGGCGGCTTTCGCTTAGTGTTATTTGTTTTAGTTTAGTTTTCGGTGGACGTGCAACGTTTTTCCAGGTTAGCTTAGCTTAGTTCACTGAACCTAGTTTTCACATAGTTTAGTTCGCGGTGGACGTTCGTCTTTATGGTTGAATGGGCGAGAGTGCCTTTTAACGCATTAAGGCCGCCATAATATCTAATATTTTTGTGCATAAAAGTTGAAACAAATGAATAAATATTTCACGATAAAAAATAATATTCCAGCGGTTTTTTATTTCCTCTTTTATCTACAAACATTTAAAAGAATAATTTAGTCCTCAGAGATGACGACGATTCCTAATCAAGAATGGTGTCTTCACTGTGGGTCACAGCACTACTTACCATCAAGTGAATTTTAACTTGATTAAACCATTACGTATCATAAAACGTCCATTTAGGTTATACCACTAATAACTTACCTATTTCATCTTCCAAACTACATTCCAATATAAATATAATATGTTGAATATATGTTTGGTATTCCTTGGTAGGTATTCAGGAAATTAGGAGTGGAAAAACATTTGATTTTAACCGAGAATCGATGTATATATCTATCGTAACATCATCATTACATCCCAAAATATATACACTGCTAAACATACATAGGTCTCCCCAAAGGAATATAACAAAAAATAGGATTCTAAAAAATATGCCACAAACCACGGTAAGCGAAGTAAACGTTTACTGGTGGCTGCCGCTCGCCAAACTTTCTTCCCCATTGATTGTCGGTTTTTATATATTTAAGGCCGGCCCATTGCCACTTCAATTTACTGATCCGTAGCACTATGTCGATTACTCAGGTTATACTGCGGATATCCTATCCTGTATGTGGTCTATAGGCATTCACTGTCTATCATTGAGTGCATTATGTACTCGTTTGCTTGACCCTTAATTATATAAAATCTATAACGCGTGAAAACCGCCAAATCTTACTAAAGTTGTGAGTTGGTCTCTTTCTGCCGTGAAGCACTTCATCTTGGTCATCTGGGGTGACATCAAATCCGTGGCCTTTTTTGTTTGTAATTGTTGAAATAAACCTATGGCTGGTAGTAACTCACCATCATGTTCAATGTAAGCCTTTTGGGCACTCTTTTACTAATAGAAATATTTTTACACAGTTAATGTAAAATATTATTTATTACAAATCCAAGTAAATTGTCAACATAAAAGATTATTGTGTTTAATTTAAGCAAGTCAGTGAAAATATACCATTTTTAACGGGTAAATTAAGACGAATAAATTAAGAAGAGAATTAAATAGATCTAAAATCTCTATTTACCTAAAAAAATACATAAACTAATATTGGGATATAGAGCGGCAACTTCCTACCGGTGATGATGACGCATCCGGTGTATAACATATAATATGCGCAGTATAAAAGCAAGCCCCGATAAAGGAACCCATAAATTATAATGTTATAACTAATAAACGTTAACGTATTATTTAAGCAACGAACATTTTTCGACGGTTTTATCTCCTTATTGTTGAAACTACTTAATAAATGTAATCGTGTGGTGGTGGTATGAGAGAATCTATCACCTCATATTGCTTCTTAGGTGTCGTAAGAGGCGACTTCGTGAAATGCCAGTTAGGTCTATGGCTTCTGATAGGCCATCCCTGACCGGCGATAGGGAGCAGCGTTAGAAGAGCCACGCTCAAGAGGTCAGGGTACCTTGACGGTATTTCCTATTACAGCGATATGTGATATCGTCAATCTGCTTCTAAGCGTGATTAATAATTTTAGTGACTCAGCGAGCTATGCCGCTCGGAGAGTCGGGAATTTCTGCATGAGTCTGTAACGATAATAGCACACAGTAGAACCAGAGTAACCAGCGAAGTACAAGGATCAGTTATCTGAAGTTCTGGAGTGAAAAAGACCCATCCATGTAGCTAAAAGAACCGATAAAGTGTATGCAGTTTAGCAGCCTCCCACCAGATGAAGTGACGACCTCTTAAGTCACGCAGGAATTTTATGGATGTAGGTAGCTCAGCAACGTTTTGTGGCATTTTTAAGGCCCATGTTCAGCTATGGACTTGTGAAGGTAGCCTTTTCTCGTTACGAGGATAACTCCTCCCACCCTAAACTCCTTTGGAAACGCGCGTCGAAACGTATGGCGTACCTTCTTACACGACTGCTATCACCACTTGCGTAACTAATACCCACGAGTCCGTTGCGAGGAGTCTATGAAGCTAGAAAAATCAAGCACTCGAAAGCACCAGACTTACCCGTCCCCAGCGGTGTATATGGTCTATGGCTCCGCTGATCATGTTTCGGCCGGAGAACGGCGCTTCGTAATCATTACTGACATTCAACTCCCCTAAAGTCCCTACACTACAGCATGAGCTGTGCGGCTCCTCTAGATTCGCAGAGGATGTCGCTATACAAACGCTCCTCATCTCGCACGACTCATGTAACTGGTATGGGGATCCTACTACACACAACAAAAATTCGGGGAGGCTTGCGACAAGTGAGTTCTGCTTTTTTTTCTTCGCACTTGGGTCGGCCACCTTGGTCCAGCCAAGTAGGTTCCGCTTTTTGTTTATCATGAGTTTGAGGGACAGAGGCATTTACTTTCCCTAACTTTCGTGTGTCTGATGCACAGTGACTGTAATTGGATATGTTTCAGTGGTATGGGGATTATCTCGTACATCCGCATCTATAAGCCAACGATGTATGTTTAAAGATAAATATAGGGTTCGGTTTGAATAGTGTGGTATTCTTTATCAATGAGACAAAAGTGTGTGGGTACACAGTATTTAAAAAACACAAATCAAACCGTAAAAAAGTCTCTAAAAATCATAGGATAATGTTATTAGTACTTGTTAAATGAGAATGTAAATTTTGTACTGTCGGTTAATTATTGCATCAATAAACGCGATATTCAAAAAGCTATGTTTTAATTCTTATGAAAAGCGTACAAAATATCACCTTTTATAACCTAATATTAAAGCACGAAATTGTACGGCGATAAATAAAACGACACTCATGCCATAAATGTAACGACCGCACGTCCAATATAAATTGAACTTTCGGTTGAAATATATTTTCCTCAGTCGCGTCCGTTTCATTTGAACTCGGGGAAGCGAAGTATCTCATTACTTTATGGCTGTTGGTATCAAAATTAATGGTTACAGGTCACGTGATCAGACGATTTGTCGTGACGCCTAAGCGATTACACGGATCATTAGTCATATTACCACCTATGATAACATCGTTTACGTATTCATTGCTAAATTTATAATGCAGCTGTACATAAATAAAGCATTCATTCGTTTCTGTAGGAAACCAATGATGGAAATAGCTTAATTTCCTTTTAATCAAACAACATAATAAGGTAACCATAGTTTAATGAATGTGTGATTAGATGGCGGATAAATTATTTTTTTGTTTGTAATGGTTTACTGGTTATTAATAAAAAATGCTAAGACTGATCAACATTATACTTGAAATAACCTAAACCTAAGTCTTGATTACTTCATATCTGGTCAAAAACAGGAATATAAAGGAAAATAATAATTAATAAAAAAGGAACAATGTATATCTAGAATCTAGACCGTACCGACCGTACATAGTACCGTGTGGTACCGGTGCGGTGTGAGAATATTCAATACATCATCCCGTGGGTGTCGTAAGAGGCGACAGAGGGAAACAAATCAGTAGATGGTCAGCAGTGTCTTCCTAATAATGTATTTTTAGTCGCAACCGCAGTTTTTTATTTTTATAGAAAACTGCAGTTGAAAACCTGCTTGCCAAGCGTGGCAACTATGGCGAATATCCCCCCTACGAGGCAATATATGGGGGAGGCTTATGTTCAGCATTGGACTTTAATAGGCGGTTACGATAACGTTAACGGTATATCGAGATGGATAATTATCTTGCAGCATTGCGATATAAATATTCAAATGCATGAAAAATGTTATTCAGACGCCATGTACGAAATTGAATTCAATGTCCCGAAAACTTGATAGTCACGTTGCAGCGTATTAAAGTCCTGCGCTTTTTGACATCATCATCATCACTACTATTACTTCCCCAAGGAATACCAGAAACTACGGTGAGGCACTTGCATTCATCGACATCTTTCATATCTTAACAAGTCGTCACTCCATTTAGTGGCACGCCGCCTTATAATTTACTTACATATCGGTACTGTCACTCAAGAACCTTTACGTTCAATTGGTTGTCGGTTCTTCGTGCTATTTAGCCGGCCCATTGCTACTTAATTTTGAGTAGAGTTTGTTCTTATTTTTGTTCAAAATGAATTCATCTGAATTTGATATAAGATATTGTGTAGTATGTGAATCTCAGAAACTTAAGACTGCATCATGACTCGTGAGCACCGTGAGGGACCAGATATGTACAAGAAACACCTTTGGTAATAATTGGATATACCATTTTCTGCAAAATATAATGCTGCTTCAGACATCTTTATTTAGAATCACACGTACTGGGTCTACTTATTTTTATGTCATAATATTTATGAACAAAATACAAACAATAACAAATTTAAGGTCACAAACCCAAATACTATTATTGACTATTGTATTGTATAGATTTTTAAAATATTTTAGCTAAATAAGAAAAATGATAGCAATGATGTAAGTAATTTTATTACAATCACAAGACCGAAACATGGACTTCGTACATTTTTATCGGACAAAAATACAGTAATTACTACGGTTTCTAATAGAAGCTTCTAGTCGTAACGTGTTAAAATAAATAGAATAATATTCCAAACTGTCACAAGTCTATCTAATAGATTATATCCCTGTCCACTTTTAGGTTTCCCTTGCCTCTTATACTTTGTTGAAAGTAAAGACAAGACTCCTTCCATTGTTTCTTCGCATGTTGGTAAAATATCCTTTGCCGGCAGGGCAAATCCATAGTATCCTTCATCGCGTAGTTCAAATGTAATGACGTATCTAGAATAACATTGTATATTTTACTAATTTTATAATATCCCTTTCAGGTCTTCTTTGGGAAAATGCGATTTAATTTAATTTATTATCATCGTCGTTCTCAACCTGAAACAGTTCATCGCTGAGCACATTTCTATCCTGAGTTGGGAGAATTTCCCGAAATTGCTACGTTTGCAATGTAAATTTAGATAGCGGTACCAAATATTGAGATGTTTATTACACCATTTCTGATTTTTTGCAATCTCCTCACCACCTCTAGTCAACTTTTATAACACGGAATAAAACAGGATGATGCATTTTATTAGTAGTTTTAAGTATCAAGATGCGTCTCATATGTTAAAGATAGCTTTTTTTTTTTTTTATAGAATCGGGTGACAAACGAGCACACAGTCCACCTGATGGTAAGTGGTTGCTGTGGCCCATAGACATCTACATCTATCTTCAATAAAGAATCAAAATGCAGATGCGTTGTCACCCGTGAGGACTAAGATGGAATGCCTCTTTTCCAGTAAAAAGGGTCTCCGGTTCTCTACACTCACCATACGAAACACAGCAGCGTTAAGCTGCTATTTTACGCTGGTATTCTGTGAGAGCGTGGTCCTTCCCCGGTCGAGCCGACCCATTCGTGCTACAACTATACCAGTAATATAGCTGAAGCATGGCTCTACCACGTAAAAAGACATTTTCACAACTATTTTCATCATTCATTGCAGTCTATCCTATAAGTCCACTGCTGAATATAGGCCTCCCCACAGATTGCCTCATGGGGCAATTTCGACATAGTTGCTATGCTTGCTTGCAGGCGGGTTGGCCGCTTTTTTATTATTTTGTTTTCAGGAAGGTGCTGCCCATATTCTTTTACGGCACCACTTTGTCGCCTGTAACGACATCCACGGGACGATTTTAAGCAGTAGATAATATTCTTATACCGCCACTACACAGCTTAATGTAAGTAGAAGTTGAAAATACATTTCTTAGGTAGCAAGTTTACGTAGTAGAGTCTTGCTGCAGTGAAACTGAGCTGTAGCACGAATTTATTAGTTCTATCGTAGAAGAACTATTCTCATAAATTATTAACATAAAAAAATAAAATTTGCAGCACAATTCTGCCGTATTTTGTATGCTCAGTGAAGACAACCGGAAATACTTTTACTGGTAACGAGGCATTATATCTTTGCTATTTGAAGTGACACCACTTTCTGCATTTTAATTCTTAATCGAGAATAGATGACGCTATAAATGGGCTGCAACATGCACTTACCATCAGATAAACTGTGTACTCCTTTGTCACCAACTTAAATGTAAATATATAAAAAGTACCAAACCAAAAATTACTTTTACAACTACGCCAATAGTCTAGTATTTTATTTGATTACTAGCTGTTCCCCGTGACTTCGCCCGCGTGTAATTTAGGGTTTTAATTATGTTGCGCGGAACTAAAATTCTTTTTCTAAAATATAAGTAGCCTAAGCTACTCCTTATAACATCTGCTATCTGCCAGTGAAAGTCCCGTTGAAATCAATCCAGCCGTTTTGGAGATTAACCGGAACAAACAGACAGAGACAGACCAGACCACCAGACAAAATTTCAAAAATTTTATTTTTGTTATAAGTACCATATATACTTTCATATGTATTTATTAAAAAGCTGTTATTTTGATATTACAAACAGATACTTCAATTTTATTTATTTGTATAGACAACAGGGTATTGAACTGCTGAATACTATGTTTAAAGTAATAATAATCATACACTCACGGAACCTTAAAAGTCCTCTTGACCCAACATCCACTGACACCCGACGTTAAATAGCCTGAATAAAGAAGATTATTATATTAAAATGATGATTCATTTATGAAAAGTGAAGTAAATTTATAGGCTATATGTATATTATCCTGAGGCTAGGCACAGACCTCCTCACTTTTCGGAGAGTATTATGGAGCAATAAGTTCGCCGTGCTGCTTTTTGAGGAATGCTGCATGTAGAGCTACGCCGCAGCTATATTATGGTTGGAGCACGAATGGGTCGGCTCGACCGGGGTAGGACCATGCTCTTACGGAATACCAGCGTAAAATAGCAGATTAATGCTACTGTGTTTCGTATGGCGAATGTAGAGAACCGGTGACCCTTTTTACTGGAAACAAAGCATTCCATCTCAGTCCTCAGGGGTGACAACGCGTCTGTATTTTAATTCTTAATTGAGGTTAAAAGGAGATGTTTATGGGCCACAACATCCACTTACAATCAGGTGGACTGTTTGCTCGTTTGTTACTATTATTCTATAAAAAAAATAAAAAAATGTATGCATATTGAGGAATTATATTATCCTTTAACACCGAGCACGTGGTAAATACATTTAAGAATGTGATGAACAGTTTAAAAGTTTATTATCACTTTTGTAAAATTTAATTATATTTACCGACTGTATCATACGCTGTTCCAACTGTATATCCGGTTCCATATTTATCAGCTATCCGGATTGCTGCTTTCTTTCCCATTTGATACTGCAATATATACAACATGGGCAATTTCAGTAAAACGTTCCCTTGCTTAATTAACAAGTGATGTTCCGATTACCACCAATGCATTAATAGTTTATTATAGGTATCGTCGGTTGAAGTATGTAAGATGTTATTTATATAATAACACTAATATCTTTGTGACCGTTGTTTTGTTGACCGTGTAGTGGCAGTGTAAGAAAATCCACTAACCCATATCGTCCCGTGTATGTCGTAAGAGGCCACAGAAGAAAACAAACCAGGAGATGCGCAGCAGCGTCTTCCTAATAACAATTTAAAAAACTGCTGTTGCTAACGCGTCCACCTAGCGTGGCACTCTGGATTTTGACAGACTGTAACGGTAAGTAATATTATTTTGTCTTTGAGAAAAGAAAACAATTTTATTCAAAGTTATAATGAATTTGTACACAAGTACTAATTTAAATCTGAAATATTCAAACAAAAAAGCAAGCTGTGGGATAAAGGTATGTGGCCACTAACCAGCATAAGCTTATTTATGTAAATGGATATTGAAGTAAGGTTCGCCTCTATTTTTATTGAAAATATACAAATTAAAAATAATATTTTATTTTGTTTATAATATTTGTGAATCGATCTATAAATTGAATATGTTTCTATATAAAAGTAATGTGATTTACTGACTGAATAATATAATTTTCTTTCATGTAAATAGACGTAAAACAGCAAAACAATTAATGACAAGTCACGACATATATAGCGATGAGGAGCTTTAGGTTACTGGTGACCACAACGCGTGAGCCGACCAAGCGTAGCGCGCCAGTGGCCGACGAAGAGGATGTAGGAAATTAAGTTACTATCCAAATATTTAATGGATAGGTTATGAGTTAATAATGACATACTTTTATAGAATAAGGGTGACAAACGAGCACACAGTCCACCTGATGGTAAGTGGATGCTGTGGCCCATAGACATCTACATTTATTTCATCCTCAATTAAAAATCAAATTGCAGATGAGTTGTCACCCCAGAGAACTGAGATGGAATGCCTCGTTTCCAGTAAAAATGGTCTCCGGTTCTCTACACTCACCATACGATACACAACAGCATTAAGCTGCTATTTTACGCTGGTATTTTGTGAGTTTGTGATCCTACCCCATTCATGGCACAACCATAATATAGATGCAGCGTGGGTCTACCACGTATAAGATTAATAAATTAATACGTGTTTACCACTTCATCGAAATTTTCCCTATGTTTTCTTGAATAAGAGTAAGGTATGATCATGTATTGACCATATGAGTGGAATGCCAAGTAAAAATCCAATCTGTCGCTCTTCGACCGCACATAAGAAGCCATAGCTGAACTTTCCCGTTCAGAAAATGCATATTTTCCACCGTACGTTTGATCCAATGGGTTAGAGCTAACATCGACGCCTTAAAAAGTCAAAAATAAAAATAGAAATTTTGTAAGCAGTTAAACAAACATATCCAAGCCACTTTCGAACCGCCATGAGTCAAAAACTATTAAACTTACACACTTTTAATTTTGCATTACTAATAAGCACCCTCTGCATACCTTAAATTCTAAATTTTAGGAAAAACCATTCTCAAAAAAGTTCTTGAGTTATAAAGGTCCGAAAAGTGCAATGTTAGGCTGCTTAGAAATTATGCATGAGAAAAAACTTTTGAAGTGTAAAAGCCGAATTCAAACCTAAAAATAATAAATTAATTTCTCATTCTGAAGGCAGGGCTTTAATTTTTCTTTACACTATGTTTTAGCCTTTTTTATTTCTTTTTTTATCCTTTTGAGTGGACTAATAATAACTTAATGTCATTTTATTAGTTACATTATAAACTTATTTTAATTTGCCATACTTATCCTATTTACTCAAAATTCATATGGGACCACTCATGAAGTTCAATAAAATTTAATAATCAACATCAGTTCAGAATTGACGAAAATATTGCGTAACATACATAAGAAAAAACATACAGTTGAATTGTAAACCTTCTGTTTTGAAGTTGGCTAAAAGGAATTACAAATTCTCGACATTGGGTATTGGAACCTGAAACTAATTGTTACCAAAACTTTGTAAATTAGCAGTTGCAAGAACTTAGTAAATACTGCAGCAATGAAGCTTAGCACCCGTTCAGGTCTCAACCCTATTATCGCTGAAGCCGGCAACCCCGAACGTCGTCTACACGTAACTTGGCCCGCTTTTGACATTTGTGGTTGTGGGATGAAATTATCAAACAATATTTTCACAGGTTACAAGGCTTTTTCGTGAAGAGTCCCTTTGGGTAATAATCTATTGTAGATTTTTACAGCTACAATCTATAGTCAATGTCAATGGTTAGTGTAATAAAATGTAGTTTTTGACTTTAGACGATGGTAGAGCCAGTATAATTTCAACTTGCTGGCGTATTCCGAAATAGGCGATCACACTTTTAGACCACATCATATTCGATATTTCTATCTGCCATCTAATAAGCGATTCCAGCTATCAAGAAGGCAGCCCCTCACGGCATTATTGTCTTAATCGGCTAGACCGGGACCGGTTACAAACCGCGTGGCCAGTAAGTTCCGAAGAAGTTCTGTCCGATCCGAAAGAGAAAGAAAATTAATTTCTTTACAAATCTGCGAAACTTTTATGCCCTGGGCAGTTCACCCTAAGCGTAGGGGTACTGTGTTTTTTTTAAATAGAGTGACAAACGAGCACTCATTCCAACTGATGGTAAGTGGATGCTGTGGCCCATAGACATCTACATTTATCCTCAATTAAGAATCAAAATGCAGATGCGTTGTCACCCCTGAGGACTAAGATGGAATGCTTTTCTTCCAGTAAAAAGAGTCTCCGGTTCTCTACACTCACAATACAAAACACAGCAGCATGAAGCTGCTATATTACGCTCGTGTTCTGTGAGAGCGTGGTCTTACCCCGGTCGAGGCGACTCATTCGTGCTACAACCATAATATAGCTGCAGCGTCGTTCTACCACGTATAAAACTAAAGTGACAAAAGAGTTTGCTCGAACGAGTTCATCTGATGGTAAGTGGCTACTGCAGTCCATGGACATCTCTAACCAACTCCAAACAAAGAATCCTACAGATGCGTTGTCACATCTGAAGACTAAGATGGAATGCCTCAAAGCCTGTAGTTATACTTGCTCTCTATACCCTTCAGACCAGAACACAGCAGGGCAAGCACTTGGTATTTGGCGGCAGAAATAGGTAAAAGGGTGGTTCATTAGGCAGAAATAGGGTCCCACCACCTTACCAGTAAAGTTTTAGTCGGCAGGATTTCGATATAAGCCGCCTGCTTCACCGAGAGTATTGATGAGAATTTTCCGAGGTAAAAGGAGCCATTTTAATTGCAGGTTGTGGAGCGTTCCATCTTAATCTCAGCGATGATGCATTTTCTTTACTCGTTTTTCATTCTAATATTTAAAAAATTATACGATCAATCCTGATGAATTGTTTTAAACTCACTTCCAAATGCGATCTCAAAATTTCTATTTAAATCAACACCTCTACTATTCTTTCGCCATAATCTGTCCTGTAATGAAAACAGCAACACATGTGACAGTTTGTTTAAGAATTAAAAAGTCAATCATTACAGACCACTGCTGAACATAGGCCTCCCCAAGGAATGCCACAAAGCACGGTCCTGAGCCACCTGCATCCATCGACTTCCTGCATGTCTTACCAGGTCGTCACTCCATCTAGTACGGGGATGCCCTACATTTCGCCTGCCGGTACGAGGCTGCCACTCGAAAACCTTGCTTCTCCATCGGTTATCGGTTCGAGTTATATGGCGGCGGTAGTGGCAGTTTAAGTATATCCACTACCTCATATCGTCTCGTGGGTGTTTTAAGAGGCGACAGAGGGAATCAAACCAGGAGGTGGACAGAAGCGTCTTCCTAATAACAAAAAAAAAACACGGTTGCCAACTCACCAGTAAAGCGTAACAACTATTGCTAATATCTCCCTATAAGACAATCTATAGGGGGAAGCCTATGTTCAGCAATAAAATTTTGATAGACTGAAACGATAACGCGGCAAATTGGCATGTAAAAATGCAAAAGTGTGACCCTAAGATACCGCAATTTTAAGAATATAAAGACGCTCTGCTTTATCGTGTGCTAGATACTTGTCTAGATTTTATTAGAATTTAACTTAATAGCATCTTGTCGTGTGGTGGCTGCGTAAGAATACCCACCGCACCTTTCGTCATTTGGCTGTTGTAAGAGGCGACTATAGCAAATGCTAGAACAACATATGGTTTCCAATAGATGGTATAACCAATTCGTTCAATTCAAACGTAAAACAATCAGACCGGCAATGGGGAACAGCGACATGGGTGCAAAATATCTGGTACTGCTGTCGTCATTTCACTTGCCAAGCATGGCGAAAGGAAAATTTTTCTACGAGGACTTTTATGAGCCCAAAAGAAGATTTTGTATACATGCCTATATCCAGCAGCGGGGTGTTTAAAGGCTGCTTCTTTAAAAGGGTTTGTAATATTACTATAGTTATTTAACAGTCCTGAGCAAAAAAAGTAATATATTACAACGTTACCGTCACAGCATGCCGAAATTCTGATCAGGCTGATAATGAGTTTTCCCAATTGATTATCTCATAAGGTGATATTTGCCATAGCTGACATGCTTGGTATGTGGGTAGGTAACTGCAGAATTTTTATTTTATAGTTGTTTTTAGAAAACGCTGTTGCCCATCTCCTGGTTTGTTCCCTCTGTCACCTGTTACGACATGGGGTAGTGAAATTGAGTAATAGTAATATATCGGGGAGGGAGTTATTGTAATATACCGGGGATACACTGTCACTACGCGGTATATTACAATCACACATTAGTCATCAATAATCATATCGGTTCAGTGCACGTAATAAAGGGAGTAACAAACTGATGGGTGCGGGAAGATCTGACACTGCTTAGTACCAATGCTACTTGAGATTCCTATATTCATCAGTAAACTTGTGATTGCATGTAACGATAATGTTGATGATGACGATGAAATATCTTACATAACCTACCAAATTTCGAAAAAAAAAACAAACCTTTGTGTGGGTAATTTCGTAGCCGTCAGGATTCAAAAGCGGTACGAAATACCACTCATAAGCCTGAGCTATTTCTTTCAATATACTGTTATTTGATGTAGGAGACTGTACAATTTGCTGCACCATGTAGGTTACAAAGGCTGGAGATATCCACTCTCTGGCGTGTATTCCACCTTCTATTATCACTCTGGGTCTGTAAAAACTAATATGAAAAATGTATACAATTTTTTTTTAAATTTTGTTTTTTAAAACAATGACAAAAGTAAATATAATTATATGCCAGTGACTGCCATGTGGTGGCGGCGTTAAAGAATCTTCACTATATATCATCCCGTTGCTGTCATATTTTAAATCAAGGAAATGTCAAAATGTTTATACGTGGTAGAGCCATGCTGCAGCTATATTAATAGTATAGTTGTAGCACGAATGGGTCGGCTCGACCGGGGAACGACCACGCTCTCACAGAATACCAGCGTAAAATAGCAGCTTAATGCTGCTGTGTTTCGTATGGTGAGTGTAGAGAACCGGAGACCCTTTTTACTGGAAAAGAGGCATTCCATGTTAGTCCTCACGGCTAACAACGCATCTGCATTTTAATTCGCAAACGAAGATAGATGTAGATGTCTATGGGCCACAGCAACCACTTACCATCAGGTGGACTGTGTGCTCGTTTGTCACCCTAATTATATAAAAAAAAAATGTCAAAAAGATTTCTTGGTATAGGAATCTAGGATAGATGGCGGGCTAACAATCTCGTGTATAACAGACGTAAAAGACTATATCGACTACGAAAAGTGGCATCGATGATGCGGAAATTCTGGCGGTACTACTGCCAATCTGGGCAAACTTACGACAACAGGCTACCATGCAGCAATTAAAATTTTTGGATACCTTTTTCCTTTCATTACCCATTACAGCCTATAAAAGTCTACTGCTGAACATTGGCCTCGCCAATAAATTACCTCATATTTGCCTCGCTTGACAGGCTGGTTGGCAACCGCAAATTTTAAGTTGTCGCCACTTACGACACCCACAGGACGATATGGGGTAGTGAATATTTTACACCACCACCAAACGGTTAATATCTGTAAAAGACTAATTAACTTTACATACTTACACCGCTCGAGTCCAGTCTGGAAATGTTCAGATATTTTAAAAGATATTGATAATAATCTTAAAATAGCTATAGAAAAAATTCTAAATTTAACTTTAATTACAACAGCCTGGACTCAAGCTACTTTACCTATAAAATTTAGTGATATTGGTGTGAGAAATCTTTCTATTCATTGCCTGCTTACCTTGCTTCCGTGCATAGCGTCAGTGGTTTATGTAACATAATTTTAAATAATAAAGTAGACCTGTGCTTTGCTACGGAGGCAGGGCAGACATGGCAAACGCTCTGTCACGGCGAAAATGTTCCACTGGAAGTTAACCAACAAAAACAGTGGGATATTCCGTTGGTACAGGGCGTGCAGAAAGATTTGTTTCATAATTTCCATAGTGACCAAGATAAGGCACGCCTTCTAGCTGTTTCGACTAAGGAATCTAGTCACTGGTTACACGCTTTACCATCAAGTAATCTCGGCACATTACTTGATGGGGAAAGCTTGCGCATCGCCGTAGGAATCCGACTAGGAGCGGTGATTTGTCAACCCCATCAGTGCCCCTGTGGTAGCAGCGTCGACAAGTTTGGGCTCCACGGACTATCATTTAAGAAAAGTGCTAGTAGGTTTTCACGGCACGGTTCTTTGAACGATGTCATCCGAAGGGCTCTTGTCTCTATAAATGTTCCCTCTGTTTTAGAGCCTTGTGGAATATTTAGAGACGATGGCAAGAGACCCGACGGTATGACATTGGTCCCTTGGGAGAGAGGTAAAGTCCTAGTGTGGGATGCTACTTGCGTAAACACTTTGGCGGCCTCTGATCTCAGGGGCACCTCGTTTAGAGCCGGGGCGGCATCAGAGGCAGCTGAACTGAGTAAGTGGCGCAAATATGAGTCTCTGAGAGATGACTAAATATTTGTGCCATTTGCTGTAGAGTCAATCGGTCCGTGGGGTCCACGTGCGGTGAAGTTCCTAAAGGAACTCCATCCGCGGCTGGTCGTTGCTGCTGGTGATAAGAGGGCTGGTTCTTTTCTCGCTCAAAGGCTAAGTATAGCCATTCAGCGGGGAAACGCAGCCAGCGTTCTTGGCACGATACCGCGGGGAGTAGGACTGTATGATAATTAAGTTCCTAGTTTTAGTTTTTTTTAATTATAGTTTTTAATATTGTATATAATAAAATATTGTATATTATGTTATATTAACTGGTGTCACCTGTATTTGTTATGTATATATACCTATATACATAACAATCGACCCAGCATGACGATTGCCACCAATTCAAGGGTTTGACGTGGGTAATCGTCGCGATAATTTCATACCCTTGTTCAGCAGAGAACTGTTACGGGCTGATGAAGAAACGTAATTAGTATGTTTTTCATGTAAGTTTAGATAATATAAGTTATAATAATTTTAAAATATTATACATATGAAAAGATTGTAATGAAACTTGACGAACAGATTTGAAAATAGAGAGAACGGGAGCAATGCCCGGAGAGATCTAAGCTATGTTTTATTCGAAAGGTTGGCGATTTTTTTGGAATAAACGATAAATTTATAGAATAAGGTCTTTGATTATAGTAAAAGCTACTTGTCCGCGACATATATGTTTTAAAATTATGCCGAAAATACGAAAACCATGAATATGGAATAGTAATTTGTATGGAAATATAGGGGCTGGGTTCCAAAGTAAAATAAAATAAAATAAGTAAATACAAATAAAATTAGTTTAATCAAAAATAAGATATATAATTAACACATAAATTAAGAATGCTATTAATATTATTTTTAATTATTGTTATTTGTATTTTTTTCTTGTTTTGCTGCCTTTAAAAGACCTTTTAATTCCGCTTGATGTTCAGCTGCGGCATCATCAATTTTCCTTTTTAAAACAATGCTTCTCTCCATAAACGCATCAATTTTAATGAAGTGATTTCACAGTTCATTTGCCATTCGTAAACCTTCAGTTAGGTTTTTTAAGGTTAATGTCATCTTGTCATTGCCATTTGAAGATTCTTCTCTTAAATGAGGTGGGGTTTTAACATTTCTTCCAAGTCGACTTTACCTAAATCTTTATCGCGTGATTGAAGCAGTTCTTGAACGTCACTCGAATCTATCTTTCAAAGCCGTCCTGTCCTATTCCATTAGCAACTGGGAAAATGGTGTCAGTTATTCAATATTTTAATTTGTTCGGATCCCTTCTTTTTTAAAGACAGTTAAATTTAAACTTATTTATTTCAACATGATTGCAATGTGTATAGCTTGATATCTGGTAACGATTCTTATACGTTAACAATGCACTTCGCTATATCAATTTTTTACAGCACTCTGTAACAGTCATTTTAGAATCATATTCCATGGTGTCCAGGATTTTTTTAAAGGTTCGTCGAATATAAAAGAGCTTGAAAGCTTGAATTATTCCCTGGTACATTCGTTGGAGAAAATATGTCGTGTTCAGAGGCAAAAAATATTACCTTAATATTCGAATGCATATTTTCAACCTCGTAATCGCATCGTGACGCGAAGTATTGTCTAAAACAAGAACCGCCTTGAAATCTAAATTCCTTTCCTTCAAATATATTTAACGTCAGGAACAAAACAATTTCGCAACCATAGTCACAGAAAATAACATTTGTAACCCATGCTTCTTGTTTGAAGACCAAAACATTAGCAGGTTATCGTTAGTTTAATTTTTCAAAGCAAGTAGATTCAGCGATTATTAAAACATAAGTGGCTTAAAAAACAATCACCCAATGCATAAAAACATAGCAGAATAAACTCTATCTTTTGCTGCCTTAAAACCAGTGCAGACTTTTCACTCTTGGATATAAAAGTTTTGTTTTGAATTTTTTTCCTAAACAGAGCTGTCTCGTCAGCATTAAACACTTGCTCCGATTTTTATCCACAATCAATCATCAAATTCCTGCTGCTTCTTTATCTGAAGCTGCAGCTTCTCCAACATTTTTATGAAATGTAGTGAATGCCGCATATTAAATTTATTGAACCGATCCTCCGATGCTAAAAATCCTCCTCGATCACCAGAGTCTTTTAAATGTTCGTTAAGACGCTTTGCCCTCCATGGATTAAAGAACCCGATAAAAGCACTCTTTTCTAGTTACAACAGTCTTCAATCCACAATAATAAAGCACTCTCCATTTTTTAAATTGCTGGTTAGCGAACAATTTTTGCTAATAATGATGTAGATGTTGAAAAATTCCTTATTTTGGCTTCAGATTTCTTGAAGGATCTAACAGTTGATTCGTTGACATCAAACAAGCTGAATATGGATGCATACGACTCGCTAAGCTTCCACTTTTACTTTAAGCGGCAACATATTTTTTCCGCATGGGAATAAATTTTTCTTTATTTTACTCGACATTACGATCAAACCAGGTTGTGTGCTGTTTACTTAAAAGTCATGTGATTAATGACTTAATGATTATGAGTTAATTAGAATAATTAAACCAGCGCGATTGCAGCAATGCCGATACATCAAAGCCTAAGACGGCACGTGCAACTGGGCGGCAGCGTTATCATAGACTGCGGAACATCTAAGGTGGTAGCAGCGAAGTTGTCGGCTTTTATCATAAAACTTAGGGCTCACACAAATTACACAATAATATTTAATTTACTTTGTAGGTATTTTGAGGTCTACTTGTATTTTTTGGCATAATATGTCTCTTTTGTATTTGTAAGTAAGATGAGGAAGAATTATAATCGCGACATTTAAAAAAACATTTTATGGCCGCGAATTCAGGAAGTGGTGTCAATTTTTTCTACCGCGAATACTGATATCGCGAATAAGGGATCCGCAAATAAGGAGCTTGTACTATATCTTAAATCTAATAAACGCTATATTAATGGATCTCACTGAGGCAAAGTCAGATCGGATCGCTTGTCGCTTATTATCAGCTATATTTACAAATTAAATATTTAGCGTTTCCTTAAATCTATCTATTTATTCTATTACCAACTTCTATTAATATTATCAGCACCTACTATTTATCTTTTCCTAAAATAATTCTTACTGCCATTATGTCTCGATTTTCATGAGTCTTGCCAATGCTCTCTAAGTGAACCTCTTGTGGGTGGTTATTGCTTAAATCCTGAAGCCATTTGTAAATGTCGTTTGTTTTAAAATAGCTGCGCCAGTCAAATAGATCCATTTTTCTTCTTATATACGTTTTAACAGTTTGCATATCAAAAACACTGAAAAGTAATATTTGAAAAGTGGTATAAAAACATTTTCCTGTGATTTTAGCTTCAAAAAGCGATAAACATGATTGTAAGATATATTATATAGCAAGTGTTAACTTATTTTTAGAAAACTGAAGTAACAAAAGAACTTCCACTTGATGGTAAGTGGCCACTATTACCCCATGGACACCAGCAACCGACTTCAAATAAATTAAAAGTTGTGAGGAATATCGCTTAAGTTAGGACTTAGGCGGTATGCCTCACAACTTGTAATTTATTTGAAGTTGTTTGCTGGTGTCCATGGGATATAGTGGCCACTTACCATCAAGTGGAAGTTCCTTTGTTACTTCAGTAAAGTGGAGAGCCAGCTATAGAAAAGGTTTGTTATGTTTGGAGTTTCTATGCATGATAGAATAGTTAGTGACGATACGCAGTAGAACCGGAGTAAATGACAAAGCCAAGCGGATCAGTAGCCTACAGTGAAAATGAGCAGGCAATTTAACTCGATAATGCGGTTTAATAAGAATGAGACGAATGCAGAGTATCAGGAGTAGGATAAATATATGGTTTACGTAATTAAATATAAATAAATTTATAATAACCACTGTATACTATATTCTATCTCATTTTCTCGCAAGGTTAAATCCTATAAATGTATATGTTTGTCTCTTTTTGTGTCGCTTTTTCGTTTCATTGAGTTTCAAATCACAACGATTCTAAAGAAGTTTTCACATCAAAAACATTTTACATTTTATTCTACATATCGTCGTTGTCAAACTAATATCTGCTATGTGCAAAAAGTATACTTTTGAGATATTAAAGAAAAAAGTTCTCCTGTAAAATTTAATATGAAGGTGAATTTTAAAAACCATATCAAATTAAAGTCATAGATATCATACGTAATTTTATTTGTGTTTGAGTATTTAGATTACTTTATTTTATATTTTTAAATCAAATTATTTTTTGCACATAACAGATTTTAAATTGTCAATTATTTGGCACATAACAGGTATAAGTGAAAAAGATATCTGATTTACACTAGACTTTTAATACTGAAAAATATTAACAATAAGTTTTAATCAGACTTAAATTTTAAACAATCATAAAATGGATGGTAGTCTCGGTCTATAAATGGTTTTAATTCTTGTAATTGGTCGAACTTTGATTGAGTTATTTCTAATGACCTGTCATACAATGCCGAAGGTTCAGGGTAATGTTGAGGAAGCTGCCTACGTTGTGGCAAAATCGTGTCCTCTTGTGGATGGCGAAGTTTGAAGTACACTTCACCAGTAGACTTATACAAAAATGCTCTGACATCATTCACAGTGGGATCACCCTTCCTTTTACCTGGTCGAATAGACTGAAAATTGGTGTTGAAATGCTCATAATCCTTGAAAAAATCAAAATGAACTACTCTAATATCATAGGGTTGTTTGGGCCGCGCTTGACGCATTCTTGAAATGTAATCTTGAGGTGCATAAATAGGCGGCTTTATATAATGTTCTATAGTAGAGTGGACACTGTCAACTTCCATCATAGTGTGTCCCTTTTCTAATATGATTTGTTCCACTTCTACCTTAAAAAAATAAGCATAATTACTTAATGCACTTGCCAAAATCTTATTTCTGTTTTGGTAGTTACACCCATCACTAATTATTGTAATGTGTTTATAGACATTGCAAACTGTTTTAAGGTTTTATCACCCAGGCAGACAATGAACTTCAGTGGCGTCCATAAGCGCGTATAGCATTCGCTCTAATCCAGTCTTTTTTTAGGGTTTCGTAGCTACACAACAAGGAACCCTTATAGTTTCGCCATGTCTGTCCGTCCGTCCGTCCGTCCGTCCGTCCGTCCGTCCGTCCGTCCGTCCGCGGTTTTTCTCAGAGACCCTAGGTGCTAGAAATCTGTTATTTGGCATAGTTATAGATATTTATCACGCCTAGAAAACTGTGAAATAAAATCTTTAAAAACATTTTTATTTTGGGTACTTCCCATACAAGTAAATGAAAGATGATTTTTTTTACCCGTCTATTCCATCATGTGGGGTATCGTTGGATAGGTCTTTCAAAAACGCTGGGGGTATGGAACAACATTTTTTCGATTCAGAGGTCCGTTTGCGAAATATTTAATTACTTTATTTTGTTTTTCATTAGAGACATGTGTCCCCCCCTCTACCAACTAAACCGCTGTTTTTGAAAATGTGAAAAGTATACACCATAGTAGTATATATAATGAAGTAAAAGGAAAACTATCACAGCTAAGTAAAATTAAGAAGTTAACGAATAATAGTCGACCAATTTATAAAATGCACTTGAATTAGTAAAAATTTCGTTAGAACTCTATAGAAAATGACCTAAAACTAGCTGCATTAAGCGAAAGGGTACGGTCTTAATAAGAATGGCGAGTACATCACTCACCTTCGATTTGCCGACGATATAGTCCTTATGGCCGAATCGCTGGAGGACCTAAGCACTATGTTCAATGACTTCAATAGTGCCTCCCAACGGGTAGGTCTTAAGGTGGACATGGACAAAACAAAGATCATGTGTAACGTCCATGTCACACCTATGCCGGTAGTTGTTGGAAGCACTAACCTCGAAGTTGTTGACGAGTATTTTTACCTAGGACAAATAGTCCGACTAGGTAAGTCTAACTTCGACCGAGAGGTCAATCGACGGATTCAACTCGGCTGGGCAGCGCGTGTTGCCAGTGATAACTTATGAATCTGAGACGTGGTCCTTCACTGCTGGCCGTATGAGGAAGCTCAAGGTCGCTCAGCGATCTATGGCGAGGGCTATTCCACAGAATACCCGCAGTACAACCAGAGTGACCAACATAGCCCAACGGATTAGTAAGCTAAAGTGGCAAAGGGCAGGCCATATAGCTCGAAAAACCGACAACCGATGGGGAAAAAAGGTTCTCGAGTGACAGCCTTGTACCGGTAGGCGAAGTGTAAGGCGATCCCCACTAGATGGAGTGACGAACTGGTAAGACATACGGGAAGTCGATGGATACAGGTGGCTCAGGATCGTGCTTTGTTTATTACTATGTTTTTAAACCGCATGCATCTGCAGGTGTGATCGAAATTGACTCTACGTAAATGCGCTTTGATGCTCGACAATAGTGACTATGCACTTTCGGGAGTAAATTGAGCCATTCGGACACCGTTCCTCGTGTACTTCTGGTGGTGGCCAAGACACTACGATTACGTCCAATTAAAGTAGGGGTTCATTGTCATCTGCCATGACTGGCATTGCTGATGTATTTTTACCCACGTAAGAAAGAATCACGTCCGAGATCAAGTGTGTTTAAAAAACATTCTACACACTTTTACTTTGGCACTTTGGAATCAAACTTGGGTACAAAATATCAAAAGCAGTTTCTTTCCTGACAGTAATAGAATTATCACGTTTTCTTTGCTTACGTAAATTTCTTTTGGATACTAATCCTTGTACAAGCTTTTTCAACCATGAATTCATATTCCAAAACTTGACATGCAATGCAGCTCGTTCTTCTTCTGATGCTAAACCACACATAAAACTATTTTTAGATTTTTTTTTATTGCAGTATGATTACAACGAGTTTTTACAGATCTGGCTTCTTTTGGAATGCTTTGTTCTAGCTTCTCATATTTTTTCTGGTAACCCATGTATTGTTTACCCAGTAAACGGCGGCGTTTAGCTTTCGATTGATGAAATATTGGAGTTTGAGAGCTGCTTGGTATTTCGATGCTCGCTGCCAACTCCTGGACAGGATTTGATGAATTGTCATCATCATCGCTACTGTAAACAATGAAATACCGTAATAACGCTTAACGTTTAACGCCAAAGTAACGCTTCCGTTTGGTGATTGTAGGAAAGGGTGGGCTATTACTTCGTTCAGGGGATGAATTTACCGAAACGTTATTTTCACTGCTGGAGGGTATAGATTCTTGATCACTCTCCTGTGTAGCCGTAGAATTTAGCAGGTCTTGAATCAGAGGCATTGGTTCACTGCGAGGTTCTTGGTATGTTGGATATTGACTTTCCTCTTGTAAACATTTTTCATCACTGGCCGTTAAAACTAAATTTACTATTTTCTTTCCCCGGCTCGTTTTGTAGCTTACACAAAAACCACAGATTTCTTTTTCACTTTATAACTTGTGCAAAGTACTTTACAAGTTAATACAGTTTATCAATTGACTGTGCTACGTGGTAGTTAACTCGAGAGATAAAACAGAACTAACGTTTTCTAATACAAAATGTATTTATATTGTACGAGCATGGGAAACTTGAACATAGTGGTAGTAGTGGGCGAATATTCAAAAATATGGTTCTTAAGATTAATTAGCTATTCCCAAAACACTTTGGAAAGAACTTACTTGCCTGTCAAGTTATCAGTAAATTATGGGTGCAAACAGTTTTAGCTTATCATCTAATTTATTATTTTGAAGGACGTAGGATCCTTGGAACTAATCAGTGGTTTAAAAATGAACTTATCTACCTGTCAACTTATTGGTAATTTATGGGTACAAACTACTTTAGTTTATTATCTTATTTATAAGTGTAAAATTTCTCAAGACTAATAAGTGATTTACAAAACATGCGCTTATATATCTATTACTTATTAGCTAGTTATGTACTGTTAATGTTGTTTTGTGTTTAGAATAAACACATAGCAGATATTCTACTAAACAATCACAATTGACCGTGGTCAAATAAAATATGCTATGTGCATGTTTGTCACGTAGCAGGTGTTAATTGACAATATTCTAGCTGCTGCACATACTCGTAGCATGTTTTAAAAAGTTGTCATGGTTCGTCGTACAGTCCGCAAAAACACATAGCAGTTATTTCATACGAAAGATTGATTGGTGAACTACTATTCCTAGTCAAAATGTTAAAATGTCGAAAAAGTGCACATAGCAGATTTTGGTTTGACAACGACGATATATTACGTTACATATTACCTATACAGATTCGAAGTTTTAAATTTCATCATCATAAGTACTTAAATATTTTCTAATCAACAAACGTCTTCAACCCTTACTGCTCATGGATCACCTGCATAATATCCATACATAATAGTTTAAGAGCCAGTGGGCGGCAGACTTACGGTATTTCAATAAGCTTCACGTTTTTTTTCAGTAAATCCCCTATACCTACTGAGGTACATGAAATGGGGACTCTTTAGTTTGACCGGCGGTCGATATAGAGACGCTCAGGTGATAAAGGTGTAAAAAATGACCAAAAAAAAACGTGATAGTAATAAGTCTGCCGCTTGGACATCTTGAAATATTCAATAAAAGTTACCGAAAAATAACATTGGCAGACATCTATGGCGGTCGCAAGGTCATGGCAGACAGGTTGACAAGTACATTTTTTTCTTTATAATTTACGTTATTTCAATAAAGCTGCAATTTATATATGTTGTTGATAATATTATTTGACATATGTGTTTTGCATGGCAGACATATATTGAGGTTCTATCACCCAGGCAGACAATGAACTTCAGTGGCGTCCATAAGCGCGTACTATAGCATTCGCTCTAATCCAGTCTTTTTTTAGCTACACAACAAGAAACCCTTATAGTTTCGCCATGTCTGTCCGTCCGTCCGTCCGTCCATCCGTCCGTCCGTCCGTACTTCCGTCCGTCCGTCCGCGGTATTTCTCAGAGACACTAGGTGCTAGAAATCTAATGGCATAGTTATACATATTAATCACGCCTAGAAAACTGTGAAATAAAATCTTTAAAAACATTTTTATTTTGGGTATTTCCCATACAATTAAATGGAGGATGATTTTTTTACCGTCTATTCCATCATGTGGGGTATCGTTGGATAGGTCTTTCAAAACATTGGGGTATGGAACATCATTCTTTCGATTCAGAGGTCCGTTTTCGAAATGTTTAATTACTTTAAAGTGGTTTTTCATTAGAGTCATATGTCCCCTTTACCAACTAAACCGCTGTTTTGAAAATGTGAAAAGTATACCCAATAGTAGTATATATAATGAAGTTAAAAGGAAAACTATCACAGCTAAGTAAAATTAAAGTTAACGAGTAATAGTCGACCAATTTATAAAATGCACTTGGATTAGTAAAAATTTCGTTAGAACTCTAACTCTCTCTTTAATTGATGTAATAGGAAATGACCTAAAACTAGCTGCATTAAGCTAAAGGGTTTGGTATTAATATGAATGGCGAGTACATCACTCACCTTCGATTTGCCGACGATATAGTCCTTATGGCCGAATCGCTGGAGGACCTAAGCACTATGCTCAATGACTCAATAGTGCCTCCCAACGGGTGGGTCTTACGGTGGACATGGACAAAACAAAGATCATGTGTAACGTCCATGTCACACCTATGCCGGTAGTTGTTGGGAGCACTAAGCTCGAAGTTGTTGACGAGTATTTTTACCTGGGACAAATAGTCCGACTAGGTAAGTTCAACTTCGACCGAGAGGTCAATCGACGGATTCAACTCGGCTGGGCAGCGCGTGTTGCCAGTGATAACTTATGAATCTGAGACGTGGCCCTTCACTTCTGGCCGTATGAGGAAGCTCAAAGCTCACTCAGCGAGCTATGGTGAGGGCTATGCTCGGGGTTTCCGCAGAATACCCGCAGTAGAACCAGAGTGACCAACATAGCCCAACGGATTAGTAAGCTAAAGTGGCAACGGGCCGGCCATGTAGCTCGAAGAATCGACAACCGATGGGGAAAAAAAGTTCTCGAGTGGCAGCCTTGAACCGGTAGGCGAAGTGTAAGGCGATCCCCACTAGATGGAGTGACGAACTGGTAAGACATACGGGAAGTCGATGGATACAGGTGGCTCAGGATCGTGCTTTGTGACATTCCTTGGGGATGACCTATGTTCAGCAGTGGACTTGTAAAGGGCTGTAATAATGATGATCATGATGATGATGATGATTAATACAAAATAACAGTTGAAAGCAACTATTTTAATTGATGTAACAGAAATTTTAATTTAATCTAAAGACTGGATTAGAGCGAGTACTATAGTACGCGCTTATGGACGCCACTGAAGTTCGTTGTCTGTCTGGGTGATAGAACCTCAATATATGTCTGCCATGAAAATATATATGTCAAATAATATTATCAACAACGTATATAAATTGCAACTTTATTGAAATAAGGTAAATTATAAGGAAAATATTGTACTTGTCAACCTGTCTGCCAATACCTTGCGACCGCCATAGGTGTCTGCCAATGTTATTTTCGGTAACTTTTATTGAATATTTCAAGATATCAAAACGGCAGACTTATTACTATCACGTTTTTCGGTCATTTCTTTACACCTTTACACCTAAGCGTCTCTATTATCGACTGCGGGTCAAACTTAAGTCCCCATTTCATGTACCTACCTCAGGTATAGAGGATTAACTTAAAAAACGTGAAGCTTATTGAAATACCGTAAGTCTGCCGCTCACTGGCTCTTAAACTATAATAGGAAACAATGTATACTGTATTCTATCTTATTCTCTCGCAGGCTAAATCCTGCACTAGATATGCAATAGATAGCACCATACTTCTGCTGCACTGCATCATCATCATAGTATTTGGGGGTCGCAACTCATCTTAATTTTGATTCTAAAACAATGATAGATGAAGGTGTTTATGGACTAGAGCAATGACATATAATTCACGTGAGTTCGTTAGTAAACCCTGTTTTTAACACGTGGCAGTACTCGATCGTATAATACTCAACTATTGTGCGATTTGTCGTGTAGTAGTGGCGTAAGAAAAAATCATGACAGTTAAGGCAAATCCTATCGGGAATAGTATAGAATGGTAAAAGTAAAAAATGACTTTCAACAAGAATTACTTGTAAACAATATTGAAGAAAAAAAAAACAATTCTACCCGTTCGTTCCTCCCACAATTCAATTCCGTTTCATTCCATTCTATTCTATTCTACACTATCTTATTATCTACAACGGGATAAGCTCACGTCCAATATAAAATTTTACGGACTAATGAAGAAGATTCTGTCAGGACGTTGTCCTTTCTCGCTCTAATTTACAAGGCACAAAAAGCATGGTGTTAGGTTTATGTCATTATTTTTACAATTTGGATTGGCTTACATTGCTAAATAAAGGTTTTACCAATTTACATCTACAAAAAATATTTCCAGTTTTTTTCTATGTCGTAAATGTAATTTATTAGACTTTAGTCTATGCAATTGTGTACTCCAACTGATTTACCTATCTGAAACAAAGCAACTGTAATAACTCGTTAAGATGTACCTTATTTTGTTAAGATTTTATCTCCTACCCAGGGTACAAATTGGAACACTCCTTTGTGCCTCGGGCTGGAATTTGCGTATACGTCAGAGAGGACATCCGTTCTCGACGCCTCGGCAGTCTTGAAGGTTCGGAACTGTCCATCCTTTTGCTACGCGTAGATAGCGACGACCATCCGCGCGTCTACGGGTGCCTCTATAGGTTCCATAGCGGTAATGCTGAAACAGACCGACTCATTGACCACATCCAAATGGCTACAGATTCCTTGCTACAACAGGTCTCATCCGCAGAGATCGTGATCCCTGGCGATTTTAACGCCCACCACGCCAAATGGCTCGGTTCACGTTTAACCGATCATGCGGGAAGACCTGTTTATGACTTTGCCTTGGCATATGGTCTGACACAACTGGTTACTTCGCCTACGCGGATTATAGATGTGGAGGATCATACACCTTCCCTGTTGGACCTTCTGCTGACCTCTCATCCGGACGGATATCAGGTTTCCGTCGATGCACCTCTCGGTTCTTCGGACCATTGTCTGATCCGGAGTGTCGTGCTACTCACGCTCCCCTCGCGGTTGCGGTCTGCAGGTTGCCGCCGTGTTTGGCATTACAGGTCGGCGGATTGGGACGGAATGCGGTCTTTCTTTGTATCCTACCCATGGGGGCGGGTTTGCTTCTCGCCGAATGATCCCAGCGCTGTTGCTGACTCTGTCACTGATGTGGTGCTACAGGGAATGGAACTATTTATTCCATCATCTGTGGTACCCATCGGAGGCAGATCTCAGCCTTGGTTTGGTCGCGCCTGTAAGACTGCATTACTTAGTAAGCAGGAGTGCTATCAGGCCTGGGCTGGGGCTTCGGCGGCTCGGGATGTAAACACCAGCATGCTTAAAAATAAGTATAACTTCGCCTCCAGGTCCTTCAAAAGAGTTATCGCCAAGGCAAAGTCAGAGCACATGGGCAGAATTAGCGAGAAACTAGTTCGCCTTCCTTCGGGAACCCGTGCATTCTGGTCTCTCGCCAAGGCTGTCCAAGGGAATTTCTGTAAGCCATCACTACTATCTCTGCACAGGGAGGACAACTCACTGGCCCACGCCGCAAAAAAGAAAGCCGACCTTTTAGGCTCCTTTTTTGCGTCCAACTCGACTCTTGGTGACGGGGGGAACACACCGCCGACCATCCCGCGGTGTGAGTGCTCTTTGCCGGATGTGCGGCTCTCACAGCGCTCGGTTCGCAAAGCACTCCTCTCCCTGGACATCCACAAGTCGAGTGGGCCTGACGGAATCCCCCCAATTGTGCTGAGGACGTGTGCTCCGGAGTTGGCACCGGTTCTAACGCATCTTTTCCGGTACTCCTACTCCCTATGCGTAGTCCCGAAATCATGGAATACAGCTTTTGTCCAACCGATCCCTAAAAAAGGCGACCGCTCAGACCGGTCCAACTACAGGCCTATCGCCATCAACCCCCTTTTTCTCCAAAATAATGGAGTCCGTTATAAACTGCCAGCTCATGCGGTACCTTGAGGATCACCAGCTGATTAGTGACCGCCAATACGGTTTTCGTCGGGGTCGATCAGCTGGTGATCTTCTGGTCTACCTGACTCATAGATGGGCGGAGGCAGTAGAGTCCAATGGGGAGGCATTGGCCGTTAGTTTGGACATTGCGAAGGCTTTCGATCGGGTTTGGCACAAAGCGCTTCTTTCAAAGCTCCCTTCCTATGGGCTTCCCGAGAAATTGTGCAATTGGATCACCAGCTTTCTAGCAGATCGGAGCATAAAGTCGTTGTGGACGGTGCATGCTCCGACTACAAGCCTATTAACGCTGGTGTTCCACAAGGCTGCGTGCTATCACCAACACTGTTTCTTCTGCATATCAATGATATATTGCAAACCGGTAGCATTCATTGCTATGCGGATGACAGCACTGGTGATGCTCTATACACCGGCCGTGCCAATATTTCTCGCGCAATTATTTGGGCGACTAAATCTAGTCCAGTTTAATCCTCAGAAGACACAAGTTTGCGCGTTTACCGCTAAAAAGAACCCCTTTGTCGTGTCTCCTCAGTTTCAAGGTACTCCCCTTCTTGCTTTAGCCAGTATCGGAACACTCGGCATCAACATATCGAGTGACGTGCAGTTTCGTGGACACTTGGAAGAGAAGGCCAAATTGGCCTCTAAAAAGCTTGGCGTACTCAGCAGAGCGGGACAGTATTTCATGCCGGCACACCGCTTGCAACTTTACTAGGCGCAGGTTCGGCCTCACATGGAATACTGTTCCCATCTCTAGGCTGGGGCTCCCCAGTGCCAGCTCCTTCCACTTGACCGCATCCAGCGCAGAGCGGCTCGAATCGTCGACGACCGAGTCCTTTCCGATCGGCTCGATTCATTGGCGCTGCGAAGAGATGTTGCATCTCTTTGCATTTTCTTTCGCATTTACCACGGGGAGTGCTCTGAGGAATTGTTCGGATTAATCCCAGCCGCCAAATTTCACGTTTATATTGAATATTGAAATAAAGTAAATTATAAAGAAAAAATTGTACTTGCCAACCTGTCTGCCAATACCTTGCGACCGCCATAGGTGTCTGCCAATGTTATTTTTCGGTAACTTTTATTGAATATTTCAAGATCTTTTACGTGGTAGAGCCATGCTGCAGCTATATTAATAGTATAGTTGTAGCACGAATGGTCAGCTCGACCGGGAAGGACCACGCTCTCACAGAATACCAGCGTAAAATAGCAGCCTAATGCTGCTGTGTTTCGTATGGTGAGTGTAGAGAACCGGAGACCCTTTTACTGGAAAAGAGGCATTCTATCTTAGTCCTCACGGCTGACAACGCATCTACATTTAAATTCGAAACGAAGATAGATGTAGATGTCTATGGGCCACAGCAACCACTTACCATCAGGTGGACTGTGTGCTCGTTTGTCACCCTATTCTATAAAAAAAAAAAAAAAAAAAAAAAAGATGTCAAAGTGGCAGACTTATTACTATCACGTTTTTTTCGGTAATTTTACACCTTTTACACCTGAGCGTCTCTATTATCGACTGCCGGTGAAACTAAAGAGTCCCCATTTCATGTACCTCAGGTATGGGGGATTAACTGAAATAAACGTGAAGCTTATTGAAATACCGTAAGTCTGCCGCTCACTGGCTCTTAAACTATAATAGGAAACAATGTATACTGTATTCTATCTCCTTCTCTTGCAGGCTAAATCCTGCACTAGATATGCAATAAATAACACCATGCTTTTGCTGCACTGCATCATCATCATAGTATTTGGGGGTTGCAACTCATCTTAATTTTGATTCTAAATCAATGGTAGATGAAGGTGTCTATGGACTAGAGTAATAACATATCATTCACGTGAGTTCGTTAGTAAACCCTGTTTTTAACATGGCAGTACTCGATCGTATAATACTCAACTATTGTACGATTTGTCGTGTAGTAGTGGCGTAAGAAAAAATCATGACAGTTAAGGCAAATCTTATCTATAATAGTATAGAATGGTAAAAGTAAAAAATGACTTTCAACAAGAATTACTTGTAATATATATTGAAGAAAAAAAAAACAATTCTATTCCGTTCCGTTCCACTCCATTTAATTCCATTCCGTTTCATTCCATTCTATTCTATTCTACACTATCTTATTATCTACAACGGGATAAGCTCACGTCCAATATAGAATTTTACGGACTAATGAAGAAGATACTGTCAGGGCATTGTCCTTTCTCGCTCTTAATTTACAAGGCACAAAAAGCATGGTGTTAGGTTTATGTCATTATTTTTACAATTTGGATTGGCTTACATTGCTAAATAAAGGTTTTACCAATTTACATCTACAAAAAATATTTCCAGTTTTTTTCTATGTCGTAAATGTAATTTATTAGACTTTAGTCTATGCAATTGTGAACTCCAACTGATTTACCTACCTGAAACAAAGCAACTGTAATAACTCGTTAAGATGTATCTTATTTTGTTAAGATTTTATCTTGTTCAGCAAACACTTTAAATTATTACTATATTTAAATGTAAAATGCTACTTACCTTTGTACATCTTTCATAATTGTTATTAAATAAACCCCTGATTGTTTAGCATCATTCATAAATGCTTGTTTATGCTCAGGCGATACGACCAGCTCAATTGTTTTGTTAACCTGTCCTGGTGGCCATCAAAAATTAACATCATATGATAATGTTAGATTCTTGAAAAGTTTAGTTGTTTATCATTTATTGTGTAGCGCTAAATAACGTGTAGTTGTAGTATTTTCTTTGCACACATTTCACGTAAGGCGTAAGCAATAAATAAGGATCACTATGGTGATGCCATTAACGCACATTTATAAATTTACCTTTGTTGCCTTTGGGAATCACCTACATCCATAGAAAAACAATTTTAATATGTATTTATATATATGTCAAAAGTGTCAAATTGACATAATATATGCTAGCGAAACTAGATCCAAGTAAACGTAGTGATTATATTCTCTTTGGATCCAGGTATTAATTTTACTAAGTATGTTCTTACTCTATGTTTATGCAGAGACAAAAACTCTTTAAAAATAAATTTATTTAATACTTTTAAACTAACTTCAAATAAAGTAGTTGATACAGAGAACTTGGGAATGGAATTATGTTAAGGGATCGAAAGATTTGGTTTAAATAGTGTAGAAGCTAGGAGGTGGGGGTAAACATATAAGGGAACAACATTGTTCTAGGTGTTATGGTTAACTTATGGTAAACTATAAACATTAGCATATAATATTACAATCGAATTAGTGTAGCTTCTAAGGAAGTAAACAATATGATTTATAAAGTATACAGGTCTTATAACATAAATTAAATAGTATCCTATGACATAACATCTATGACTTTCAGCTTAGATTTTCCATTATATCAGTGGTTTAGACTCTAGTGTAAATAGAATCCATAATGAAAATATCTGCAATAGAACTGGTAGGTCAGTAAGCTGAAGTGGCATTTCGCCGGTCATATATATATATAGGTAGCTCGAAAAAACGACAACCGATGGGAAGAACCGATGGGTACAAGCAGTACTTAGTTCGGCTCCTTACTAGATTGAGTGACGATCTGGTATGTCATGCCAGAAGATAATAGACGCACATGGCTGAAAAGCGTATTTGATGAAAATAGTAATGTAGCAACCTCCATTAGCACCACAGCTGGGAACACCACCATTTTTATAGAATAAGTGTGACAAGCGAGCACTCAGCCCATCTTCAGGGCATGGGCAGGAGACAATTTATCCCAGGGGAAAGGAGAAATGTTTATCCCTCGCTTGTTTTATCCACCCTCGAGTATGGGCACACCAGGATATAATATCCACAGTGGATAAAATGGAGATGGACTTAGATAGATTTTTTGTATGAATATAAACTTAAACTCACGTCCAATGAACTAGGATAAAATTGTCCTTTCAAATGTCAAAAAGAATTATTTTTGTCTTTCATTTGGCTCCATGCTACGGACGGGGATATATGTCATTGTTATGTCCGGGGAACTACTTCTCCCCGTTTGACGTAGCTATATAATATGGCTCTACCACATATGCACTTCAATGCGTATTTTATCGAATTTATACATACACACATAAGCTCTCGCCTGAAGCTCACGCCCGTCACCCAGAGTGGTAGCAAAGACTACGGAAATTCATTCGGCACGATACAAACTCATCTTTCTCGTTTCTTTCACATCAATAAATCAACACACCCATGCTCGTCGACTAAAGGTGTTTTTAATCGTCTTCAATATATCGCCAATTTGGCCGATAAGCTTCCGGACTTTACTGACCTCGAAATATTTATGTTTCTCAAACATGCAGGTTCTCTCGCGTTTTCATACATCTCCGAGCACGTGGTTAATCAGCACTTAAAATGGAGACGGTCGAATTCAACATCATTCTTTGCTATGTTTCAGCACTGAGCGGTTATTACAGTTTAGACTGTAAGGCATTTCATTTTAATCAAGATAAAACCTATCTGTAGCTTTCGGTATTTAAGTTGGTTGAATTTGTTTATGAACTGGCTATTAGTATGAGGTAGAAAAGTCTAGTCACTAAAATTAAAAAAACAAGTATGAGGACTTCGATGAAATTAAAACTACCAAAAGTGTGTTTTATAATGAACTAGCTGTTCCCGCGACTTCGCCCGCGTGTATTTAGTTTTAATTATGTTGCTCGAACCCTTATCATATTTCTAAAATATAAGTAGCCTAAGTTACTCCCATAACATTAGCTATCTGTTGTAGAAAGTCCCAGCCGGAACAAACAGACAGACAGACAAAAATTTAAAAATGTGTTTTTGTTATAAGTATCGTATATACTTTCATATGCATTTAGTAAAAGCTGTTATTTTGACATTACAAACAGACACTTCAATTTTATTTATTGTATGTATTCAGGGTATTTTTGAAACGCTCCCGAAAACGAAGACAGATGATAGTACTAAGGATACCTATGATGATGGGTCACAAAGAAATTCGATCCCGAGGAAAAAATCATCTTTTCACAACGTTTTATTAACTTTATTCATGTTGTTACAGTTAATTGAAACGATATTTCTAAAAAATCATGAAAATACTGAAACATAAAACCAGCAGTGAAACTTAAAAGAAAATCAGCTGAAAATAGGGTCAATATCCTCGCGACTCGAACTCTTATCTAGATCGGTACGAAACAATGCATTAGGTATACTACTCACTCTACCCTTCCTTTCACACACGCTGCCTCGTGACGCCTCGCGCTGTGGAATTTACCATGCAAGGACGTTACAACGTGCGCATTTGTTTTGGCGGGATTGATTAATAATTTTAGTTTTAAGACAGTTCCGTCTTGACTATCACGAGCGATAGTTCAATTGTTTTGTTTATTAAATAATTTTCGTTATTACTTGTTATTTATTAATTAATGATATTGTTCTTGTTGTTACGTTTTGTGTTTTTGTTTTGTTTTAATAATGTCTAACGCGTAGGTACGTTTATAGTACTCGTGAATACGGCAAAATGTTGTGCCTTGGAGAATCTCATAAGGCCACGGAGGATCAGTAAGCTGTTTCATACCTAATTTTTTTAAATAACTTAGTACTGAACTGATCTGAATAGGTACATAACTGAATACATAAGAATAATAAACATACCTACAATGGATAAAAAGCATGACTCTAACCTTGTTAACATTTCATTTAAGTATTTTTTTTCATTGGCAGAATCGAACCAGTTATTTGGTTTATTTAACCTGTGAATTCGAATTAAAGTGGCTACGTGGAGACAAGCACAGTGGCAAAATAGTAGGTTAAGTAGATAAGTTAGGTATTTAGACAAGTGTTGTAAACTATTAGGTATTGTGGTAACATCGCTAGTTGCGGGCCGCGCAATTCGGCGTTCGCGCGTACATTGACCCTAGTCAGCTGATTGTAATTCAGTAATTCCACTGCTGGTTTTATGTTTCAGTATTTTCATGATTTTTTGTAGTGAAATATCGTTTCAATTAACTGTAGTAACATGATGGAGCGTGAATAAAGTTAATAAAACGTTGTGAAAAGATAATTTTTTTCCTCGGGATCGATTTTTCGCGACCCATCATCATAGGTATCCTTAGTACTATCATCTGTCTTTGTTTTCGGGAGCGTTTCAAAAATACCCTGTATATATGTATAATGTATAGATAATAATGTGTGTATATTTTCTGTTTAAAATCAAATAGGTTTTGGAATTCAAAGATCAATAATATACAATAGACAAAGCATTTATTTGACAACTTACAGTCATACCGTTATAATCCATATCCATACTATCCATACTAATATTATAAATGCGAAAGTGTGTTTGTTTGTTTGTTTGTTTGTCCTTCTTTCACGTCGCAACAGAGCGTCGGCATGGCATGATTATTTGTATGGGGATAGTTCGGTGGCTGTAGAGTGACATAGGCTACTTTTTTCAGCGGAAAAACATATCATTCCCGTGGGAAAATCGAATATGTTGCAAAATTAAATTCAGCTAGTGGTGCCACCGTGATTCTACAAGACGGACGACGGTACGATGGACGAACACAGAAGGTCAGAATATCTGGATTATTATGTCTTTTACCAAAATTAAGATAAAAATGTATGGATCTGTATTTTTCTACGCAGGACCGGGAAGAGAGCGATAAAAACAAAATTCACCAGCTGATTCTTCAAACGATTTGGTGCATCGTAATTCAGAATAGGCGATAACCTCGCAGACGATATTAAGTAATCCGTTGATGCTCTGCTACCCCGCAAGGGTTACAGGCGTGATTATAAGTATGGATCAGAAATACTATCACCACCTGTCACGCTTCACCCTTAACTATTACTTAACAATGGTACATAGAAACAGTTCTTGTAAGCCTTATTAATAAGCCTTAGTAATATTTATCGAATGGAAATGAATACAGTTCTTATATGTGCTTATGAATGAATCGGTATTACAATAAGAAAATTGTGCAAAATTATAAGAAAATATTTTTGAGAGTTCTTATTAACTAACGTATACATAGTTTAAATTGATTCCGCTAGATGTCGTTACTAGGTTTTAAAACGCGGTAACGAAATGTTTCTGACATGTACTTAACTCCCACCGTTGAGCCGCGCGTCAACTTATAGTGCATACGGTACCTATACGCTTAAATTTCTATTTCGTAGCTTATTCGACTACCTGCTTTCGATTTCGGTTGTTTGTTATTTGCTTTGTGATTTGGTTAAGGTTGAATGGATTTATATTGGCTTTCATTTTCGGATTTGTGTATTTTCTTGGATCGGTTTTGTTGATTTGGTTGGTATTCCTTTATACATATTTAGACTCTGGCTTTGATTTTGAATTTTGTGTATTTAGAATCGTGAATTGGTTTTCGTTGTTTTAGGTTGTTTAACAATATTTCAAAGGAATATAGTATAGATAGTGTATACGGTACCTATACACTTACTTTTTTTGTTAATATTTATATTAACTACTTTCAATTTCGGTTTTCTGCGATTTGTTTTGTGATTTGGTTTAAGTTGATTCGATTTTTTGGCTATCGTTTTCGGATTCGTGTTGTGTCTTGAATTGGTTTTGTTGTTTTGATTTAAAATATTTAAAGGAATATTTATTCCTTTTAGATATTTTAGTTGCTTTAAAAAAAATATTTAAAATTTAATTCCTTTTAGGTATTTTAACGTTTTTTTAAATATGTTTTTCTTACTTCATAATGCCTCGCAAACGTAAGTCCAGCCTTTCAAGTATCTTCTCAAGACAAGCGAATTAGCTCGATCGCTAGAATCTTTGAAGATGCTGAACTGAGAAGGCAAGAACAAGCAGAGCGTCAGGCTGCTTTAGGCATCTGAGACACCTTCTCAACGTCAGCAAAGGCGTCTTGAACAGACAGAGCGTCAGGCTGCTTTAAACTTCCGAAACACCTTCTCAAAGTCAGGAAAGGCGTCTTGAACAGGCAGGCGTCAAGCTACTGGAGCTTCTGAAACACCTGCTCAAAGTCAGCAAAGGCGTCTTGAACAGGCAGAGCGTCAAGCTACTTTATACTGAAACACCTGATCAAAGTCAGCAAAGGCGTCTTGAACAGGCGGAGTTTCAAGCTGCTGGAGCTACTGAAACACCTGATCAAAGTCAGCAAGGCGTCTTGAACAGGCAGAGCATCAATCTACTTTAGAGCTACTGAAACACCTGCTCAAAGTCAGCAAAGGCTATTCTAACAAGCGGAACGTCAGGCCGTCTTAAAAGCCGCGAAACACCTGATGAAACTCAACACAGACTCATTGAGCAAGCTGAACGTCAATCTACTATAAGGGCATCAAACACCAGAACAGACACAGGCGCGAAGAAATGCAAATGCACAGCTCCATTGAACGTCGACAAAATTTTCAAAAAACAATTGGTCAGTTTTTAATGCAGCATTCAATGGGACAAATATAAAGAGTACATGGCGGAAGATATTTTGCGAAGGTTACAGCAGACACACCAAGACATGACACAATGAACACATTTATAATGAACTTGAAAAATTGAAGATAAAGTAATGGCAATGGTAGGCAAAAATTAAGCGACTTTGGAATGATAAGCCTTTAACGAACAACCGAAAATGAACTAAGTGATGAAATACGTGAAACAAACTACGATATACCAGCTTTGCAGCAACAAGTAGCCAATTTGTACCCTTGCTTCCCGAACAAAAACGAGTTTTGACAAAGTAGGACAAATTGAATCTGAAAATGGTGCACTTTTCTTTTAGATGCCCTGGAGGAACTGGGAGGACATTTTGTTAAATTTATTATTAGCGCAAGTACGGAAAGATAAAAACATTGCTGTGGCGTAGCTTCCTCCGGTATAGCCGCCACGCTGCTAAGCGGGGCCGCACTGCATTCTGTTTTAAAACTCCCTCTAAATCTAGCCAGGAAGAATCGCCGATCTGCAACTTTAAAAATAGTGCACGAGTGTAATGCTACGACAATGCAAACTTTTAGTGTGGGACGAAAGTACAATGTCGCATAAAAAGCTGGCTTAATCAGAACGCTCCAGGTTGCGCAGCAATATCGATGTAATGGGAGGAATGGTGGTTTTACTGGCTGGTGACTTTCGCCAAACTTTACCTGTCATTCAAAGGGCACACCTGCAGATGAAATTAAAGCATGCTCAAGTCGTCTATTTTATGGAACAAGGTGACAAAATTCAGTTTAACTACGAATATGAGAGTGCATTTGTATAATGATATCAATGCTGGAAACTATGCTGACACACTATTAAAAATTGGCGATGGGCGGTTGGAAACGGATGCTGAGGGCTGCGTTAAATTGACGAGAGATTTTTGTAATTTAGTACTCTACACTTCATATCCCGTAGAGTTTCTAAATTCTCTAGAGTTGTCAGGTGTGCCCTCATAAGCTTCAATTAAAATTAGGCGTTAGTCTATGCAATTGTGTACTCCAACTGATTTACCTATCTGAAACAAAGCAACTGTAATAACTCGTTAAGATGTACCTTATTTTGTTAAGATTTTATCTTGTTCAGCAAACACTTTAAAATTATTACTATATTTAAATGTAAAATGCTACTTACCTTTGTACATCTTTCATGATTGTTATTAAATAAACACCTGATTGTTTAGCATCATTCATAAATGCTTGTTTATGCTCAGGCGATACGACCAGCTCAATTGTTTTGTTAACCTGTCCTGGTGGCCTCCAAAAATTAACATCATATGATAATGTTAGATTCTTGAAAAAGTTTAGTTGTTTATCATTTATTGGTGTAGCGCTAAATAACGTGTAGTTGTAGTATTTTCTTTGCACACATTTCACGTAAGGCGTAAGCAATAAATAGAGGATCACTATGAGTGATGCCATTAACGCACATTTATAAATTTACCTTTGTTGCCTTTGGGAATCACCTACATCTATAGAAAAACAATTATATGTATTTGTATATATGTCAAAAGTGTCAAATTGACATAATATATGCTAGTGAAACTAGATCCAAATAAACGTAGTGATTATATTCTCCTTGGATCCAAGGTATTAATTTTTATTAAGTATGTTCTTACTCTATGTTATGTGGCAGAGACAAAAACTCTTTAAAAATAAATTTATTTAATACTTTTAAACTAACTTAAAATATAGTAGTTGATACAGAGAACTTGGGAATGAAATTATGTTGAGGGATCGAAAGATTTGGTTTAAATAGTGTAGGGAGCTAGGAGGTGGGGGTAAACATAAGGGAACAACATTGTTCTAGGTGTTATGGTTAACTTATGGTAAACTATAAACATTAGCATATAATATTACAATCGAATTAGTGTAGCTTCTAAGGAAGTAAACAATATGATTTATAAAGTATACAGGTCTTATAACATAAATTAAATAGTATCCTATGACATAACATCTATGACTTTCAGCTTAGATTTTCCATTATATCAGTGGTTTAGACTCTAGTGTAAATAGAATCCATAATGAAAATATCTGCAATAGAACTGGTAGGTCAGTAAGCTGAAGTGGCATTTCGCCGGTCATATATATATAGGTAGCTCGAAAAAACGACAACCGATGGGAAGAACCGATGGGTACAAGCAGTACTTAGTTCGGCTCCTTACTAAATTGAGTGACGATCTGGTATGTCATGCCAGAAGATAATAGACGCACATGGCTGAAAAGCGTATTTGATAAAAATAGTAATGTAGCAACCTCCATTAGCACCACAGCTGGGAACACCCACCATTTTTATAGAATAAGTGTGACAAGCGAGCACACAGCCCATCTTCAGGGCATGGGAAGGAGACAATTTTATCCCCGGGGAAAGGAGGAAATGTTTATCCCATCGCTTATTTTTATCCGCCCTTCGAGTATGGGCACACCGGTGGATATAATATCCACAGTAGATAAAATGGGAGATAGACTTAGATAGATTTTTGTATGAATATAAACTTAAACCCACGTCCAATGAACTAGGATAAAATTGTCCTTTTCAAATGTCAAAAAAGAATTATTTTTTGTCTTTCATTTGGCTCCATGCTACGGACGGGGGATATATGTCTACTCGTTAAGTCAAACGGGGAACTACTTCTCCCCGTTTGACGTGTAGATATATAATAGTCAGCATGGCTCTACCACATATGCACTTCAATGCGTATTTTATCGGAATTTATACATACACACATAAGCTCTCACGCCCGAAGCTCTCACGCCCGTCACCCAGAGTGGTAAGCAAAGACTATGGAAATTCATTCGGCACGATACCAACTCATCTTTCTCGTTTCTTTCACATCAATAAATCAACACACCCATGCTCGTCGACTAAAGGTGCTTTTAATCGTCTTCAATATATCGCCAATTTGGCCGATAAGCTTCCGGACTTTACTGACCTCGAAATATTTATGTTTCTCAAACATGCAGGTTCCCTCACGTTTGCATACATCTCCGAGCACGTGGTTAATCAGCACTTAAAATGGAGACGGTCGAATTCAACATCATTCTTTGCTATGTTTCGGCACTGGAACGTGTTATTACAGTTTAGACTGTAAGGTATTTCATTTTAATCAAGATAAAAAGCTATCTGTAGCTTTCGGTATTTAATTAATCTAAGTTACTCCTTATAACACCAGCTATCTGCCAGTGAAAGTCCCGTTAGCCGGAACAAACAGACAGACAGACAAAAAATTAAAAAATTGTGTTTTTGTTATTAGTATCGTATATACTTTCATATGCATTTAGTAAAAAGCTGTTATTTTGACATTACAAACAGACACTTCAATTTTATTTATTTGTATGTATATATATATATATATGTATAATGTAATGTATAGATAATAATGTGTGTATATTTTCTGTTTAAAAATCAAATAGGTTTTGGAATTCATGTGTAGTGCGATAAATTCAAAAATATACAATAGACAAAGCATTTATTTGACAAATTACACTCATACCGTTATAATACAGAAAATAAATACAAAATGTAATGAAACAAATTTGTTATAAATAAGAGCACACAAGCATAAACAATTACTAATTGTATGAGTGATGTGATGCTGAAATGGGCACTGAATCAACTTAAGCTCGCGCACAGTAGGTAGCGGTAATGTTGGTTTTAAGCAATGTCCAATGAGATTGGACTATGCCCGAAAATAAATCTTTATTTCAATTATAATAGTAACTTATTATCAGAAATCTTAAAATCAAACACATAATTGTTTTCGAAATTCTGAAAATATCGTCAAGTTCGTCTCGGGATATTTGGGTACAGATTAACGAACGTAGATGATAAAAAACGTTCATTGGCCTTGATCTTCTCTAGATAGTATAAAACAAAGTCGCTTCCGCCGCCTGGACGCTTAGATCTTTTGCACGCCTCACAACATGAGGGAGTGCTCTACTCTCGATATGTGGCCATACCTCAGTTTCGCTACATAAAATCGTTCTTATACTTTTAGCTAGACATCAAATCCATTGTATTATTAACCTAACAATAACTACAGACATTGAATTATAAGATTAGTTTATTTTCTAATTGAAACACTTTAGATTTCGTAACAGAAAATGAAATTGAAAAAATATATGGACTGCCGTCCGTTGGTCTGTGCGTCGGTGAGTCTATTCGCTTAATAAAAATGTAAGCAATAGATTGAGATATATAGTATTAAATAAGATTCCATATTCTAAGGATTCCTATTGATTTTTGTTATTGAACTCAACACCGTTTAAATGTTATTAATGAAAGTCGGTTCTCTGTTTTTTTTTTCTTGTAAAAATTATCGTCATGTTTTTTATTTTTTTCATCAAAATTAAATGAAACGCTCATGAGGTGTGCACTTTTTTACGCAACGGATTTTAGTGCGGTTTTCATCAATAGACAGAATGATTCAAGAGGAAGGTTGTATGTGTATATAATTATATTATATAAAATTCTTGTGTCACATACACATGTGATTTTGATGAAATTTTATTTCTGTGATTAAGTTGAATCGAGTATGGTTTATGTGCTTTTATTTACGTCTTAATGTCTTTAGTTAAATAATATAGCCAATTTAAGTGAGTAGCGTGACCTTGACAAGTCGACCATTAAGCCAAACCTCACTGTGAGATGTGCAAATAATTAAAACGCTGATCTTAATTGAAAATGAAACGGCACGTCCTAATATATCCAATACTAAAGGCATTTTTAATTAGACCCACAACCATAAGTCCCCAACACGTTGCGGCATACTCCTTATTCATATATCGTATTACAGCCTAGGCGAGAGTACTATGCATCACATGCATCCCTTCAGTAAAGTTTTGATTTTAGGTCACTGTGAAGGCTTCACTTAAGGTAAGTTTAATAAGTTTAAAGTGAATACCGATAGGTAGACGAAAAAGGTGCTATCACTACTTAGTCTTTCAAGATCCAATTTTTTGACAACTTGCTTCTCAGCAACTTTGTTTGATGGATAAAATCTTCATTTAAAGATATTTTTTTACAATTTAGGAAATGTAAAAAAAATTATATAACCAAAATATATAAACAATGGAATAATATAATATATTATAATATTAGCAAGTTTTTTTTTTCGGTAATGCGTGTTTCGACACGATGTGGTTACTGGTACAGGGGGATAGAACTCAGTTTGTTAGCGTAGTATGTTAAGGGCGAATAGGGTTTTGTTATTATGTCTAACTACTTACATTTTATTTAAAAAAAACTAATATGCGTTCTGCAGTCAGGAACACAAAAAAATTAAAGACAAAATCCATTGCCATTCACGAGTCCATTGCTGAACACAGGCCTCCCCTACACAGTCCTGAGCCACCTGCATCCATCATTATCCTATGTCATCCATCAATATGCATGTCTTACCACCTAGACCCTCACTAAATGGAGTGAAGAACCTACACTTAGTTTACTGTTACGAGGCTGCCCCTCCAGAATATTTTTACCCATTCATCGGTTATCGGTTTTTCGAGCTTTGTGGACAGCACTCTTCGTTCCCAGATCATAGATGATATATATAGAAATTTCAGGTTTCGATGAATACACAACGAGAAGTCGTAATCTTTTGAACGCTGTCCAGCCGAGTTGGATCCGTCGATTGACCTCTCAGTCAAAGTTGAACTTACCTAGTCGGACAATTTGTCCTAGGTAAGCATACTCGTCAACAACTTTGAGTGTTTTGTTTCAAAAGCCACCGGCATAGCTGTGTGCCATGGACGCTACACTCGACCATTGTCTTGTTTTAAGCCTTAAGCCTTATCCGTTGGGAGACACTAATGAGGTCACTGATCATAGTACTAAGGTCCTCCATCGATTTTGCCATAACCACAAATCGAAGGTGAGAGATATATTATGTACTTGTTGATGATGATACCTAATCCAATATATATTTTCAATCCAGTAACTTGAAAATACCAATACCAATTCTAATACTCGCTATATTTTATAAAGAGTTTCAGAGATACAACGTCACCTAGTCATATACACACACCTCTCTGCAGCTTAAAGGTTTCAAACTCTGATCCTGTACTCAGATAACCATCGTAGACTTACTGAATAAGCACTTCAGCACTAGGTATCTCTAGAGTTACCTGGCGCCAGTGAAAGGTCTGTAGCACCACCCGAATTTCTTTGTAATCAAAGGCTTTCTTATAGTCAGCGTATGGAAGATATACAATTGGCCATAGTTTATAAATCAAAATGTAAAGCTAATATGGTTACATTAAAATAAACTTAATGAAATAAAAAAAAGTTTTATTTCAAAAAGCATAATGTGATTAATAGCATCATGTTTGCGGTTATTTTATATGACGCATTAAATAAGTCCGCCCGTACGCGTCTTGGTTTAGCAGTCATCAGCTCAACCAGTCCCACTAAAGTTTCTTGGCAGGTTGGCATTATCTGTTCGTTTGGCAATGCAAAGCCATAGGTTCCATTGTCTCGTAACAAAAACGTTATTACATATCTGAAACAACGAGAAAATATAAGAATCTTTTAAACGAGATAGCTTTTATACCTTACAACCTATAAAGTCCACTGATTAACATAGGCCTCCCCCATAGATTGCCCTAAAGGGGATTTCGCCTTAGTTACCGCGCTTGGGGTAGCAAAATTGCCTGTCAACTGCAGTTTTTTTATCAAGAAGATGCTGCTGCCCATCTCGTGTTTCAGTATCTCTCTCACCGCCATTACACGGTGGATACTTTAAAACGAGCATCAAAATTATGAGTAGTCATAGAGTGAGTTCTGGCTGCAGCGCTGCAGAGACGCGGATTTGAATCCGGTCTGTATGTTGATCATGTGCAATTTATGAATCATAAATGCGTCTACGATGCACAAAAAAATTCTTGTATGAGAGGTCCGTTTTTTGTTAAAAAATAATATCAAGATTTTATTCATAAAGGGTAAAAACATTCTCTTTATAATACAATCGTCTTTGCGTCTGAAAGTGAAGTCACATATTCACACAATGTATTATTTGTAATCTCGAAAGATAGTTTATTGATAAGCGTGGCGTTGCAGCATAATATGTGTAATAAATACTAACAGCATAGAATTATTACGTATAGAAGCGCAGTCTAGTACAAAACACGAGCGTTAAAGTGAAGCAAGGTCATTATGTTAGTGGGCGCGAGTCGAATGTGCCTACGCTCGTCACACGCATACATACACGCCATTCAGTGATACCAGTTTCTGGCGTTTGCAATCAAATTGTGCAAATCACTATTTCATTGATTAATTTTAAATAATCGATATAATAAGGATTACGTATTGCGTACGAAGACGTATTTTATGAGAATAATAAATGGAATAAAATAAACACGATAATGATGGTACTAATATAACTTTATTATACATATTTTAATGGTACAAAAATGCAGACGTAATAAAATTTAAGAATATTATTAAACACAATTAATTTGCTCGAATACAATAAGCACATCGTGTAATGTTTAATTTTAACCGACTTCAAAAAAGGAGAAGGTTCTCAATTCGGTGTATTTTTTTACCTCAGAATTCTGTTATTTCTAAACCGATTTAGATTTTTTATTTGAAAGGATATACACAGATTGATCCCATATACACGCTGAAATTTTAATGGTTGTTTTCCGAAGTCAAATGATTTTGTGTTGGTAGTACAATAGATTTATTAATATAAAAATTATTAGGATGCAAAAATGACAGATTTACAATAGAGAAAAACAAAACTCGAATGCGACCTCAAACCAATAGCAATATCTCGCGAGTAGGTTGGACGTGCAAGCTAGCTTATGCCGTATTACTACGCGTAAATTTATTTAGCTCTGAATATTTATTAAAATAAGTCATTATTTGTTAAAGCAAGTGATATACATCCTCGAAATCGACATGACCTGACCAACTTGTCCTAGATGTCATTCCTAGGCTCGTTAAATATAACAAAAATTGTCTTAATACGAGTATGTGTGTAAAATATTTAATAAAATATCTAAAGAATTTAAATTATTAAGCGAAGATTATATACCAAATATTTGTATAATTGGTTAAAATTGAATACTTTTATGATTTAAAAGATTTTTAATAATTATTAAGATTTTTTTATTTTTAAATAATTTACAATATTGTCATTATATACCTAAACATTTTAAAATTATAATTTGCATCGAGTCAGGAATGCGGGAAAACAACCACTAAAATTACAGCATGTATATACGAATTGATCTAGAATCGTCTTAGAAATCAGCGTACATACATAATTGATAACCTCTCCTTTTTGGGAGTCGGTTAAAAATAGACTATGTTTGGGTGTAAAGTGACATCTGCTTAGTAAAGGCGTTCTTGTTAATAATCTCTTGATGTAGTAAATAAAAAAAAAATATTCTATACTCTAAAACGTCGACTTGGTCAATGAACGAAGCAATAAAAATAAATTTAGTTGCTATAATAGTTGCGTTAAAATGGCGTCGACGGATCGCGATCAGCTGATCACTCCGTATTAGTTTTAAATAGGCACCCATTGTTAATATTATGTTAATACTTAGAGAAGTAGGTATCTACATATAAACATTTGAGTTTTACACAGAGCGTTGCGATTAAACGTTTTAAACACAAATATAAAATAAATATTTTTAAAAGAAAATTGTGATTTTTTTCCCCACAACTAGCAACATTTGTATTATGATAGCTTAGGTAAGTATTTTTTTAGTTTTACCTACTAATAATGAATTAAATATATGAACTTACCTGTGAAATGTAATACCATCACTTTTTTTATGTTTATCATCACTGTTGTGTCAATATTTTACAACACAAACGGTCATTTTTACAATTTTTCGCGAGCCCTTCTCCGTAAGACGTGACGTTGCGCACTGACGCGTCGCTGAGTGAACTTACGCGGTTTCGAGTTAGTTTTACTTGCTTCACTTTCGGTGCGCGTACTAGTGTTCTATACGTAATAATTCTATGACTAACAGTAAGTCAAGTGAGTCCTTTGTTAACCGCAAAATACCTACAAGGCTCTATCGACGTCAAGTCGCTAAAAATATACAACAGAGTACGAAACCTATCCAACTGCAGAGAGGTGTAAGACAGGCTAACGTTATATCCCCGAAACTCTTCACCGCTGCATTAGAAGACGTTTTCAAGCTACTGGACTGGAAAAGATACGGTATTAACATCAATGGCGAGTACATCACTTGCCTTTGATTTGCCGACGGTATAGTCTTTATGTCAGAATCGTTCGGCAGCGTCCGGGAGATTACGACACATCTTCTCGTAAGGTATACCTCAAAACTTGAAAACGAAATTTTCAAAGTAGTGATTGTGCTGGTAGTGATGGATCTGAGACGTGGTCCTTCACTGCTCACTGCTGGACGTATGAGGAAGCTCAAGATCGCTCAGTGAGCTATGGAGAGGGCTATGCACGAGGTTTCTCCGCGTGATAAACTTAGAAAGAGAATATCCACAGTAGAACCAGAGTGACCAACATAGCCCAACGGATTATTAAGCTGAAGTGGCAGTGGGGCGGTCATAAAGCTCGAAGAAACGATAACCGTGGGGAAGAAAGGTTCTCGAGTGGCAGTCTCGTACCCTTTAGCAAAATATGGGACGGCCCCTACCAGATTGAGTGACGACCTTTTAAGACAAACAGGAAGTCGATGGATGCAGTTGGCTCAGGGCAGTGCTTTGTGGCATTCCTTGGGGGAGGCCTATGTTCAGAAGTGAACTTGTAAAGGGCTGTAATGATGATGATGTAAAGTCTGAGTAAATTCGGAGTGAAATTCACCGCATAACAACGTCTGACGAGCCAGGAAGTAGTTTTATAAAATATCAAATCGCAGGCATGAGTAAGGCGACCAATCGTACCAATCTTTTGGTCTGCTGCAATAGCTATTCTTGTATAATCAATTAAATTGTACCACAAGTGTATTATGCGCCTTGCACCTGCATTTCTTAAATTCCTTACAAACTCTTGCTTTATGTAACGTTCTCTATCCTTTCATTGATAAATACCACATAAATTAAAGTAAAATAACAGACTATGTAGGTCACACTGCTAGGCACAGGGTTCCTCTCATTTCTGAGAGGGTTTAGAACCACAAGGACCACATGGATAAATCCCACATGGAGATCGTAAAATGTTTTATAAAATTAAAACGCTTCGATTATTGTAAAAAAACCTTATCTTAAACAATTTTAATTTTGTAAGAAACGTCATTTATGTGAGACTATTTACACAAACATTCATACAGTTGGCCATTTTACTAATGATCGTCATTGGTATTTTGCACATTATTCATATTTGTAATAATTAGTTTAAAGAACGCGACTCTAATCTTATTTTTGTAATTTATAATTTCTACCAAACTAAAAAAAACTAACTACACATCTTAATTACTATTTTTCCGTCCGAATACAATTTGGGCGTCTTCAAGGCAAGAGTGAATGTAACTTCGTTACGCTAAGACAGTGCTTTAATTTACTAAATTCAAATTATATTCATTATGACGTTATCTTTAAAATGTTATTTTTTACGTAAATTCTGTTCTGATATTGAAAACATATTTTGTGAATAAACGCTATTAAGTTTTATTTCATTTCATTAATAAAACCACGTCTATATACCCTAAACGCTGTGAAGCTAAAAATCGTAAGAATACCTGTGTATCTGTGAAATACAGAAATCTGTCAACTCGCAATAAGGTAAAAATATAGGAATTAATTTTATGTTTTTTTATTTTATTCTCAAGCGTTTGAATAATAATTTATCACATAAATATGTTGTATGGACGATTCTTCGTTTAATAACCATATAAGTTAAAAGTTCCCCGTGTAGTGGCGGGTAAGAATACCCACTAACACATATCTTCCCGTGGTTGTCGTAAGATGCGACAGAGGGAAACTGATACAGAAGATGGGTAGCAGCATCTTTCTGATAACAGCAAAAAGCAATCAAAATCTCCGGTGAAGGTTCGTTTGCCACCTACGACGACTCGATCTGGTAATATATAACGCACGCACCCTGAGGACTGACGAGAAGATCCTGGAGCTGGAAGAAGAGATAGACAAGTTGCACTGGAATATTATAGGATTATCCGTGGTCCGAAGAGAGGGGGAGGTCACGGTAATCTTCGAATACGACAAGTTAGTCTATCACCGGGAGAGCAACCATCTGTCTCAAGGAGGTGTCGGATTTATCGTCCACAAGTCTCTCGTTAACAACGTTGTAAAGATTGAGAGTGTGTCGACGAGGGTTGCGTACTTTATATTCAGAATCACCAAATGGTAATCGCTGAAGGTCATACAGGTTTATGCACCAAACTCGGCATTTCCCGATGAGGAGGTGGAGGAAATGTATGAGGATATCTCTAGAGCCATGCATTCCTCCAAAACCCACTATACGGTGTTAATGGGAGACTTCAAGGCAAAATTAGGCACAAGAGAGAACGGTGAGCTGAAAGCAGGAAATTCGGAATAGTGCAACGAAACCCAGGGGACCAGCAGCTGGCCGACTTTATGGAGAAAGAGGGACTCTTTATGATGAACTCTTTCTTCCAAAAGCGGCCCCACAGAAAGTGGACCTGGTCGAGCCCCGACGGTTCGACAAAAAATGAGATTGAATTCATTATGACGACCAGACGACAACTGTTCAGTGATGTCTCAGTGATCGCGAGGGTGAAAACTGGCAGCGATCGCCGAATGGTGAGAGGCACACTGAACCTAAACGTTAAGTTGGAGAGGTCACGTCTAATGAAGTCAACGCTCCGTCCCCCTCGTGCTCTAATCCAAAGCCCCGAAAACTTTCAGCTCGAGTTACAAAATCGTTTTCAGTGCCTAGAAGATTGCAATGAAGTGAACGATATGCATGACAAGCTCGTGGAAACTGTCCATGCGGTCGGAGCTAAGTTCTGTAAGACCCGTCGCAGAAGAACACAAAAACTCTCCGATCACACTCTTAATCTCATGGTTGTTAGACGGGAGAAGAAGCTGCAGTCTTCAGCAGATTTGACAGCATACAGGCAACTGAACAGACAGATCTTCAAATGCATGCGGCGGGACTTGCGCAACTTCAATACGAGCTGAAGTCTTTGCCAGAGATCTGTCTGCCAGAAAGAGCCAACTGTCTAAGCTGAAGACCGAATGTGGCAGTATCATTTCCAGGACACCTAAGATTTTGAGTGAGACTTAGAGTTTCTATGGGCAGCTGTACACGTCATCGTTGGAGCCACACGCAAGTGTGAGTAACGATCCAAGAGCAAGTCTTATCCGACACTATTCCGATGATATCCCGGACGTAAGTCTGAGCGAGATTAGAACGGCTCTCCGGCACCTCAAAAACAGCAAGTCCCCGGGCGAGGATGGAATTACAGCGGAGGTTCTGAAAGCGGGTGGAAAACCGGTACTTAAAGTCCTTCAGAAGCTCTTTAATTCCATCCTCCATGGTGGAACGGCTCCGTGGCGCAGTGGCTTAGCAATGAGTTATTGCGCTGGGGGCCGCGGGTTTGAATCCCGTGCGGAACAAGTATTTATATGGCCTACAAATAATTGTTCCGGGTCTGGATGTTTGTCCTCGAGCAATTTATGTTTGTAAACTGCCTCCACGATACAGGAGAAAATCCTAGTGTGGGGGTAACGATTTTTGGACCGTGCTTTGTGGCATTCCTTGGGGGAGGCCTATGTTCAGCAGTGGACTTGTGAAGGGCTGTAATGATAATGATGATGATGATAAGTTAAAAAGGTGACTAACCTAAATTAAAAATTAAAGACTCGCAACACTTACTTAGGTTTGTAATTATTTTTAACCCAACTCGTACTACTGCCAGATACACGTATACCTGTAAAAACATCGGATATTAATATTAAAATCCGTAAAATTTGTGTTATTCAAAATCTTATATTCTAAGTTCAATGTGTAGTATTCGCATAAATAGGAGAAACCAATATGTATATCAAAAATAAACTTTTAGTAACTGGAATTTATCGCTTAAGTCTTGAGAGAAATTGGTTTTGCTTACCTAATGTATCATACGTGGTTCCAATACTGTATTTCACGCCGTTCAGTTTATACATTCGTAATATTGCTTGTTTCCCATAATTATCCTAAAATATAATTTATTTTTATGTAATTATATTTTAATAAACTTTTGCAATTATTATTAAAGTACGCTTGTCCAGCTATGTAGTGGCGGTGTACGATCATCCACTAAACCAGATTATCTTATGCGTATCGTAAAAGACGACAGAGGGAAATAAAACAAGAGATGTGGAGCAGCATCTTCCTAAAGACAATTATAAATAATAAAATGCCACAACGGCCAATCTATTATCTAATGTGATTCTCATTTGTTCTAGTTCCTGGGTAACTATTTCATCATTGTCTGAATCAACCACAACCGGGAATCTACAGCGACATCCATAGTAGTAACTTGCGAGGCCGCATACCCAGTCATAGTTGCTTCATACGATGAGGGATTAGCCTAGTTTGTAGTTAAGCGCTGGGAGTGTTGGTGCTGGGGGGGTGGTGCAAGAATTGGTGGTGACGGGTATAGTGCACGAATTGAGGAAGGGTGAGAGGCCCCTTCAAACTGGGCAGGACATATCATTTTCTTTCTTTACGCGGAATTAAGCAAATTAAATTACAACAACCTCATTATAATGGATTTCTGCAAAGTAACACCTAATTCTATTAATTACAATAATTATTTTAGATATTATTTTATAGACCAGACCAGATCAATCGTAAGAATGAAGAAGAAAACAATATCATCATAAGAAAGCCCTTCACAAAACCCTGATCCTGATCCGTGTAGCTATTACACTAATTGTATATATTCTTGTTATGCTGCGGATATCAGTCTGACAACTTGACAAAAAGTGATATTTTAAAGAAAAAAAGAATAAAAATCTTACGTGTAACTTACCATTTCCGAAAAATTTTCTACGTGTTTGATTCTATCGCCATATGGAATAATAAGTTTTTGACCATATGCGTGAAATGAGATATAGAATTTCAAATGTTCTCGCTTCTCCGTTATAAAGTCTGACAATGCCCTTGACTCCGGCTCCGAGAAGGGGGCAGGACCACAATAATTATCGTCTTTAGGATTCTTACTCGTTTCATATTCTATTAAAAAAAGTTTTTTTTAGTTTTATGATTAATTTACACAGTCTGACTTCAAAAGCATATCCTATAAAGCTATACTACAAGGCCGGGTGAGCACAGCAATCCATATAAATAGTCTACTACTTAATAATTCTTGAATGCGAATCCCAGTTGGACAATTTGAACAAAAACAAATATTGTGTGTGTAACATAATATAGTCTAGACTCAAATTTTGATTTATTTGAGTGGGTGATTTCTGGATCTCAACAACAGCACCACCTACCGGATCCAATTTTAAATGGACGGTTTATCCAGAAACCCACTCAAACACACAAAAAAAATCAGTCCAACCGCTTAGGAGGAGTTCAGTGACAAACACACGTACAGAATAATTATACCTAGTCAGGTCATAAATTCTGTCACATGTTTAATATAAAATAATTGAAACAACTTTATTCATTATGTAACCATTTATATACCAAAATGAACTTAACAAAACATAGATTCTTATGACACTAAAGTTTATTCAAAATGACCTCCGTGAATTTGAATACAGGCCTTCAATCTGCGCGGCCAGTCGTCTATCGCAACACGAACGAGGTCCATGTCAATATCGGCGGCTGCCTTAATCAAGGATGTCTTGAGTGACTCCAAATTGTGATGAGGCTTTTAGCAGCCTTTCCTCAAGTGTTGTCATATCTTGTAATCTAACGGATTCAAATCTGGACTGGAGGGCCAGTCTTCGTGCCGGATGAAGTCGATTTCACGCGCCGCCAGCCAGTCTTGTGTGCTCTTCATCATAGCTGGCGCCGAATCTTGTTGGAATACCCAGTGCCTGTTATTGAACATGGTATGAAAAACAGGTTCCACAAGTTCGTCAGGACTGTGTTTTGATACACAACTGCATTCGTTTTTACCTTTCAGAAAAATGTACCTCTATTAAGCCCCAATAAAACTCAACCATACCATGAGCGAGGATGGAAAATGACCTCGTTGGACACGCGAGATACAGTTACTCCTTCTTCACTACTGTGTGCGTACACCTTATCATTTGTTTGTTGTAGCTCTCTTCTACGGTAAAAATTTTTCATCCGAAAAGAATTCCCGATATTTTTTCCCGCATACCGCTTCAACAAAGCGCGGCATCTCTTCAGTCTCAGGTCCATTAGACGAGCATTCAAACGATGTCCTGTTTTTCTTCGATATGCCCGAAGCCCTAAGTCTTCATTTAACACCCTTTTCACCGTGGTTCTGCTTAACCCCATCTGAAGGGCCAACAGTTTCTGCTTACGTTTGGGATTTCTTTGAATTCGCGCCTTCAGCTTTTATCACTGCTGGAGTCCTAACAGATCGAGGGCGACCACTTCTTGACCTGTCATCTACACTAGAGTCTTCATTGTATCGTTTGATGGTACGATAAACGAATCTTTTGGTTATATTCAAATTTTCAGTATGTCAAAATTTGAATTGGCGCTAACGCAACGATGCACAATAACTGCAACACGGTCTTCTTTAAGCGTCCATCCATATTTAAAAATGAGTAAAATTCTAAAACGTATACAGTTTTATTTTCATGAACAATTCGAAATTCGAATTCAATAAAAAATTTTGTGGCCAGCATTCTAAAAGAAAAGTTTTACTGTGTGACAATACTTATGACCTGACTGTGTATATAAAAACAGAATATGCTTCAGATACCGATAAGTTAATTATTTTTTCATTTCAAATCACAATATTTTTCTCTCAAATAACATTCAAATTCATTTTTCACACATGTATCCTGTAACGTTTCTGTTCTTATACATTGTAACGAAACAATGGCCAAGATGTCTGATGCCGCCAACAACCAAACAGACCATGTATTTGGTATACGACCAAAATGATTCCTTTCTAAGTAAGAACCCAGGTAAACCTTTTTATCCACCACTGCGCTTCTAGTTCTTGCATCCACATGTTGCTGTCTTTTCCTCTTTTGCATGTATACATAGAATTTTTTACGACGTAAGAAAGTACGCGTCACAATAAAGTTTATTTACAAACAAAATGTGATTAGACTTTTCCAATTCTCACTTTCCATTAAAGGTAAATATTATATTTAATTTCATTTCATGTTGTCTCTTAAAAATTACATCGGCCACAGAGGGAATACAGACTCAGGAACGAAGCTTAGTATACTGAACATAAAGGGAAGGTTAAGATAGTTACTTAAAATAAAACCCTAAAATATTAACAAGCAACGTACTTCCAAAATTATGATCAAAATTTCTATTCAGATCAACGCCTTCACCATTGTCAAATTTTCTTCTATTTTTTCGCCATAATCGATCCTAAAATTGAAAATTTATTAAGCTCGAAAGTCATAATATTAGAAGGTATTATATAATATAAATTAATGAATTGAATAAAATTAATTTGACGGATTTAATCGTCCTTATTATACGTTTTTCCACGTATAGTATTTGTGTAAATATAAAAACAATAATGATAATCATCATCATCATTACAGTTCATTACAAGGTGATAAGCTTACCCCAAAGAATGCAACAAAGCACGGTCCTGAGAACTTACATCCATCGACTTCCTGCATCTCTTACCAGATCGTCACATCATCTAATAACCAAGATATAAAATTCATTGAAACTCGGCGACAAATATGAATTACATATTTCTCAGCTCCTAAACAATCTACTGCTGGACTTGGTATAAAGTATCCCCTAGTAATATTTTATCTCTATACTAAGCAGGCCGATGGGCGGTCGTGATACCTACATGTATTTTAAGCCTAACAATTATGAGATGTTTAAGCCGTCATACAACGGTGGCCATATTAAAAGGTCTTCCTTGCTTTTCCGTTAGTACTGTATATTCTTATGAGTATTACACCCACGACGCGATGTTATGGGGTGACGGATTCTCTTACGCTGCAACAACAAGAATTTAGGAAAGAAGAAATCTCCCGCTGGGCATATGTATCCCAAAGAGCGGACAACGCTCCATGTGGTAGTATAAAGCTTGTTCTTAATGTTCAGAGTCGTTCGGAAACTACGATAGCGAAATTTTGAATTCGGTTCGTTTACTCATGACGCGATGACAGTGCAAATAATATAGTATATCTTGAAAATATTTTATACGTGGTGGAGCCACGCTGCAGCTATATTATGGTTGTAGCACGAATCAGTCAGCTCGACCGGGGAAGTACCACGCTCTCACACAATACCAGCGTAAAATAGCAGCTTTAATGCTGCCGGAGACACATTTTACTGGAAACGAGGCATTCTACCTTAGTCCTCAAGGGTGAAAACGCATCTGCATTTTGATCCTTAATCGAGGATAATTGTAGATGTCTATAGGCCACAGCATTCACTTACTATCAGGTGGACTGTCTACTCGTTTGTCACCCTTATTCTATAAAAAAAATGAAGAAAAAATACTAACAACTTTAATGCTGTAATCAAAACCATCTGGATTAACTACGGGTATTATGAACCAGTTATATTTGTTTGCCAATTCATTGAGCCGATCGTCTCCTATATCTTGAGCGTAAATAAGCTTCTTAATTAAAAATGTAACAAACGCCGTTGAAATCCATTCATGACCATGAATACCGGCATCAATGATTACGTTAGCCTTATTATTAGATATTTTTATAAATATAGCATAAATATCTCTCCCTTCAACTGATTTACCAATACTGTGTAATTCGACCGTTTTAGGAAATTTCAAAGCTATATCTGATATCCATTGATAGATATCTTCTAAATTATGATAGGAGTCCCAGGTAAATGAATCGATTTTAAGGCTTGTGTACTTCTTGATTTTTTGTGAGTCGAATGCACTGCAAAAATATAAAAAAAAATAGGGATAACTTTTCTTACTTGTTATTTTACAACTAGGATACCAAAGCAAAATTGATGAACATATGTTTTGCTTTCTAAATTACAGTTTTTTTACTGCTAGTCTGAGGTTTCTCACTATTGGGCAGAGGCCTACTTTCATGATTGCTCAGACCAAGACTAGAGTTGCGGATTAATCGTTACGAAAATGAATACAAAAGTCTCAAGCGTGAGAAATTTAACTTAATATTAATATACTTAACATATTTAAATTGTACTGCCAAGCAACCTATCTGTGATGAAATAAAATAAATAAATAAAATAAAAATAAAAAACACATAACTTATACTACCTTTGAATATTTGGTATTAATGTGTGTACTTCCAACTTAAAGTGATTAAGTCTTTCTTGGAACAGCTCTGAATCCATTGGGTTGACTATAAAATGGACGTCATTAAATAGTTTGGAAGGTCTCTTCCAGAATATCACATCAATGTACTTTTGGGACTGTAAATTTTGCAAAAAATTCAATTGATATTGTTCCGTGGGGGTTGCACTATATAGTGTAAAGTTATCGTATCGGCGACTTTCACACAATCCAAAATGTGCTAGGAACATAAAATTTACAAAAAACACATTCATCATTTTAACACTCAAAATTTTTATGATTCAAGTTCAATTTTGGTGACAAATTCTGACACTTGACATTTGAAATATATAATTTACCACAGATATAATAATTGAAATAAGTTTCGCTTAAATTTTTTAACAAAATACAATATAAATAAACTTATTTCTAAGCTCTTTCATTTCACGTTGCTATGCTATTTTGAAAATTTTATTGATTCGGCCATTTAGCGAAATATAAATATTTGTATTTTAGCTTAAAAAATTGGCAAAATTAATGGAGTACTTTTATATGTACATTATACAAATATAATACATTATATAAACCGCGGGGCACAGCTAGTATACGAGTATTATATGTGCAAAATATTATGTCAAAATACCACCACCCCGTGACTCCATGACTTCACTGACTAAGATTCCAAAGGCATTAAATCCCTTCAAAAAAGTAACTGAAATAAATTCATTTTGTTAGTTTTTCGCCTCGATTTATTTCATACAAATGGTTATTTGCATAGTACATTGTTGTTAGTAGTTACAGTTCCAACAAGTACGAGGGGCTGTTTTGGTCAATGTATTCTTAATCGAGGGGACAATTTATGTCGACCCTGCAATTTATGGACGGCCGGTCCCTACGTATGTGTATTTTTGTTTACATGGTTCAATAAATAAAAGGTATCGCGTTGACTTTTTGGGTTCAAAATATGTACAGAAAAATTCACGGGTTGGGTTTAGAATCAAGTCGCCTGAATTTGAGGAGTCTGTCACTGTGGGGGGGTCAAGGGGCTTATCTGAAGTGCCCCCATGCAATTTTAGCTGCCGGAGCTGCGTCGAAATATTTAATATAATTTTCTAAAAATATTCATAAATCACTAATTAATACCTGAAACGGAACTTTTGACATTAACAGTAATCAGTAACAGATATACTCGACCAAAGGGAATATAATCTTATAATCACTACGTTTATACTCGACTTCGCGACTCGCGTCATAAGCGTCATTCCGTTGCCTCCGAGTTTTCGTGAATGTGCTCCTTATTGTTATTATCTGCCTCCTGTTTTTCGACGACTTCGCTACCCCTCTGGAGACCGATTGCTTGCTATTTTACGACGTTTTTGGAAATGGTGGAAGTAATAAAATATGTTTACTTATTAAAGTAATTATAAAAGTTAACATTTTGGTGTTTTATTTGGTGCAAGAGCGAGGGAAGCGAGCTCGACTTGGGGCACCCGACTCGGAAGGTTAGGTTTCGAGCGGGGCGGGTTCAGTGAGCGAGCGAAGCAGCGAACAGACCCTCCATCCCTTCGTGGTTATTTTTATAAACCATCCAGAATAGGAGCCCCGCTTGGCGGGGCTCCGTCGACTACACTTTGGTATTATTGGCGGAGGGGACGCCTCCCTATTAAAGTGATTTTTCTCAGAAATCAATCAATAAAATTTTAATCTTCAACCTTTAATATAAAAAATAGACACGTCCGGCAGGGGAAAAGGTGGGGCGTCTAATCTATCCCTCCCCACCCTTCCCACCACCCCACACCTATAAACACCCTATCAAGACGACTTGATTCTAAACCTTAACCAAATCACTTATGCAAGTATATTGCTTCAACTATGATATTTTCTTATAAAATTTAATCGATAAGCGAACTTACAAACTAATGAGGATAATTTTCTGCTCACCAAATGTCGCTTGTTGACATTAAAGTTTTTTGTTACACAATGTAATTTAATTGAGAAGTTGGTTTTTAATAAAAGTTTATCAGTTTCTAGAGTATTAAATTAATACACAAAACAATGCGTCAGTGGTTTGCTCTTTAATTTTTTTGCACAACTTTTTTCTTTAATTTTTCTACTTTTATGAATATCTGCAGTTTGGTTTATTTATTTTTAATCTTATTAATATAATATAATATAATGGTACCAACTATTTAATTTTAATAAAAGTTTATGAAGCTAACAAAACTTTGTAAAAAGAAAACCAATTTTCAGTGTTGCAAATATCTTTTAGCTAATTGAAATTGAAAAATATGAAGAAAATTATGGCAAACTGGAATTTGTGTAGCCATCTGAAGCTTAACTTCTCGCATTATTCATTAGAACTTTAGTTTCGTAGACAGTCGCATTTCTTCCGTTATTTTCCTTTAACTGAACTTTTAATGAGCGCGGAACGCTTTTTCTTTTCGCTATATTTTGCTGTTTATCATTCAACGAATGCGAATTTATAAAATTGAATTTTAATTACTTCGAAACTTTTTTAAATTAAACCTATGGAAGCACTCCCGGTTTAATTCAATCACTTTGACTAACCAATTGTTATGAGCAGTTTGCGTATGATAGGATATTTCAGTCGCCATATCATGGTGGCGTGGAGAAACCCATTACCCAGTTTCTATGGGAAATGCCAGGAAAATGTCACGGCTTCCGATAAATAGCCATTTAACTATGTAGTTAAACCACTACTTTTCTAGACTGGCGATGATATCTACTTCTATGATCGACAATATGTCTGCCAAGCGTGTCCTCCTTATAACAGGAGAGGGGACTGTTACGAGCTGATGATGAAGAATAAGGATGCTTAAGTGCTTAAATTTTGTTCGTAAATAGATAAGGATAAGTGCACTCGCTCGTTTGTCGCTTTAATCTGCCACGCAGAAAGATTTGCACAAAAAATTGTATAATTTGAGGCACTGGCTAGTTATATTTTATTTTGAAAGTACGATTATTTATAAGTAAAAATACGAATGTTTCAAGTTTCCCTCCACTTTTTTACGAGCATAATAGAAATATCGTGTTTCATTGAAAAATGGAACTGGGTCAGGCACATTTTCGCAGGAATATTTTGTACGATTTTTAATGTCGCCTTAAACTGGACGAATCGTTTGAGAGATTTCAAATGGTATTTATTAAGGCCCTTCTAAGGCAACCATGTACTGCTGTTATAACAAATTTCACCATGGTCGACTTACTTTAGGAGATGAAAAAAGAAGTGACGGCTGCTACAGAATGTAACGTACTAGTAGTGACAAACTTTTTTGAAGAGAATTAGCGAATTACATATGACGATCTTTGGGAAAGGTCCACGAGGTAATACACGAACACGCTCACTAGAGTTTTACGTGGATGCCGTACAACCTCACCGATTCTCAGAAGCAGGTAGCGGTAGCAGGTGCGTACAATTGTGCCGTAATACGTAACAAAATGATGTTATCGAGAAGCGCAGGAAATAGCCTTGATTGCTAGTATTTTTTTTTCACTTTGCTGGGATATCTAATGTCAACCAAATGAAATGAAATATACTTATTTCTTCAACGTAAGAAAAATATATTTTTTCAAATCCCCAAACATTTTTTTTTCTAAGTTGTATTCTTTACGAAAGTGAATAGTCATGAATTTCGAAATGCATGTACTACCAAATGCTTATCAGATGTGCCTACTGTTGAGATCAACAAGCGACCAAACAGTTTTATTATAGATTAAGGGTGGCTTTTTGACACAAGGTTCCACCTGATTGTAAGTGGATTTTGTGGCCAATAGACACCTATTTTCCATTAAGAATCAAAAGGCAGATGCGATGTCACTTCTGAGGACTGAGATAGAATGTCTCGTTACCAGTGATAAGGTTCTCCGGTTATATACACTCACCATACGATACACAGCCGCATAAAGATGCTATTTTACTCTGGTATCCTGTGGGAACGTACTCCTTCCCGGTCGAACTGTGCTCTACCAGGCGTTCTACCAGCGCTTCACCCTAACAATGCGCCCGCGCACTCGGCGCTCAAAAAGTGCTTACAGTTTTTGCGTCACCCTCCGTACCTGATTTGGCACCGTGTGACTTCTTTTTATTCATCATTACCATTATCATGATTACAACCCCTCACAAGTCCATTTCTGAACATTGGCTCCCCCAAAGAATGCCACATACCATGGTCCTGAGCCACCTGCATGCATCGACTTCCTGCATGTCTTACCAGGTCGTCATTATACGAGGCTGCCACTGGAGAACCTTTTTTCTCCATCGGTTGTCGGTTCTTCGAGCTATATGGCCGACCCATTACCACTTCAGCTTACTAATCCGTTGGGTTATGTCGGTTACTCTGGTTTTACTGAGGATATCCTCATTTTTAAGTTTATCACGCAGATGAACCCCGAGCATAGCCCTCTCCATAGCTTGCTGAGCGACCTGCAGCTTTCTCATACGGCCAGTTGTAAAGGACCACGTCTCAGATCCATAAGTCATCACTGGCAACACGCACTGGTTGTACAATCTCATTTTCAAGTTTTGAGGTATACCTGACGAAAAGATGTTTTATTCCTTAAATAAAAAATCAGCTTAAAAGAATACAGTTTTTATCAATGGAAGATGCTAGCAACGTTCAAGCAGACTGAAGAAGAGGTTTAACGATAATTGGTTTAAATGCATGAAAATTTGTACATTGCTGGTGAAGAGTTATTTGAAAAGATAAAGCAAATACTGTAAGCATACAGTTTTTTTTAACTTTCGCAAAATTTTCTCAGAGACCCACACTTGTCCTAAGCTAACGTTGTCCAATATGCAAAAAGTTTAAAAGAAAACTCGGATACTGTGTCACGCAGCATTGCCCATTACACCCAAAGCCGAGAACTAATAATCTACATTTACAATTGTAGCACTATTTTTAAGTTTATGTCATAAGCTTTTTTGTTTAAAGCAAGAAGTTAAGTTACAGCCTAAATAATTCTCACTGTTAGGCAAATACCTACTTTAATTTCTCGAGACGCTTCTGTAGCAATAAGTCCGAAGCGCCGCTCCAATTTTTGTTGGCGTACTTTTTATTCCTCAGACATACAGATTTCCTAACAACGTTTTTCTTCACCGTCGGACACCTGATAAATCAACACTGAAAATTTGAATCAACAATTTTATTGCTGCCAATGAGGATCGAAATTTATGGAGGAAAAAACATGTATATTCTATTCACTATAATAAAACGGAAATCCAGTTCAATAAAAATATATGATGTTATATATTAGCATGGAAATTCTTAAGTAACTGAACTAAAGAATTTCCGTAACCGTTCTATAAGAGTTCTTCGGCTCATCAAATTGCTGAAAATTTCGCTAACTTTCCATGTTACATTTAATATTGATACTTGAGAAAACAATTTGATACGGTCCTGTTTTCATGTAAGGCGATTTATTTGCGAAGTCAGAATTTTAATCTTTTAGTATTAAAACTAATTAACAAAATAAAACGTCTATCTCAAAGAAATGGAATACTCTTCTTAATCCAATGAATTTTTTGGAAGTATCTGTTTTGTTAGTAAAATGCAATAAAATATAAACAATATCTGAGTAGATGAATCAGGTTCTTGTAATCACAGTCAGACTCATCATTATTAATATTGCCTGTAATCAGACTATTATAAAATAAGTAATATTCTTTTGGTATCTAACGTGACTTTTACCAAGATCCATGTCTTTGTGTTTATTTTTGTTAATTGGCAGGGGTTTTTCATAAGCACTGACTAGAAGCAGATCCACCTTTTCTTTTTTGTTTCGTGTGTTCTTTGGTTTATTCATGAAGTTAATCCATTTAACAGCATCGTCTTCATAGTTGTACTTAAATATAATTTTAAAGTGATCATTTCCTTGTATTTTAAATTCACTTAATTGTTCATGACATTTTAGTTCCAAAGCTAGTAGCTGTCCAATTATTGCAGTGCTTGAAATTTGTTTTAAAATCAAGAATCAACTCCTGTTACATTTCAATGACATTATAGGGCTTGCCATCTGTTTCAGAACTGGGTTATAAATAATCCTGTCTTTAGTCTGTCTCTCAATCAAGGCATGCATGCTGTCCCCTTCGTTTCTGGTATGACCAAAGACAAGGAAACGATGAATAATACTTATATTAAATTAGTTACATACATACATGTACATTAAAAATACGACTATGTTTCAATTCTAGCCTCCAAAATTGCCAGACCAGAAACGATACTCTTTTATACCTTTAGGTATTGTCATTTCAATAAATTTATAAACTCATCTTGCAATTTAATTAGCTCCCCTTTTAGCTGTCTGTTGATTCCAAGAATAGCAAACCTTGTAAAGATACCATATCAAAAATGGTAAAATTTTACATGGAATATTTTCTTTTACAATAGAATGTACATTTAACATTTCTGTAAATCAAAAACCTCTTTATTTGCATTGTTAATTCCTTGTCGTTTTTTTTAATTTTCTAGCTGTTTCCTTTTCTTTCAAATGATTTCTTTGTTTTTGTATTTCTTCTTCGGTAGCCTGTGTTTTATTTCCAAATGTGTGACATTTTTCGACAGCGTCTTTTTTGGGCTTACGAAAGGCAATATTTATATATTTGTTTACAATATCACTATATTGTCGTACATTAGACGCTTTGCCAGAATAGATATTTGAATCAAGCCACTCTTCATAATGCTTGTACATCTTGGGAAATGGTAATGAGCCATCCATATACTTACATTTCGAATCTTTGCGAATGTAATGAGCTTCAAAAGGCGAGCGATTCAATAATATGATCAATCACACCACGTACCATATTGAATGTTATAGTTTTTGGATGGTGATCGGATTCTACAAACACTTTTCCACTATCAAATTTTTCTAGAGCGGTATAAACATAGTTGAAACTTATCGAGAGGGTTCTAAGAAATTTTGTTTCACAAACAGATATTCTTCTTATCTCTGCATTGTCATTTCATTCCAACCATGGTAAATAAAATTAAATAGTATAAAGCTGTTTCGAATTTTCAGAAACAGTAAAACGCACTTTTGGTATTTTCATAACGTACTTAGTGATAAAATCCCATTGTCGTGAATGATTGCCAATCCTCTAAAACATCTCAAAAATAATTTTTCGGTTCTCTTCTAATATCCCATCATAACATTTTTCACGGCAGCATTTAGGACCAGAGCAGGATGTATTTTTCCATTTCTACTGGTGTACTCCATACCTCTATTCATTTTGTATTTTCTCTGGCTATTCTTCCATTCTTGCTTAAATTACTCCCTCAAGCAACCCTTGTCCTTTTTAATATTTGAACTTCGCTTGCGTCGTCGCAGCTGATTAGAGTACCTGCAGAATCGGTATCTTCTATGTAAGACCTCGCTGGTATGATTATCAGGTACAGTAAAACTAAACTTTAAAAAACTATTTGGACTAGAAAACGAAATTGCTGGTGAAGGTATGGGGTTATAATGCTCTTAGTCTTAAGTCCATTTACAGGTATCTCGATAGATGAGGATTCTCTTGAATTTTCTATTATTGATGGCGAATAGACTGAATCAGGTGACGTATCAATAATAATATCAGGAAATGTGGAGGCTTTGGATGGCAAAATTTCTAGATTTATATTTTAGGTCTACGTGATCGATAATTGACAGTTCATCTTTGGTAAAGTAAGCACCAGGTGGCAAAGGGGACATGCCATTAATGAGGCAAATTATGGCAGCACAGACTGACAGACAGACGACTGTTTAAAATTAATCCCTTTACTACTAAAAATTAGAATACTAAGTCATGTGTAATATTACTGCAAACTATCACGACGTATACTGGTTTATCTCAACTTAACCCAGTATAGAATGTACAGAAATTTAAATAATTTATAATCTAAAAATAATGTGATTATTTACTGTCATAATTATAATTTATATAAGCTAATGTAATGAAAAACTTAAACTACTTATCATTTTTATGAAAATATTCTACTGACTCGTTATTTTCAAAATTTTTGTGAATACCTAATATAATTTGAGTGTTTTAAATCTACCAAATTACGCACAAGTTTTGCTCTAGCATTTTGCAGTATTCCCTCTATGCTTATTTAAATTAAAATATAGTGATTTTATAAATGAAATCTAATATATTCATCGCAAAATATACACCTAAATTGACATAGTCACGTGCCACGCGAACGCTGTATACTGGTCCAGTTTGCACATGTCGCTTAAAATACCCCACCCGCGTCCCGCGTATACTGAATCCGAGTAGTATAGCTTAGAATACGACGTATTGAGTTTTAAATAACACTATGAACCAGTATACGTTAGATTATTTCAAAAGTACTTATAAATTTTAGGTTTTTCGACATAGTCTGATAAATAACATGCTTTACAATCAATACCGTCAAAACTTGAAAATACCTAAAATGTTAGATGACTCACTATACTTGGAGGTATCGTTTCATAAGTGCCAGCAATAAGTTGACAAAGTTTTAGCGCAATCTCATGAACGGTAAGGCAGCGTATAAAATAATATTTCCCTCTCGCCATGCACGTGGTAAGATATATAAAATTCTAAACAACCATATAACAATGGTGGCAACATTGGGAATTGAAAACAAATTTTCGATTTAAAAGCAAGCTTCTTCTTGTCTCTCATATAAAAGGCTTTCATTTAAAAAAAATACATATGCTTAATCATTTGTTTTATGCGTAAGAAGTAGCAACTTTAAATGGAAGGCTAACATGAATCATTTATCATTTTTATCGTTCTATGCCATATCAGAAAAATATAATACTTTTGGAATCAACTTGTATTCTGTCTGTCCGTCATTAACAGAGATTTTCCTTTTTAGTTAATTACGTAGATGTTTGAAATAAGGCATAGTTATAAAATGGGTATATTAAAATAAATTTACGAGTGGAAATTCGAATTTTCGATATAAAATGGCGCACAAACAGCCCCAGCGAAATTTTTTTATAGAGGAAGTAAGGTATAGATTAATGTATAATAAAAGGTTATTTTTTACACAATTTTGGGGAAACATTCATAGGAGGGCTCAAGTGTTCCGTCCCACCGAAAGGAACACTCTAGTCTAACATACACTTGACCGATATTTAAATTTCTTTTTAACCTTACACAAATTGAACGAAGTTATAGCATGTTCTTAAGGATTTTATGCAAAGACTTACGAGTTAAGAATGTTAAGGATCCAATGGCTTCTTAATTTCTTTAAATTGCCTGTTAAATAGCGAAAGTTCGAGATCCCATTAAGTAGCTGTCACCTAACAATGGGACAGAAGATTAGGAAGTTAAATAAAAATGTACCTTTCTCGTCGGCTAATACGAAAAGTTTTAGTGTCATCAAAGTCGGCATTTCTTATTCTTGCTGGTCATTGTGATTTTATTATGATGAAGATAACTTTGAGCTTATCTTTCTTAATAAAATATTTGGTAACATTAGGTGAAAAAATGGCATTCAAACTCAAAATATATTTATTCGAAATTGACCTTTACACAGCACTCTTTGTAAGTCAAGAAACCTACTCCATCGTTTCAGTAAGTTCCTATTTCAAAGGACCTTATGAGAAGAAGCGACAAGAAACTTACAAGCAGCCTATTTATCTCGCAATAGTTACATCTTAACATTATAAATTATATACATATGAAAAAAAGTCACCTATACATTTATACCAATTGTAAATCGATAGATATAAAGTAATACGATAATAATTTAAAATTAAAAATTTTGTACAACCGACTTCAATGTAAATTATTAAGAATAACTCAAAAAATATTGGTCAGACCTTGATCAAATTATTTAATATAAATTTATTAAACTTATATGAGACCACATGTGAGGCATCAGCTTTCAAACAAAAAAAATATTATCGAAATCGGTTCACCCAGTAAAAAGTTATGAGGTAACACACATAAAAAAAAACATACAGTCGAATTGAATACCTCCTTCTGTTGAAGTCGGTAGGAAAATAAACGATCAATTGAAGCCCGAAGCCCCTGTGACTAATCAATATTAATAAACCGAAATGTAAATGGACCGGCCTTGTGTCTCCAATAGTCGAAAAATATCATCATTCATCATCATTACAGCCCTTCACAAGTCCACTGCTGAACATAGGCCTCCCCAAGAATGCCACAAAGCACGGTCCTGAGCCACCCGCATCCATCGACTTCCTGCATGTCTTACCAGGTTGTCACTCCATCTAGTGGGGGACGCCCTACACTTCGTCCGCCGGTACGAGGCCGCCACCGAGAACCTTTTTCCCCATCGGTTGTCGGTTCTTCTAGCTATGGCCGGCCCATTGCCACTTCAGCTTACTAATCTGTTGGGCTATGTCGGTCACTCTGGTTCTACTGCGGATATCCTCATTTCTAAGTTTATCACGCAGTGAGACTCCAAGCATAGCCCTCTCCATAGCTCGCTGAGCGACCTTGAGCTTCCTCATCCGGCCAGCAGTGAAGGACCACGTCTCAGTTCCGTAGGTCATCACTGGCAACACGCACTGGTTGTACAGCCTCGTTTTCAAGTTTTGGGTATACCTGACGAGAAGATCTGCCGTAATTTTCCGAACGCTGCCCAGCCGAGTTGAATCCGTCGATTGACCTCTCGGTCGAAGTTGGACTTACCTAGTCGGACTATTTGTCCCAGGTAAACATATTCGTCAACAACTTCGAGCTTAGTGCTCCCAACAACTACCGGCATAGGTGTGACATGGACATTAAACATGATCTTTGTTTTGTCCATGTTCATCTTAAGACCTATCCGTTGGGAGGCACTACTGAGTCATTGAGCATAGTGCTTAGGTCCTCCAGCGATTCTGCCATAAAGACTATATCGTCGGCAAATCGAAGGTGAGTGATGTACTCGCCATTGATGTTAATGCCGTATCCTTTCCAGTCCAGAAGCTTGAAAACGTCTTCCAATGCAGCGGTGAAGAGTTTCGGGGATATAACGTCACCCTGTCTTACACCTCTCTGCAGTTGGATAGGTTTCGTACTCTGGTTCTGTACTCGGATAGCCATCGTAGCCCTACTGTACAAACACTTCAGCACTTCAACTTGGCACCGCTGAAGGGACTGCAGCACCGCCCAAATTTCGACGGAATCAAAGGCTTTCTCATAGTCCACATACGCCAGACAAAGTGGCAGATTGTACTCTTCGGACTTCTGTACAATTTGCCGAAGGGTATGGTCTATGGTCATAAAACCTTTTCGGAAACTCAACTTGTTCGGGAGGCTGGAAGTCGTCGAGTCTGCGTGCGAGACGATTCGTAATGACTCTCGAAAACAGCACGTAGACGCGGCTCAGAAGGAAATCGGTCTGTAGTTCTTCAAGAGCGTTGTCGCCTTTCTTGAAGAACAAGACCACCGCACTTCTGCTCCACGCCTCCGGCGTAGTGCCACCATGTGGGACGGAATTAAAGAGCTTCTGAAGGACTTCAAGTACCGGTTTTCCACCCGCTTTCAAACTCCGCCGTAATTCCATCCTCGCCTGGGGCCTTGCCGTTTTAAAAATATAATCACATTCAAAACCGTACTTTATGATGATTCACCTGGAAGACCTTTATTTGTAACATGTCAATGACTTACGGGAGGCGTGTCATTCACTACTGGCCCTATTAGGAAATTCAAAGTCACTCAGTGAGCTATGCAGAGTGCTTATACTAAGGGTTATTCTGTTAGACATAATCTGTAACGAGGATACCCTTGGAAGAACTAGAGTAATTGACATAACTGAAAGGTAGCTAAGCTTAAGCTGCTATGGGCAGGTCTCCAATGTCCGAATCGCACTAGAAAGCAAAGTTGAGCAACTATCTGTCAATGTATTTAGCTTGCTCAGAACTGTGACAGTACAGGACTTACTATATGATAGGACTCCTTTATGCCTAGTAATCCGTCTGGGCAGGTATCACCCTCATTGCTATACCTGCCACCAAGGAGCAGTGCGTGCACTGCTGTATTCTGGTTTGAAAGGTATAGAAGGCCAATATAATTCCAGGTCCTTCATTTTAGTCCTCAGACTTCATGACATTTTTAGTACACAGTAAACGTGCTTAGGAATATACAATGTTTTTTTTTATAGGATAGGGTGACAAACGAGCACACAGTCCACCTGATGGTAAGTGGTTGCTGTGACCCATATCTATCCTCAATAAAGAATCAAAATGCAGATGCGTTGTCACCCGTGAGGACTAAGATGGAATGGGTCTTTTCCAGTAAAATGGGTCTCCGGTTCTCTACACTCACCATACGAAACACAGCAGTGTTAAGCTGCTATTTTACGCTGGTATTCTGTGAGAGCGTGGTCCTTCCCCGGTCAAGCCGACCCATTGGTGCTACAACTATACTACTAATGTAGCTGCAGCATGGCTCTACCATGTATATACCACGTGTATATACCACGTAAAATAGCATCTTAATGCTGCTGTGTTTCGTATGGTGAGTGTAGAGAACCGGAGACCCTTTTTACTCGAAAAGAGGCATTCTATCTTAGTCCTCACGGCTGACAACGCATCTGCATTTTAATTCGCAAACGAAGATAGATGTAGATGTCTATGGGCCACAGCAACCACTTACCATCTGGTGGACTGCTCGTTTGTCACCCTAATTCTATAAAAAAAGGTCTCTCCCACAGATTTTCTCATATTATATCCCATAGGCTGGTTGACAACCGCAGGTTTTTTTTTAACTAGCTGTTCCCCGCGACTTCGCACGCGTGTAATTTAATACGATTAGATTTCATGTGTTTTAATTTTTTTGCACGGAACCCTAATTGTTTTTCCAAAGTAAAAGTAGCCTAAGCTACTCCTCATAACGTCAGCAATCTGCCAGTGAAAGTCCCGTCAAAATCGGTCCAGCCATTCCGGAGATTAGCCGGAACAAGCAGACAGACAAACATTTAAAAAATTGTGTTTTTGTTATAAGTACCGTATATACTTTCATATGCATTTAGTAAAAAGCTGTTATTTTGAAATTACAAACAGACACTTCAATTTTATTTATTTGTATAGAGTGTTATTAGGAAGACGCTGCTAACTGCTACCCATCTCCTGGTTTGTTTCCCTCTTTCGCACTTTACCACGGCTACATGATTATATGGAGTAGTGATTATTCTGACATCGCCGCTTCACGGTCAATAAAATATTTTTTTAAATTATTTTATAAAATACGAGTTACGAACGAGTACAATGTCCATCTGATGGTAAGTGGATGTTGTGGCCCATAAACATCCATATCAATTCGCGATTAAGAATCAAAGTGAAGATGCGCTGCTACTTCTGAGAACCAAGATGGAATACCTCGTTAACAGTAAAAACGGTTTTCGATTCTTTCCATACGAAACATAGCAGAATTAAACTGCTATGCTACGCTGGTATTCTGTAAGAACGTGGGTTTTCCCGGTGGAGCCGACCTATTCGTGCTACAACCATAATATAGTTACTGCGTGGCACTACAAGTCCAAATGCCTTTACATAATTATGTACAATATAACCATTAAGTTTTCAACATGCCCTGATTTTTAATAATTTTATTATGCGTTATAACATAAATGAGCGTAATTAAAGCTCGGTGATTAATTTACTAAAACAATAGAAATATGTACCAAGCCAAATGTCTGTGATGTGACGTATTAACGCAATATGTCATGTCAGGCAAGCCAGCCAAGCCCCTAATTTAAGCGAGTGAAGTCCCCTATTTCAGAATTAATACGTGTTGTAATATAGATATTTATTAAATAGTAAATGGTAACACTGGGTATACTTTAATACCTCACATATCACTTTGACAAAGAATAATTTTCGGTAACTGTAATTTTGAACATTTATTTTGTATGTATCAATCAATCATCAAAAACATGTCTATTTTGTTATAATTCTTAACTATTCCGCTCGCTTTTTATGAAAATTGAATGGATATACTAAAATATTAATTTCCCAAAAGACTTTTGTAAACCAAAATTATGAACTGGAATTAGCTGAAAAAGTAATTTATTGTGGCTTGGAATTTTAAACATAATATTTGGGGAAAAAGTTCTTCTGCAAGTAATAGAGAAGAAGGTTCACTGCTGTATTTGGACCTCGCCAGTGTATGAATTCGCCGTAATCGCCATGCTTAGCAGGCGGATTGGTAGCCTCTTCTGCCTAGGAGTCCGTGGGGTGGGTAAAAATTAAGGTGTATAGTTACAGCATATACACTTCCCACTGCTGGGCGCAGGGAAGCCCCTCATTTCTGAGAGGGTTTTAGGGCAAGGAAAGGTCTGCCGCGCTGCCCCAATGCGTGTTGGCGGACTTCACATGTCTCTGAAATATTTTTTTATTATTTCTCAAACATGCAGGTTTCTTCATGGTGTTTTCCTTCACCGCCGAGCACGTTGTAAAATTGTAATTAACGATTTCATTGGTGTCGGCGGGGTTCGAACACGGGTTGCTCGCGTACTGTGAAATTTACAGCGAGCTACCACGGCTCAGGGGCTAAACTAGGCTAGGCTCAAAATAAAGGTGTGTATTACTGTTAAAAAAAATACATACATAAATACATTTTTTTAAGATGCTTTGGGTCAAAACTTTTAATGTTAATAATATAATATCTTAAAATGATATACAGTAAAATTTTCCTGGTCCGAAGGCTTTATCTAAGTATATATTTTTAAACCTGCTAAGTCATAGTAATTTAATTTCGCGCATACTGATGGGTGACAACCTGATAACACAAGAGTGACGTTAGTAAGGTTAGCGCGATAGTTTTTACGTAAGTAAAATATTTCACCCTCGTTTAATTTATCGTGTCACGTTTATGTGTCATTTTGGCAAAGTCATACTCATTTTTCTTCTTTTTATGTATTAATGAAATATGTTTAATGCGATTCAAATAAGAATATGACTGACCTGGCGCCATACTGATACGTCATAGCTGTCAAAGGTAGGGTGAGCAAAATAGATATTTTTGAAATAATATTCAATTACAAAAGAACGATGAACGAAAGAGTATTATTCTAATCTAGCATTTCAATTTCGCTCATCTTTGCATCACTTTCTGAGTAGTCATCATTGTCGTCATCATTATCACTACTGCTTTCCCTCATAAAAACAGAACATGGGTTCATGTGGATATTTAAAATATTCCACCGACTAGTATCAATATTTTAAAATAATTAATAAAAATAACTATGAGTTCAAGAGATTTGGTAATACTAAGACTAGGTAAAATAAAGAGAAAAAAGAACGTTATTAATACGCTAATTAATTTTGTTTGCAAGACGTACCTTTCAAGTGATAGTTGACAGATCGCGGTCATTCAAGGTCATTGACGTTCCATTTCTTATTTGTCGCATTGTCCAGATTTTTTGAATATTCCATATTGTATATCATTGAAGTAATATGTACTACGTACTAGAACAGACACCGCAAACAAAATCTGTGCGGCAGTGCGCGGCGTGTAGAAGGAGGCACAGGGTACCATTTTGTAGCACAGCCCAGTAAGTTTGAACCCATGGGCTCTAACGCATGTTGCAAATGACCACCTTTCGGCTTCTCTTCTAGTACGTAGTACGCGTTACTTCAATGTTGTATAATACTTTGATTAACGTAAATCCTTCTCACAAAAGAAGTCAAACCGAGTTAAGTTGTGGAGCTTTATGGGTTAATGAAGTAAGAAATAAAGAAAAATAAATTAAAGTTTCAGTCTATTTCCGTGTCACCACTGGGTACAGGCCTCGCCTCATTTCTGAGAAGGTTTTATGGCAAGGGCAAGATCCGCCGCGCTGCCCCAATAAGTGTTGGCGGACTTGAAGGAAGTAAGAAATAAGGTTGTAAAATTTATGTGACCCTTATTATCCATCGAAAGCATGAAGGGCGTGTTTATGCGAGTTTTCAAACTACGTTACAGTCCTTATATGTGGTGTCAATTTACCGTCGTATCGCATTTCCTCGGATGAACTCTGCTAAACTATCCAACGCGTGCAAACAATCTTTACACATATTGTGTCGTTTGTTTGTTTTATTTTTTATAGCTTAAGGATGACAAACGAACACACAGTCCACCTGTTGGAAAATAAATGCTGTGGACCATAGACATCTACATTTGTCTTCGATTGCGAATCAAAATGCAGGTGCGTTGTTACCCCTGAGGACTAAGATGGAATTCTCTAGACTCACCATAGGAAACACAGCAGCATTAAGCTGCTATTTTACGCTGGAATTCTGGTAGCGTGGCTGATCCATTCATGCTACAACCATAATATATCTGCAGCGTACTTCTACCATATGTTAAAGGGCGTCGTAGGAATGTTGGAAGACTACTATAACCCTACTATACATATACCATAACCCTGCCATGGAATTGTAAACAATATTTGACTAACTTAGAAGATAATGTATCAATTGCACAAGTCATCACCGAAATGCAACTAACAAAAAATGTATTATGTATGCCTCTGAATTATATTTCGTCGTTAAATATATACGACGGAAATAAACCAATCGGACGGCGGATACATTATTTTTAAAACAGTCAACACCGGAACATTTTATCGGAAAAATATCTGTTATTGACGTGGCAATAAATTTGATGTAAAAATACGAAACAAAAAGCTAACATTTCACGCATCCGCCCAATTAAAAGTAAACAAAGGGGGTGATTAAAAAATTCGTTTCATGGTTTGAATGATGTCCTCAATATGAATACGATTTCAATTTTTCTGCGATGTCAGCGCAGGTTCATTTATCTTGTACGTTTTTTAATCACGGTGCATTTTCATCGTCAGCGTTATGTTTTTATTCGTCTTCGTCATCATCGTTATCATCATTACAGCCTATTAAAGTCAACTGTTGAAGATAGTCCTCCCCCATACATTGCCTTATAAGGGTAATATAGTTGCCAGTTGCAGACTGGTGGGCAACTGCAGTTTTTTTATTATTTTGAATTGATATCAGGAAGATGCTTCTACCCATCACCTCTTTCGGTTTTCTTCTGTCATCTCTAACGACATCTACGGATTGATATGAGTTAGTGCATTTACTGAAACTGCCTCTACATGCCTTCGAATCCAATAAATATTTTATCATAATTTATTTGACATACGCAACTCCTAAAATATGATTTACCCAATATGACAAATTACTTCCACACTTCTTACCTATTTCCGCTACTTATCAGAATTATAATCACTTTTAAACTAATTTTAAGGATTTTATCAACACACAGATGCGAGAAAAACACTTGTAGCTTTTTGGTCTTGGAGTTGACTGTAGTCAAAGACCATATACATGATCTTATTCATTCGAAAACCACGTCGAAGAGACATTCGTCATGGTCCTCTTTAATCGTATTTCTTAACAGTAACATACTGGGGCCACGAAGAATGATGGTGGGGATTGTCATATAATAATGTCTTGATAAATATTCTATGTGCTATATTATGTATAAACTGAAAAGTGTTATCGGAATAAAAATATATTGAAATATAGAACGAACAAAACATTCATTTCTTAGTTCAGACGATTCAAAAACTGTCCTAAAACACTTTAGCACCCCAAAACTATACCATTAGTTTGACCTGAACAACAAGAGAAATCATAATGTTTGTGTCACAACAGATAACTTTGCCCAAAAGAACTAAACAAGTTATGAGACAAAGCATTTCTCATGCGAGTCGTTCATAAGTTTTCGCAGAACAATCACCCACGGTTCGCAACTTTGTAGCTGAAAGTCAATTCCATAGAGTAGCTACAAATAGAAACATAAGTAAATACAAAATTTTAAAGCTGTTACCGTTACACAGGCCTCCCCCATAGATTCCCTCATAGGGGGTATATTTGCTATAGTTGACACGCTTGGCAAGCGGGTTGGCAACCGCAGATTTGTTTCCCTCTGTCAACCCTTACGACACCCACGGGATGATATGGGTAGTGGATATTCTTACACCGCCACTGTGTTTTGTGCGGTGAAATGCGTTAAGGCTGTTGTTTTCATTAAATTTAACTAATAAACGAACTTACAGTCCACCTGATGGTAAGTAACTGCTGCAGCTCATGGACACCTGCAACCATCTTCAAACAAAGTATTTTACTCAGCCGGTAATTATACTGACTCTCCACACCCTACAAATCGGAAACACTGCAGTGCACGAACTGCTGCTTGGCGGCAGAGAAAGGTAAGTATGTGGTACCCAGCCAGATGGACTCCTAGGCAGAAAATAGTCCTACCACCTAGAATTAGTAATAGTAGTGTTTTGTTTCATATAGACTCCTATAAAAATGACTATTACAATACTATTTTACTACTACTACTATTACTATACTATATATAAGCTTGTTCAAACTCTATTACTACTCTATTAGTTTTGGTTTTTCGGACACTGAATCTAACATTTTATCGCACAGTACGTATGACAGAACGTTAAAAGGTAATATAGGTCACTGAATTAGACTTAATTAGACTTATGTTAAGCATAATATATCTTATCCTAATAATATAAATCATATATTTTACAAAATTAATTATATAACGTCAAAAAAACAAAATTAGGTAAATTTATTGGTTTATAATTAAAGTCATTTAATTTATAATTACTATTTCTGAAATTTTTATACTCGAAAACGTTTTTTCATTACTCTGTAGAGAACAATGAGCCGTGGAAACGAAAAGCGAAAACTGCTTGACATTTTCGAAAGTCCAAACTAACAGTGAAAATATCGTTTCGTATTTCAGTGCTTACTTTGTAGTAATATGTGTATTTTGTATGTAAGATTCAGGACGTTAGTAAGGCAAAATAGTGGGCGAATATGTGTCTCATTCCAGAATTCAAACTTTGTAAAATGACTTAATATCACCATTTTTAAATCTATAATCAAATCAAAGCACATAAATGTGAATATATTTTAAGAAAAATTACAACATCGAGATGACTTCCTTTTAGGCGTCACTCCTTTCTGGTGAAATTAAATTAAATTCTTCCTCAATTTTTGCCTTCAGCTCTAGAATAATGCCGGCGACTTGGTAAAAACTCTTTTTTTATACAGTCCCAGAGAAAAAAATGATCTCGTGTTAAATCGTTGAACCTAGATAGCCAGACTATTTCCCCAAGACTGCATATTACTTTATCGGACTTATATCTGACTTTATAATCAGATTGACGTAACCTTCAAGATGAAATGTTCATTTTGCCAGCCGGAATTCTCTAACATTGGTTCGCAATAACTTTTTCACATTATAGAGGTCATCGGGCGTAATTTGTGTAGGTCATCGAGCTTAAGTTTTGTTAAATCGTGTTGTGGCGTTGTAAGAATATGCACTACTCCATATTATCATCTCGCGGGTGTCTTAAGCGGCGACAGAGCCTGACACATACCTTATACAATATGAAGATATCGCAGATGTGATATTTCACCCAGTGCAGTCTCTAGGAGTATTGTTACCACTCAATCTATTATTCGGTATTTGAAGTGTTCTTATATTATTTTCTTTTGTGTCGTAATCTTGTTATTCGAGTCTAGACGGCCTTATTCAAGCGTGAGTTCAAAGTTCTTTTTTCAATTACTTCTTTGGCTTAAACACACAAATAATGTAGGCTTACATTTTACAATTAAAACATTAATTGAATTTTTAACATTATCCTATACCAAAATGATAAATAAAAGATATATTATTTGGTATTTAAAATGTGTCCTTATGTGATTTTCTTATGTTACCTTATAACCTTACCGAGTCTAGATGACCTTATTTAAGTGCAAGTACAATGCCGCCTTTACATATTTCTTTGCTTTAATACACAAGGTACCATTCATTTTTCATTTAAAACATGGGCTTAAATTTTGATATTATCCAATAACAATGATAACAAATGATAAGTAGAAAAGATTAGGTACAGAATAATCCTTAAATACTTAATTGCATAAGATAGCCTCTATTGTTATCAATGTTTATCTCAATTATTTATGACTAGGCACTAGGGATGTTGCGTATTATATAGTACGTACGTGTTATTGACCTAATTTATAAACAAATTGCAGTAATAAGACTTAAATTACATTCAATAAAATTAGAGTAGCTCCGGGATTAGTCCCGTAAATCGGCAATCGGGAATAGCACTCGACGTAAATTTTATAGAGCAACATGGGTTCGATCCTTGCCAGCACCAATGAAATTGCAATTTTATAACTGATATGTCACGTGCTTAGTCGTAATCTGCGTGTATAAGGAACATAATAAAAATTTTCGATGATATAAAAACACTAGAGCAGTAACCGTTGCAGTTGCAGCCTATCTATCATAAGTCCACAAATAGGCCTCCCCCATAGATTGCCCCATATGGGAGTTATTTGCCATACTTGCCACCCTTGGTAAACGGGTAGGCAATCACAGTTTTGTATTTATTAAGTTGCTATTATGAAGACGCTACTGTCCATTTCCTGGTTTGATTTGTTTTGTCGCCCACGAAACGATATGGGGTAGTGGATATATTCTTACACCCGGTAGGAGCAATTACATTATCTGCCGTTGTATTGGTTGGTGGAGCATATGTGTCGACCTCATGCGGGTCGGGGTCGGGGGAGGGAAAATCTGAGGAGGCTCTCAAGGCTGTGGCTGAAAGCCGCACAACGTGGGATCCCATTACCTTGAGATGAGCAGTAGACTCATGACACGCTCTTCGGCTAGTAGCCGTGCTGACCATGCAATTGGTGGTGATGCCTTACACTTACATTACGTCTGCAAGAACGGCGGTCTAGCAGGTGGTGGCACTCACAGAGGGCTTTTTATGGCCAGTATGCCTTTTATTCGATTATTCCATGTGTTGATCGATTTGATCGTATTCCGTATGGCGTTTACACCCATTGACATGTGCGACTTCGGTCTATATTTGTATTTACGCACTACCAAGCGGCCAAGCCCTCTTTTACTGATTCGCCAGTTATTTCGCTGCGGACTATGGTCCAGTTCCCAACTTAACGTCTCTCTTCTGGGGGAGCGTGTTGGTTGGTTGGCGCTCACCGCACACGGCGTGAGTGGAGCCGTGTGCCTCCCCCACATTTTTTTTAATTGTGGGAGAGCGAAGTCCTTGAATCGGGTATTGCACGCCTCACAACTCTACTCCCGAATTGTAGCCATTCTTCAATTCGCTACATAAAATCGTTCTTATACTTTTAGCTATAGATCAAATCCATATTATTATTAACGTTACAATAACTACAGACATTGAATTATAAGATTACTTTATTTTCTAATTGATTCACTTTAGATTACATAACAAAAAATGTAATTGAAAAAATATATGGACTGCCGTCCGTTGGTCTGTGCGTCGGTGAGTCCTTGTTTGTCGGTGAGACTTAATATATTGAGATATATAGTATTAAATAAGATTCCATATATTCTAAGGAGGATCCCCATTGATTTTTGATGTTAAACTCAACACCGTTTAAATTTTTTTTTCGTCAAAATTTCAATTAATTTTGATGAAAAAAATAAAAACGCTCATGAGGCGTATACTTTTTGATTTTCCAAACTATTTTTATATAAATATTGTGAGCCTTTTCCAAGCGGGAAGGGATTAATTTATAAGGAATTGGCTGATATGAATTTGATACAAGTGGAATAGAGACGATTTTATGTTCTTAACCTTTTTCCTGTCTTCCTGTCTTCGTGAACGGGGTTCTTTAGCTTAAAATAATTATAGGGCACTACCAACAGCTTTCGATTACTCTACTGAATATTCATTCTTCCAAGAGATACCTAAAATAACTAAGTAACTAAACAAACACAACGTAAATAAGGGTCCTAACTAAGACGATAAATTTATAAATTTATTAAACGGCCTATAACTAAACCTATACAAAGATTCTTGAGAAATATCAATATAAGCTTATTATACCGATCACGTAAATTTTGTAAATTTTACAGACGGCCTCTTTTTCTATATATAAAGAGGAGGAGGGTGGAGCGTTACAAAATGAATGAATGAATGAATCACCGAATTTCAACTTCAAACTGCAGTTTGACGGGCAAGGCTCTGATGATAAAATGATTGCGGGAAATCCAATATATGGATTAACAGACTAGTTATGAAACGCAGCTTTGCACGTGCAAGATTATCCGCTCTGCGTTCTCAATAACACCTACCCAGCATAATGAATATTGGTAACTCTTTTAAGTAATGCATACCAACTGGCGCATTCTTGAAAAGGCCTACTTGTCGGTGATTATTTTTTGATAGGTGCATTAGTATTTTGGTTAAGTTAACAGTTTACCAAAATGCAGTGGACGCACTGCTACTGTCCTATAGACACTACGTTAGAACGGCTACTTATATAATCATAATGTAGATTTCATTATAGTACACTGCTGAATATGGGCCTTCTTGTAGGAAGAATTAGCCTTAATCGTCACTTTTGGCAGGCGGAGTAACGATTGTAGTTGCAGTATCAAACGTGACCAACATTTCATACACGTTGCTGATCCACGTAGTTGACGTCTGGCGTAGAAAATATGGTTTTACCGCCACCTATCGGAAGCCGTATGATCTATCTGGTATTCCCTATAATCCCCTCGTACAACAAGAATATGAATAGATAGAGTAATGAATTACGCCGCCATCACACATAATTATATTATTTGCTTGGAATGAAATAAAGTTAAGTCAAATTTTATTGTATGACGTAAGAAATTTAAATTACGACTGTAAAAATAACAAGATGTAAAAAAATCAAAAGACCAGTGACGAGACACTTCGTCAAATATTCAACACATCCGATACTGCATTAACTGCAACAATCGCTAACTTAATTGATAATTGTAGCGATATGACAATCTACACTGCCGCGGGAAAACTCCAAGTGTGGCAGTTTACTCTTTACAGTTTGATGGAGAAGGAAAATAATACTTTTACGACGAGTAAAATAATTAATTTCATCGTAGTGATCAGTCCCAGGAGCTCACATATCGCTTTCAATGTTATTGGACCTCCTGAAACTATTAAAATTATTAATTTCAATTTAAAGTTCTGATTTTAATAGGTATAAAAAATTGCCCCCTTTATAGTAATAAAATATAATTGGCAGATATCGTGATCCATATAAACAGAACAGATAAAAGTTGCGATATCAATAAAATAGTAATAAAATGACGATACCGACAGACATATTATATCTATTCATAATTTTAATTCTAGGAATAATCACAAGATTGTAAGCTAGTTACTCGACTCCACAAAAATAGTAGTTCATTTTAGTACATTGTACACTTACAACAACATCTCGGAAAATGATCAATATTTGTCAATTACGTGGTAAAGCCAGGCTGCAGCTATATTATGATTGTAACAAAAAAAGGTCAGCTCGACCAGGAATGAACCATTCTTTCACAGAATTTCAGCGTAAAATAGCAGCGTTATGCTGCTGTTTCGTATGTAAAGTATAGCGAACTGGAGATTATTTTTGCTGGAAACGAGACATTCACCTTAGAGGTAGCATCGTATCCGCATTTTGATTCTTCACAAGGGTAGATGTAGATGTCTATAGGTCCAAGCATCCACTTACGATCAGATGGACTGTGTGCTCGTTTGTAACCTTTCTTCTTTTAAAAACTTAACAAGTTTCAGCTTACTAAAAAAAAAATTGTAAAAACGGAATTTTATAATGTTACTAGCTGGTACCCGGCGCTTTGCTGCCACAGAAAAAATAATAATTGTCGAAATATCGTTTTATATTTGGAAGAGTTATATTGTTTAATTACGAATGATAATACATTCATTAAAGTTGATTGATGTATGTATAACTTTCAAATAAATTTGTTGGTACGATACGTGCGCCATCTATTGTAAGTTAATTCTATGCCTATAACCTTCGCACAAGTGCACGCAATAAGTTCAAAAAGGTTTAGCGCATTCTGATGAACGCTATAGCAGCGCATAAAATACGAACAAATAAAAATAATTTTTTATATATTAGATGAGATGTAACTGTTTTATACGTGGTAGAGCCATGCTGTAGCTATATTAGTAGTATAGTTGTAGCACGAATGGGTCGGCTCGACCGGGGAAGGACCACGCTCTCACAGAATACCAGCGTAAAATAGCAGCTTAACACTGCTGTGTTTCGTATGGTGAGTGTAGAGAACCGGAGACCCTTTTTACTGGAAAGAGGCATTCCATCTTAGTCCTCACGGGTGACAACGCATCTGCATTTTGATTCTTTATTGAGGATAGATGTAGATGTCTATGGGTCACAGCAACCACTTACCATCAGGTGGACTGTGTGCTCGTTTGTCACCCTATACTATAAAAAAAATTAGGAATTAGGTGAATACTACCGTGCTGATTCTAAAATAATTTATAAATTCTATTTTAATTTTTCTTGCATAAAAACTCTTGCTGGTTTTTCGCAGGGTGGAGGTGTATTTTCAAAACCAATTATAACTATATATTAAATAAAAAAATAATACTATTTTTTTACCACTACCATTACAGCCTATCAAAAGTCCATTGCCAAATACAGGCCTTCCCTATGTCTATAGGTAAGGTCTGTATTTAGCAGTGGACTTTGATTTATAGTTGGGACATTATAGATAGGATTTGCCATAGTTGTTACGCTTGGCAATGGCAACCGCTGTTTCTTATTATTATACAGCTGGTGTCAAGAAGTACTATTGGCCGTATGAGGAAGCTCAAGGTCGCTCAGCGAGCTATGGAGAGGCTATGCTCGAGTTTCTCGGCGTGATAAACTTAGAAATGAGGATATCCGCAGTAGAACCAGAGTAACCGACATAGCCCAAAGGATTAGTAAGCTGAAGTGGCAATGGGCCGGCCATATAGCTCGAAGAACCGACAACCGTTGGGGAAGAAAGGTTCTCGAGTGGCAGCCTCGTACCGGCAGGCGAAGTGTAGGGCGTCCCCCCACTAGATGGAGTGACGACCAGGTAAGACATGCAGGAAGTCAATGGATGCAGGTGGCTCGGGACCGTGCTTTGTGGCATTCCGTGGGGGAGGCCTATGTTCAGCAGTGGACTTGTGAAGGGCTGTAATGAGAATGAGTTATCAAGAAGATGCTGCTGCTCATCTTCTAGTTTCCTCTGTCGCCTCTTACAACACCCACGAGATGATGCGGGGTAGTAAATATTCTTACACGGTCCCCTACTACGACACCCTGTTTTTTATAAAATATAGGCAAATATTCTAGAATAGAATTCTTCTACTCAAAAGTGGCCCTTGAAGATAAGCTTGCCAAGCGATTAGCGCTGAAAGAAGTCATTGTAGGTATGGCCAATCTGGGATACAAAATTTATTTAGCAGGAATTGTGAAGTTGATTATCTAGCACTGCAGCAACGTGACAGACTGCTCGATCATACTCTTAGAAATGAAAGAAAGCCTATGCATAAGCTGTTATTTTTGTTTCTTTTTTACCAGTATTAACGGAAAGTAAAACATCGGCAACAAGAACATAGTACTTCCTAAAAAAAAGACAACAAAAACAAAGGGATCGACGAAGGCAAGGCAAAGTTTGTTTATGATAATAATTTATTAATAATCTCAGCGAAAATTAATTATGGAGCGAAAAGATACTTGAGGTTTTATCTCAGATGTCTTTGTGTACAAATTGTTGACAGAGTTACGAACTTTGTCTAAAGTGCCAATTAATTATGTTTCCAAAGTTGCCACATAAATTTTGAAACGATATTCACTGAGAATATTTTAGAGCTAAATATCAAAATAATGCAATCTTTTGTTTAAAGGAATGACGGTTTAATTCGGGTATCTTATTGGAATTTGGTACTGTATACCAATTAAAAAACAAGTTTTGTCACCTAGATTTTTTTAAATATTTTGCAATAAAGTGTTGAACATTTATGTATTCATTAATTAATTTATTACCATATTAGGTGTGCGTGTGTAAAGTAAATATGTAAGTGGCGATGTAAGAATATCTACTAACCTATATTATCCCGTGGGTGACGTAAGAAGTAACAGAGGGAAACAAATCTGGAGATGGGCAGCAGCGTCTTCCCAATAACGACTAAAAATAAAAATAAAACTGCGATTACCAACCCGTTTGCCAAGCGTGGCAGCTATGGTAAATATTCCCCCTATAAGGCAACCTATGAGGGAGGCCTATGTTCAGTAGTGGACTTTAATAAGCTGTAGCGGTAGTGGTAATGAATTTATTGGTAATTTTGCTTTTATATTCGTCACCAACATCTTGTTTGTCAGCAGAGTGCACCACTTGCAGGTGTGGCAGACTCGAAGAAATTGTGATGAAACACTTCCAACTTCCTGACAACAAGTTGCTAATGAGAATTTTTGACAATAAATCCCAATACAACCCAATTCCAATCCCAGTACCAACAAGATACTCGTCTAGCTGATTTTGCACATCTCTAGTTGCATGCCGACTTTATTAGTCCTCAGGGGTGAATACGTATCTGAATTTTGATTCTTAATCAAGGATAGATGTAGATGTCTATTAACCAGAGTATCCAATTGTTATCAGTTGAACTGTGTGTTATTTATCACTATTACTTCTACAAAAATCTTAAAATTATGTTTTATGAATGGGAATAATCATTTTGAAGGAATTCTTCTACTTGTTTGCGCTACTGTGGCTACGCTGTCTTCGTGCCACAAGCGAAACACATCAAAGCCTAAATCGCGCTATCAAAGTTCCGAAGTAAAGCGGTATATATAGAATAGCTCCGAACTACCAATCGGAGAGTTAGCCGCTCCCCGGGCGGAACACCTTGCCCGGCGGAAGATCTCCCCACCATCTTCACACCAATTACAATTTTAAAAATAAATTTAAAACATATCTTCTAGATAAACAAAAACAAGATATTCCCAAACACTTCCTTTGTCAGCTATAAACCATGGCATTTTCATTCTACTAACTCATCGGTACTGGCTTTAACTTGTGTGCAATTTTTCACACTTACACACCCTTTCAGTAATTTTAATAAATTGAACCCAAGATGCAAGATTCATACATATTTACACTGATTATACTATTGTGCTCATTTTCGTCTCGTCATCTCGAGGGTAATAGCTGAAAATCAGTGTTTGCTCTCTGGGCAATATTAATCGCTGAGCTAGGACCCATTTGTTAAGCTGAAACACACATGTACATTTAGATCTTAAGATTGTTTAACTTCTTTTTTGTAATACGTTATTTTGTACCTGAATTTACGTGTGTGATTGGAGAAATAAATATATGCTTTATCTATCTATCTATCTATCCCCTTTTCCTTTCAACAGCCACAGTGGTGACTAATCGACGTGATGTGAACACGCAACAAACAACCTTCGGAAACTACAACTTACAAGCCTTCGTCATTATCCTCAAGAACCTACCTAGTATCCTACCAAGTACTCCCGAGAATCGTCTTCTGCAGTCTTCAGCTCCTGCAAGCCAGTCCAACTTATCTTCATCTTGACTTAACGCAGATTTATAAGGCAGACTTCTGGCACTTGCTCCGGCACATCATTCTCACCGGCGTCACTTGCAAGTGCGTAGTACGGCATGCATTACATACCGGCATATCGTTTGCACCGGCGTCACTTGCACTTACGCACACAGCTTGCATTCCCCACCGGCATTAAAGACGCACCAGCAATCGGACTGCTCTATTGACCTCCGGTCTGATCAGGGGGGTGATGTGGTAGCGTTGTCGTCGCGCCACAAGCGAAACACATCGATATAGAATAGCATCGAACTACCACATGGAGCGTTGGCCGCTCCCCGGGCAGAACACCTTGCCCAGCGGGAGATCTTCCCTTTTCCTTTCACGGCCAAACTACAGTTTATAAATTTCCGGTAGAAGCTGTGTTTCAGCCACTATTATATAGCTAATATAAAAATATAGATGCTCTAATGTAGACAAAAATAAACCAAAGTCTAAAAGTTTTACACTTTATTGTTAATTCTTTAATACAAAGTCGTGTGATAGAAGAAAAATGCAAAAACCATATAACTGTTGGGTCTGTTGAGTTAAAACTCAGTTAATACAGATGTATACAACTATTTTTCCCAAAACTATTGCGTGTGCAAACTTTACCAGGTGAAAGTAAGGTAAATGTCGACGCCAGCTGGGAATGAATATTTGAATATTAGCTTTTGACACGAATATAATAAAATCTTATTGCTGTTGGTAGCAACAAAACAATTCTCGGATAAAAAGGTTTATTGAGTAGAAAGGGAATTGTTCAAAAACGCAATTATGTACCACGGAAGGTCATTTTTTCTTCAAACATATTTTCTAAAAACCATATCCAACTTTTACAATTCACGTAAAATTGTTGTTTATGAACATTTTCATAAGTATAATATTCGGATGCAAACGTAATAGCATATTTCTCTTTTAAAAACTGAGTAAGAGAAAATGACAGTAATAAATCATACGGATCGTTAGGCACGCTCCCCTAACGGTGCTGGGTTCGATTCCCGACAGAAATGGCATCATCTGTCAATGGACTGGAGTGACTTGACATGACTCGCTAATGGAGTATCGCTGTTGATTTGTTATTTGGAACAATCGCATGTATACGATGTGTAGACAGTTTTTCGCGTTTGATAGAAACTTTTAGGGAACTGGTGGCTTTTAAGATAAAAAATTAGTTTAAAAAAAACTTTCTATAAAATAGATCAATATACTGAGGAAAATGATGTCTGAAAATAACTCTTACTCAACACTTGCAAGTCCCCTAGCTACTGATATTATTTTGTGAAAACTGTAATTCTAAAAATATTTATCGACTATTGACATTGTTTTATTTTATCATAAGTTGTAACATGTCCTAAAAACCCCAGCGTTTCTTGCCCGTTCCTCTCTTACAATTCTTCTTTTAGAAGGTTTTTTTTTTGCGAACCGGTGTAGACATGACATTCTTAAAATCTTTAAAACAAACATAAATTTAAAAATGTATTGACTGAAAAGAAAAGGCCTAATTTTTGAAATAAAATTATACAATGCGTGTTCTCGTTATCGTATTATTTTATTAACTCCTCGGAAGATCTCGTCCATCTACATTTTAACCGACTTCGAAAAAGGAGGTGTTATTATATTCGACGCGCATGTAATTTTGTATATTATGTTCACCGAGTTTTCGGAAACCGATTATTATATAATTAAATTTTAATGTTTCTATTTTCATTAAACAGGCTATACCTGAAGAGTGACCCCATTGATTTTAAGAGAAAATTCAACCCTAAGGGTGTAAACATAGGAAATGAATTTCTTGTTGCAACTATTTAGACGACATTAAAGTTGTTACCTTAACCTTAGTCCACTTATAAGAATAAAAAAATAAACTTTTTATATAAAGAAAAACCGACCGCAAACACTAAAAAGAATAAAATATTTCATCATTTATATTTCTAGTTATAGGTAACCGCAGTATTTTATTATTTTAGTTTTATTACGAAGCTAGAAAAGATAGAACTAAAAAGTAGAAAATAATTTTCAATAAGTTTAAAATAAGAATATAGTGATTAACATAAAAATTCATTATATTGTAAAAAGCGTGGGTGCTTTTCAGATATTTTTATGATGATGCTAATTTACAAATATCTACAAAATATTTACAACAAATGATATAAAGCACCCACGCTTTTATACAATAAAATGAATTTTAATATTAGGTCCTTACATATGAAATTGGCGTTTTGTACAGGAGGAATATAAAGTCAATTTTTTTTGTAAAATATATTTAATTAATCAAAGTATGCACCGTTGTTATCTATGCACTTTTGCCATCTCATAGGTAGTTCATTGATCCCTTTACTAAAAAACCATGGGGGCGAGAATCAATAAACTCTTTGAAGGCGGTTTGGACTGCCGCATCGGAGTTGAATTTTTTCCCTTGTAAGAAGTTGTCCAAATTCCGGAAAAATAGTAATCTGTTGGAGCAAGGTCTGAGGAGTACGGTGGATGTCGCGAACATTCCAGTTGTAGCTCATCTAACTTAGTGGTTGTTTGTTCTGCAGTGTGTGGTCTTGCGTTGTCGTGACCAATCTCGGTTGTTTAGCAGATAGTTCTTCCTTCATGGTTTGCAGTTGCTGACAATAGATATCTGCCGTAATCGTTTGGCCAGATTTTAGAAAGCTGTAGTGAACGACACCGGCGCTAATCCACCAAACACTCACAAGTAACTTTTCTGAGTCAATTTTCGTTTAGGGCAGGATTTGGCTGGGTCTCCAGGGTTCAGCCATTGCGACGAGCGCTTCCGATTATTGTACAGTATCCACTTTTCATCACAAGTAATGATTCGATTTAAAACCCTTCATTATTGTGTCGGTTGAGCAAAGTAACACAGCAGTCGACGCGTGTTAGCAAGTTCGATTCACTCAATTCATGAGGTACCCATCGTTCAAGTTTTTACTTTCCGATTTGCTTCAAGTGGGTTAATACAGTTTTATCACTTACACCGAAGCCTTTAATTCTTCATTTTCCACTTTGGTCTCCAGCCGTCTACAGGGTTAATTCTGAAGGTCGAAATTTCCAGAACGAAAACGTTGAAACCAAAACGTACCGTGCTTTCTTTTGCGACACCAGCGCCGCACACATCATTAATCCTTCGAGCTGTTTCTGCAGCACTGGTGCCACGGTAGAACTCGTACTCATAAATATACCGATATTTCATGTTTTCCATTGTGCGGTAATAAGCGACGCCAAAGAATAAAATAATGAGGAAAAACAAATGAATGACTGTTTTCAAAACTCAAATGTACCAGCTAAATGAATTTATAAATTTGAATTTGGAATTCTTAACCAAAGAGGAGATATTTCAGATTAAAGTGGTCAGACAAAACGCTAATTTCATATGTAAGGACCTAGTATTAATCCTTCGCAACGTCAGACTAACGTCCAATGCCTTCCTTTGGACTCTACTACCTCCGCTCATCTATGAGTTAGGTAAGCCAGAAGATCACCAGCTGACCGACCCGACGGAAACCGTACTGGCGGTCACTAATCAGCTGGTGATTTTCAAGGTATCTCATGAGCTGGCAGTTTATGATGGTTTCTATTATTTTGGAGGACAAGGAGGTGATGGCGATAGGCCTGTAGTTGGACGGATCTGAGCGGTCGCCTTTTTAGGATCGAGTGCACCAAAGCTGTCTTCCATGAGTTCTGTACTACATACTTTCTTCCGCACACTTTCTTTCGTTCTGTACTTCAGTAGGAGTACCGGAAATGATGCGTTAACACCGGTGCCAACTCCGGAGCACACATTTTCAGCACAATAGGAGAGACGCCATCAGGCCACTCCACTTTTGACGTCAAGGAGAGGAGTGCTTGGCGCACCGAGCGCCGGGTAAACAGCACATGCTGCATGGAGCACTCATACCGCGGGATGGTCGGCGGTGTGTGAGTTGGACGCAAAGAGAGTGCGGCATGGGCCAGTGAGTCGTACTCCTAGTGCAGAGATGTGAGAGATGCTGACAGAAGTTTCCTTGGACAGTCTTGGCGAGAGACCAGAATGCATGAGTTCGCGAAGGAAGTCGAACTAGTTTCTCGCCAACTCTGCCGATGTGCTCTGACTTTGGCTTGACAATGACACTTTTGAAGGACCTGGAGGCGGAATTATACTTTTTGAGAGTGCTGGCATTTGCATCCCGAGACGTCGATGCGTCAGCCCAGGCCCGGTAGCACTCCTGCTTATAGTGTGAAGCAATTTTGCAGGAGCGACCAAACCATGGCTGAGTTCTGCCTCCAATAGGTAGTACAGATGATGCAATAAAAGTTCCATTCCTGAAGCACCACATCAGCGACAGAATCAGCAACAACGTTGGGATCATGCGGCGAAAAGCAAACCCGCCCAAGGGTAGGATACAAAAAGACCGCATCCTATCCCAATCGGCCGACCTATAGTGCCAAACACGCCGGCAACCTGCAGAACGCAACCACGATGGGAGCATGAGTGGCACCACACTACGAATTAAGGCACAACGGGTCAAGGAACCAAGGGGCATCGACGAACACCTGATATCCATCCGGATGAGAGTTCAGCAGAAGGTCCAACAGGAAGGTGTATGATCCTCCACCAGGCGAAGTAACCTGTTGTGTCAGACCATATGCCAAGACAAAGTCATAAACAGATCCACCCGCATGATCGGTTAAACGGTAACCAAGCCATTCAGCGTGGTGGGCGTTAAAGTCACCGAGCATAACGGTCTCTGCGGATGGGACCTGTTGTAGCTCGGAGTTTGCAGCCATTTGTACGTGGTCGATGAGTCGGTCTGTGTCGGCATTACCGCTATGGGACCTATAAAGGCACCCGTAGATGCGGGGATGGTCGTTGCTTTTATGCGCAGCTATAGGATGGACAGGTCCGTACCTTCAAGACTGCTGAGGCATCGAAAACAGATGTACTCTGACGTATACGCAAACCTCAGCCCGATGCACAAAAGAGTATTCAAATTTGTACCCAGGGTAGAAGAGATACGGATAGTATCAGGATAGGACACCTGCGTCTCAGTCAGAAAGAGCAAGGCCGGCTTTGCCGTGTCGAGATGGTAGTAGACGGCGTGTAGGTTCGAGTGAAGTCCACTGATGTCGCAGAAATTCACGGATAGCGTGGTAGAGGTCGTTTTGGTCTTGTTGCTCAGTTATTGTCTTCAATTTGTCTTGATGATTAAGTCATGTATGTCTCAGTACAGTTTTATGGTAAACCATATTTACTTTTTCTGATCGTATAACAGTAGTGCCCACGGCAGATTTTTCAAATGTCTGTGGCTAGCTGGGTTGTAAAGGGTAAAAAAATTAAGCTAGTCATATGCTTGTCTCAAAGATCATATCGTGCATGTCTCAATACACTGCTAAGAACAATAGATGTATGATGTACAAAACTCCCTGACTACCCCTACAAGTAGTCGTACGCTTGTCTCAAAGATGGAACCATGCATGTCTCAATGCACGGCTAAGAACAGTAGTTGTATGGCGTACAAAACTCCCTGACGACTCCTACGAGTAGTCGTATGCTTTTCTCATAGGTCCAACCATGCATGTCTCTAAACGTGGCTCAATTTTTTTTTATTATTTATTATTACATAAATTTACCGTTAAAGTGAAGATTTTGTAGGTTTTAGCTACATTCGGAATACATTTGATATAACTTGTATTATTTGAATATTTATATTTGAATAAAATAATATTTTATTTTATTCAAAGTCGGTAACTTATGTGGGAGATGGGAAATTTGCGCACCTGCTGCCTTCTTTGGATGTAGTAGCCGTTTCTCAGGCTCCCTTTTCGGAAAGTTTTGTTCTATACGTGCACTTAGCACAAAGACACTATCAGGGATGAAAAAATCGCTAATCCCGAGGATCCTGGCAAGGATAATGGGACAAACTATTTAAATTATTGCATTGTCATTGGTCCTTGATAAGTGTGCGAAGTTTCAAATCAATCCGATGTTTTGAAGGAATGAAAATCACATTCAAAAATTCCGTTACATAGATACATAGATACATACCAAGCTAATAAAAGCGTGTTAAAAGGATAATATTTAAAATATTTTTATTAGTATAGTAAGATATTTGTAATTACATTTATAAAACTTAAAAGGTACCGCATATTCATTATTATATTGTTCTCTAAAGTAGAATATTTAGAATAATGAAATTATTGCCTTTCTTACGCAATGGCTTTAATTAAACCGATTTTGTTTGTTTCAATTATCTGGTATGAAATAATATCTACTTAACGTTTGCATTCAACGGAAACAATTTTCTCTGCAATGAAGTTCAGGTTACAAAAGGAAACAAATTTTATTCGTACTTATGATAAACAAAGTAAACGAATGCAATTGTTTGATATTTTTCGGAACAAATTGTTAATTCTTTACTAAAACGTCCACTATTTCAACATCATGATCATAATCAGAGCCCTTCACAAGACCACTGCTGAACATAGGCCTCCCCCAAGTAATGCCATAAGACAAGGTTTGACTGCATCTTTGGTCGTAAATGCGGTTGCTGATCATGAGGCACTGGGTTCAAATCCCGGGTCGGATCAAAATCAGTTATTCGGTTTAGTTATTTTCTATCAAAAATTTCTCAGTAGGGTCATGAAGTTGGCAGTGTTTCACCCCGTGACCACCTACCGGTCAATAACCAATTTGACCCGGTAGGTGAGTACTATTGTCGAGACGCAGAAAACACCCGTGTAAATTTGAAATCATTTGTAATTGTTATCATTTGAAATAAGATATGATATGTGCATGCATATCCTGTATATTATTCATTCACTTATTAATCCATTGCAGCCTATAAGAATCCTCAGCTGAATATAGGTCTTTCACATAGATTGCCTCATAGAGCATTATTTACCATAGCTGTAACGCTTGGCACCATTGTCGAGACGCAGAAAACACCCGTGTGAATTTGAAATCATTTGAAATTGTTATCATTTGAAATAAGATATTATATGTGCATAATATGCATATCGTGCATATTATTCATTCACTTATTAATCCATTGCTGCCTATAAGAATCCTCAGCTGAATATAGGTCTTTCCCATAGATTGCCTCAAAGAGCATTATTTACCATAGCTGTAACGCTTGGCAGGCGGGTTGCCTACCAAAGTTTTTATTATTTTGAGTTTTACCAAGAAGGTGCCTGTGCTCATCTCCATGTGTCACCTCTTACGACACCCACGAGACGATATGGGGAAATTGGTTATTTTACGCCGCACCTACACGTCGATATCGTACATACATTTACGTGGTAAAGCCATGCTGCAGATATATTATGGTTGTAGCCCGAATGAGTCGGCTTGACAGGGGAATGACCACGCTCTCACAGAATACTATCGTAAAATAGCAACTTAAAGCTGATGTGTTTCGTATGGTGAGTGTAGAGAACCGGAGACCCTTTTTACTGGAAACGAGGCATTCCATCTTAGTCCTCACGGGTGACAACGCATCTGCATTTTGATTCGTAATTGAGGATAGATGTAGATGTCTATGGGTCACAGCAACCACTTACCATCAGGTGGACTGTGTGCTTGTTTGTCACCCTTATCCTATAAAAAAAATTCATCGAGGATAGATGTAAATGTCTGTTAAGCACAGCTTCCACTTACCATCAGGTAGACTGTGTGCTCGTTTGTCACCCTAATACTATTGAAAAAAATATATCATCTCTTATTTCAATATTACCTAATGTGATATTAATGCAAGTTGACATAAGAATGTTTTTACTATGTCCATTAAATTCATCTTAATAAGCTTAGTGATTTCCTCTTAAAAGAGCAGCAAAGTAGAAACATATTTATTAAAAATAAAATACAATATCAAATTTCTGTTTTCAAAACTTTATGGTCTTTCAACGTTGTTGATATTCATAACTCACTATACCTGGTGTGCAGCTGTAAAACATTAACTCCCTCACTAAACACGCCTCTACGCACCTATTCTGGAACCGGAAAGCGATCTTCCTCAACACCGTAACACGAACCGTCAAAGAAACAAAACTAACAAACGAACGGATAATTGATGGGGAAACGACGTCCCATTTCGTCAGCTGTCTCTCGACGATGACATCGGAGATGACATTTAAAATTTTAGCCCTTGCGACTTAAATATCGTCACGTTATCGTAACATATTTCTTGGATTCAAACTAAAATAAGTTGTGATGGTTACCTTGGTTCATGACGAAATAGGAATGAAAAAAAACAGGACGCATTTTTTATTCATTCTTCAATTAAAGTACAAGATTTTTAAATACGTCTTTAACACCGAATTTTTTGGATGTCGTAGGACGAAGCAAACTTTTATGTATTTTATGTAATATTGCAAAAGGTTTATATAACATTTCTAGTTTCAAAGTGTCTACACGAAAAGTCGACATCGTACAACGTAAAGGAGAACTTAAAACCTATGACAGTTGGAATATTAAGCATTAATGTACAAACAAAGTATTGTAAATTCGTGGCACTAATATTACTTTGAAAGCTTTTAGTTTTAGAATATTAAAGTTGTGTCAAAATCCGAATATGTTTAAAGAGTGAGAGTGGGCGCCGAATTTCAATCATTAGTTAAAAGTTCTTCATAGGAGAAAATACAACATCAACATATTAAATTTACAGTTGTTTTTAACTGTTAACTTTTTACTTGTTGTTTAACTTGTATTTTCGATCAGGTTATACATACATATTTGATAAATAACTTTTATAAATATTTATTTAATTTTTGAATTGGGCTCTTCACTCTATAGTGGGAGCCATCAATGTTGGGTGTGGTAGAAGAAGCATGAAAGTAAAATTAATGCTAAAGAAATATGGTCATTAGGAAGTATGTTAGGGTTGACTCTGAATGGTAGAGTGATAAATTGTGTGATAAGAGAAAAGTGTGGTTTGCAATAAGATTACCAGAAGACCAGGAGTAAGAAAGTCGGTCTTGACTCAGTCTCACAACTCACAGACTCAGTCGTGACTACGTATCTACTTGTACATTTTGAATTTTGGTCGAGGATAGATGTAGGTGTAGTAGTACCAGATGGACTATGTGCTCGTTTGTTATTCTTATTCTATATAAAGATGACAGATATAAAATAAAAATATTGTTAACCTAACACTACCCAAAGAATTCTGAAGAGACCGAAACATGTGAAAATCTGAGGGTGCAAAGTAAGGACTATATGGCGGATGCATTAACACTTCCCAACCAAGCTCTCTCAATTCTGCTGAGTAGCCAAAGATGTGTGTCTGGCGTTATCATGATGAAAGACCACGCCTTTTCTGTTGATCAATTCCGGCCGTTTTTTTTTTCACCATACACACAGCATCACTTTTTTGCGTGATAATTCGGGTTTCGCTACAGTCTGTGGAGCTTGACTACCGTTTAACCTTGGTAGAGCCACGCTACAGCTAAATTATGGTTGCAGCACGAATGGGTCGGCTCGACCGGAGAAGGACCACGCACACACAGAATACCAGCGTAAAATAGCAGCTTAATGCTGCTGTGTTTCGTATGGTGAGTAAAGAGAACCGAAAACCCTTTTTACTGGAAACGAGGCATTCCATCGTAGTTCTCAGAGGTGAAAACGCATATGCATTTTGATTCTTCATCGAAGATAAATGTAAATATCTATGAGCCAAAGCATCCACTTACTATCAGATGGACTGTGTGCTCGTTTGTCACCCCCATTCTATAAAAAAAGACCTTTGAACATGATCTTTGTCGCACGTTCTTGTCGTAGGTGATCCATTTTTCATCAGCAGTAATCAATCTTTTCAAAAATCGGTTTCATTACGTTTCAATAGAGAATTACACAATTAATTAGGTTTCTTTCAGTGAGCTCGTGTGGTACCGAAATATTGAGCTTTTTTGTATAGCCAAACTCTTTCAAATGAGTAAAACTGTTTTGTCGTCAATACTCAATTCCTCAGCTATGTCGTAATTAGTAATATACCAATCTTGCTCAATTTTCAAAAATGCATCTACTTTATCCGTATGAGGGCGACCAGAAATTCCCTGACTGAAAACGCTTGAACCAACTTTGTGCTATTCTTACTGACATTGCATTAGGTTCATAAACGTCACAATTTTTTTTCACGGCTTAAGTCTCATTTTTCCCTTTTTTGTAATAAAACTTCAGAATGTATCGAATTTCTTCGTTATATTCACTCATTTTGACGGACAGAAAAACAATTGCAAAATTGCGGGAAAGTGTTTTTTTTTTATTTTTCTTTTTCTTAATGCAAACAGTACAACCAAAGAGATTTTTCTTCAATTTAATAAAAACCTATTCATAATTAAATGCGTCTATTAAACACTTATTTTCTCTTTAAAACTTGAGATTTTGCAAATACAAGCGAGATTTGTTTTGTTCACGAATGACGCCAGGCCGATACAGGCCGATAGCGTGTACGTGAATGGTCTAACCTATCTCTCTCGCTCTAACATATGCGTGCACTATGACATTTCATTGTCAAGTTATTCTAACGTCAGTTTATACTAAATCTATGATCATTACATAACCCAACTATGAACGACATGTTTGTTCGGTGGAGTGCTAATACTATAGATGAGATTAAGAAATCCTCCATCCACGGTGGTAAAAGTTACAATATCAGCAATTTTTTTTTATTAATTTGTGCGACCATTATAAATCTAATTGTTTTTCAAAATCATACAAAGGCTACACAGAAAAACAACAAGACAAATCCATAAAACGAAATGTGAAAAGTAAAATTAATATCCTTGACATCATAATACACGATTTATTGAATCACCGACTTCCAGATGCCACAGGCGTTGAATTTTTATTGTGATTTCACTTTTTGTGCCACATTGAGTAGCAAAATTACATTCTTTCATAAGAATCCTTACTTGCGTGTCAAACGATTGGAAATGAAGAATTTTATTCCAAATGATTTTTCTAAAAATTTTCGTATTATTTTCTAATGTAAGCGGATAATCATTTAGAAGTATGAAAGGGACAGATATTATATCATAATAATGATAATTATTTCAGTCCTTTAAATATCTATTGTTGAACATCGGTTTCTCCTAAATAATGCCACAAAACACGGTCTTGAGCCATCTGCAACCATCGACTTCCTGCATTTCTTACCGAGTCGTTATTCCATCTTTTGGAGGGTCGCTCAACACTTCACTTACCGGTACGAGGCTGCCACTTGATTCCTTTATCCTTCATCGACATAAATAACTAATATCCAGAACGATCAAATTAGAAATTACATAAATACTTCTGATCCAAAGAAATGAGAAAAAAAACGAGGCTGTGGCGACTGGCGAATGACAGCATTATGTCGCAGCTAACTAGCTTAATTAGACCATGCCACGTAATGTCGCTAGTCTGCGCCTTATTATGCGCTATGTGCTATATTATATAAATGTACGCGGCTTTGGGGCCCCCTTAATCGCACTATAACCTACTGTTGCTGATATTACATGATAGGCACCATAGATATAGTATAGATTGGCAATGGAGTGCTTAGGGCGAACCAAAATCAAAATACATCAGAGTGTGTGTAATGTCCATGTGTGGTTGACAAATAGTGCTGCACCATGCATTGCCTACCTCAACTATAATTATCGATACCGATTGCAGTATATTCGTGTCTTGTGTTGTGAAGAAAGTGAATATTTTTACTCAACTACGGGGAAGCCAAAAGGATGGTTACGATTATACAATGCTATGTATATATGTATGTTCATATGTTCCCTCAGATCATCTAAACCACTCATCGCATATTGACAAATTAGATATCTTTAAAACCAATGTGCCATTTCACGGGTTTTAAGCTGCATGAAGTCAGCAGTCAGTGAAGTAAAAACTAACATGGCGGCTTATTTTGGATACATTGAAACATTAAAATACATACTATTGTATGTATTTTTAATATTTTATGAAACTGTATATAAGAAAAACTAAAACAAAAACTTAAATTATCATAGCGTCCTACTCCCTGTGGTATTGTGCCAAGAACGCTGGCTGCGTTTCCTCGCTGAATGGCTATACTAATTAAATAAATATTGAGATACCATGTCTGCGATCCAATAAAAGGTGTATATTCTCTATATCTATAAGTATATATTCTTGACATTCCGAAAAGACATGTTAAAAAAAATTAACTTTTTTAGGATTTATTAGTTAAAATATTTGTATAAAACTGAAGTATCCAACGAATTTACAGTCCAGTACATCTGACGATGGTAAGTGGCTACTGCAGCCCATGAAAACTTGCAGCTAGCTTCAAACTAAGAACGTCGTGGTCACCTCTACGGACTGAGATGGAATGCCTTACAGCCTGTATTTATACCGATACTAGTTAATACCTTCCCAGACGACCTCAAAGACAGAAATGAGGTCCTATCACTTAGTTCATAGATTAACTTCAAAAAATGTTAATATAAATTCTCTGAAAGAAACACTGTTCTAAAAATGATATGCGTGTTATGATGTTTATATAAATTAAAAGTTAGTAACTAAAATCAAACTGCGATAATAATACATTTCTTATCGCTAAAAACTTATTAAACAAGACTACTTTTTAGAATATTGCGAAACATATTCAGATACCTATTGCTATTCAGGTATCTGTAATAAATAAATTATAATATTCTAATAATAAAATAAGTTTCAATATGTAATTTTATTAATAAGTGTTTATGGTTGGATGTGTTGTAGTTTTTCCTTTAATTTTTTTTTTTTTTTTTTTATAGAATTAGGGTGACAAACGAGCACACAGTCCACCTGATGGTAAGTGGTTGCTGTGGCCCATGGACATCTACATCTATCTTCGTTTGCGAATTTAAATGCAGATACGTTGTCAGCCGTGAGAACTACGATAGAATGCCTCTTTTCCAGTAAAAAGGGTCTCCGGTTCTCTACACTCACCATACGAAACACAGCAGCATTAAGCTGCTATTTTACGCTGGTATTCTGTGAGAGCGTGGTCCTTCCCCGGTCGAGCCGACCCATTCGTGCTACAACTATACTATTAATATAGCTGCAGCATGGCTCTACCACGTAAAAATTTACTGCAAAAGTTAATGCACCTTTATGTTACTTTTATAGCCTATTAAAGTCCACTGCTGAATATAGGCCTCCCCATAGATTGCCTCATAGGGAGTTATTTGCCATAGTTGCTTGGCAAGCGGGTTGGCAACCGCAGCTTTTTTTATTTTAGTCGTTATTAGGAAGCCGCTGCTGCCCATCTCCTGATTTGTTTCCCTCTGTTGCCTCTTACGACACCCACGGGATTATATGGGGTAGTGGATATTCTTACACCGCCACTACACAGTGGGCACCTCTATGAAAAAAAAAACATTTTTCTTCAAAGTACTTGTAGCATATAGTCGACTATTTTCTTTGGGGAACCAATTCTTCTGTATTTATCATTTTCAACGATTATTGTCAAATATCAATATTTTGGCCAAGCCTATATAGCCCAATAGCGGGTACGTGAATGGTCTAGTCTATATTTCTCGTTCTAACATAAGCATAAACTATGCGCTTTCTCTTTTGCATTGCCAATCTATTCTAACGTTAGCTAGTTACTAAATCTATGATAAGTGATAAGCGCGATTTTGTTTAAGACGCATTAGCTGAATATCATTCAGGCCTCTAGTTGAACGGCGCCGTTTAGTAAATAGGCTAGGCTATTAACTGAACTGAAAGGCTATTTAAGACAAAATCGCACAGATACACCATCTGGTGATAATGAGCCACAATGCCACATCTTCTGAGTTGGATCTGTGCCAGTATTTAGCATATATTTGTAATGATGCTTTGACCAACAAATACTTACATCTATCTTCCATTACGCATCGTATAGTCGTTGCATTCACATTGTGGCCATCATCACAATCCCCCCCCCCCACCCTTCTTCTTGCAATAATCATAATAACATATTTAATGTTTACGGGAATTAAAAAAATATGGAAACCAAATTTTAACAGTCAAGTGATTTTACTGATGCAACATGATAGCTAATTAATAATATAAAGTTCGGTCTAGTTAATGTAGCCGTAGTAATCAACAGATTTGTGAGCCCAGAAGTTTTTAAGTTACAAAAAAAGTGAGTTTAAACGGAATGCAAAAGGAAGTCACAAACTTTCACATAATTACCAGAAGGAGCGTTTAGTGGTCCCTAAGCGAGTGAGGAATGCTACCACAGAAAAAATTGCCTCTTATTGCTTCTCGGGTATCTATTCGGATTATATTTTATTAAAACGCTTAAGCGACGAGCATAGCGGATCGAGTAAGTATCTAACAGAAATAAAAAAAAGATATACAAATGATAGTGGGTAATGCATTTTGCCGTTAATAACCTGCCAATACAATAGATTTTTTAAATAATATTATAAAATTATAGGTTATGTTATAAAGTAGCATAGCCAAACCTGGCGATAAATGCAAATTCTTCCTACAAAGGTAGGACATTTGCGGACTGATGAAGAATTAGAATGGTGTTAAGAATATGCCTTCAGTAGTTTTTTAAACAAATAAAAAGAAAACAGTACTAAGTACGAATTGAACAAGGATACGAATAAAATGGTATGAGATCCTTTTGTATAGTATAAGGGTGACAAACGAGCGCATTGTCCACCTGATGGTTAGTGGACGCTGTGGCCCATAGACATCTATCCTCAGTTATGTATTGAAATGCTCATGCATTGTTACTATTGAAATAACAATTTCTATATTTGTCATAAATAATAAACATGTATAAATATGAATTTATATACATGTTTTATTAATTTTCGTACATCAAGAGCCGCCAGAGTTGCCTCGTGGTATGGGCCGGACTGAAAACCAGTGCTATTACTGAGACCGTTTTTTTTTTCACATTTTCATGTTGCAGCACAGTATTTTTTCAAGTGTATTTTCGTAAATTTATAATGTTCGTAAATATTTTGTTTTATTTATCTTTTTGCATATAATTACTTTTCTACATGTTGTGCAGCATGCTTAAACAAAAAAAGCATAAAAAATTCTTTCTTTCTATCTTAATCTCAAATTATTATTAGGACGCGTTTATTAATGTGCTTTGAAAATAAAGTGGCTCTCTACGTGCCACCGATAAATAATAATTGTTAGTTTCGTTGGACAAGAAACAGAAGAAAATATTATGCATTTGCAATAAAAATGTATTCGAGTACAATGTGCGCTACCTAAACTGGTGTTGACTAGTAAAATGTGCAATGGGTGAAGTTGAGTAACGATTCAAACATTTCTTTACAAAAATAATTTTCATCGCGTTAACCTCGCGTGAAAGCATAATATGCTATAGTATATTATACTAATTAAAAATTTGGTTCTTCATCATGAGATGAACACGGGCAATGTTTTCGTGTAAGCCTTTTATCATATAGATCCAACATTTATGTTTGATTTCCTCGGTTTTCCGACCGTAAGCTCAGCTGCTGATCATGTGATCCCGGGTTTGAATTCCTGGTCGGTCCAAAAAGGTGTTGGTGTAGGCACGGCGGTGTGAAAGTGACCTCGGAAAGTGTGTAAAGCCGTTTTTCCATCGGGCTATAAGAGTAAGGGAATAGAGAGTGCACTAGAATCCTATATAATACATAATATTATAAACACCGCAGTGCCTCGGAAAGTGTGAAAAGCCGTTTTTCCATCGGGCTATAAGAGTAAGGGAATAGAGAGTGCACTAGAATCCTATATAATATATAATATTATAAACACCGCCGTGCCTCGGAAAGTGTGTAAAGCCGTTTTCCATCGGGCTATAAGAGTAAGGAATAGAGAGTGCACTAGAATCCTATATAATATATAATATTATAAACACCGCCGTGCCTCGGAAAGTGTGTAAAGCCGTTTTCCCATCGGGCTATAAGAGTAAGGGAATAGAGAGTGCACTAGAATCCTATATAATATATATAATATTATAACCTACTAGCTGCTACCCGGCGCGTTGCTACCGCAGAAGAATTAATTGTGGAAATATCGTTTTAAATTTGGTAGAGTTATATTGTTTAACTTTCAAATAAATTTGTGGGTAGGATACGCGCGCCACCTAGTGTAAGTTTGTACTATCATAATTCCCGCAAGTGCAAGCACTAAGTTGACAAAGTTTTACCGCAACCTGACGAACGGTATGGCAGCGCATAAAATACGAACAAATGAATATAAATTGTTATATATTAGATTTAATATTATATATTATATTATATTAATTTTTAAAGCAACGCCCCTCGTGTAGCAGTTGTTCAGGGTCACTTACCATCAGGTGAGCCGCATGCTTATTTGCCCCTTCTTATATAAAAAAAACAACTCTTGTTCTACGCACATGGCTAGTCTCCGTTGAGACTGGCCACCGAGACCGAAATTCGGAAAAAACTAACTGTCGTTGCATCTATCTCGACAGTCGAATAAAATGTTTTAAAACAAATAAAGCTAACTAATTTGCGATACCTATTGTCGTAAATTAGTAAAGTTCCAACACATATACACGTCCCACGGCTGGGCACAATCCTTCTATTCTTCAGAGGATATTGTTGTGCTAAAATTATAGCTCCATATTATCTATCGTGGCGACAAAATGAAAACCGGCTTTCTAAAAATCTATCTCTCTCCTTCTTAGGAAAATTTTAAACGTCTTGGCATTCTGTTTTGAATCAAAATTTCACCATCATAATTTAAAGTCAGGTAAAAAGAGAACCCTTTGATGAACACAACTAATTAATACAAATAAGCATCCGTTTTATCTAAAATAACTTTTCAAATATAAAATTTTAAAGCTTCGATGAACGACTATGCCACTTGTTTATGGCTTTTATAATAGTTTTAAACGTAAACGGCGCGTTGTTAAATATAGATTAAGATAACCAACGTATCAGATCCATGCGACGTAAGAAATTTGTTTGAGAGAAAGTTTATTTGTGACTGGTCAACCATTCTCTTTTAGAGACCTGGGAGCTCGCAATAAATATTTATAATGGTAGGTCTTGATATATTGGTGTTAGGGTAAATTACTTTAAAGAAAATATTTAGTTTTAGCTCATTAACGACTTTAGAATGATGGATGGCGTTGAAGATGGTTTGAATGTTGAAAAAGAGTTGAAACCGTTACACGGCAAGTTACGGTACTGCAAATACTCTTAAATTAGGAAAACTTCAAACAATAATTATGTATGGGCATGGAGACATTTCTATAGTTAACAGCTTTAATGATGAAACTTATCTTATTAGATAAAATAATACTAAATATAATATAATAAATAATGTGAAACTATTCCGACAATATGTTGCCATTATATATACTGCCTTATAAAGCCTTTATTGTTTATGGCTTTCTAAGACCGCATTGTTTCATATTACGGTTTAGTCTGCACTAAAAAATCCTTTGAAATAAAATACATCCATTACGTGGGCCTCCCCTATAGATAGCCTCATAGGAGGAATATCTGACCTATTGGCCACGCTTGGCAGGTGGGATGGAAATCACAGTTTTTAAAATGATAATTTTGAGTTGTTGTCAGGAATATTCTGCTTATGTAGATACTGTTTCATTTCCCTCTGTCGGCTCTTATTACACCCACAAGATGTGGAGTAGTGGATTCCTTTCGCCGCCACTACATTTTAAGTATATAACCACCTAAACGGCGGCGTAGCCCATAGGCTACTTACTTACTTACTAGGATAAGTAGCCACTAAACGGCAGCAATAAGAAGATATATTCCATAGTAATATACGTCCAAAGGTTACAAAGTTATTTCGCATAATTTTTCCCATTTAAAATTAAACGGTCGCTACAAAAAATATTCGTTCCGCTTTTTACTTTTTAGACATGAATTTATTTTTACGATGTTTTCCTTCGACGGCAAGCACGTGGCACATATTTTTATCATTTTTTTAAACGATACAGGAGTTTACAAACGTAAGCTGCACAAGGATAAACATCCAGACCCGGAACAATTATTTGTAGGCCATACAAATAATTAATCCGTGTGGGGCCGTAACCGCGCCATGGAGAGCCGCCCTCAGCACATCATCTTCAACATCTTCACAAAATTGCAGTAAAAAAAAATATTACCCACAGGGCAAATCAAATTGGGTTTGCACGTACACTCTGAAATTTACGGCGAAAACTTATCTTCTAACGGTATAAAACACCTTGTGTTAAATATAGCGCTTTTGTGCTAAAGACTGCACTAGCTAGCGTTACGAATCCCGCGTCACATCGCATAAACACCATGTGTCATGTAACTGATTTTTTATCTGTTAAACGCCGCAACTGTACCGCTTCAGCACTGTGCCACATTTATATTATGTGTTTTAAACCCTTTTCACATTGTCATTATAAGCAACTTTAAATAGAAGCAGTAAAAAGAATCATTACGAAACATTACCATATAAATTGAAAACACTCTTGTAGAAACGGCGTGGATAGAAGCGCTATACATTGTAAAAAATATTCAAAACCCCAAATAAATCTCGAACTTTTCATTTTTGCTGTAAAAACTTTATTCATAATATACAATAAGATAATAGTTGTCATCTATGTTTTATGTGTTAAGTCTTAATTTTCGTATAACTTCACCGTTTTATATTTTATAAAGTCGTTAATTTATAGCATTATGCGCCTTTTCAATCCTTATTTTGATTTTAATTTGTAGAAGTGGTGTCTCCTTAGACACCACTGTTTTACCTGTTTATGCTGCTAAGGAGCTGGTTTAACACGGCTTGTAAGAAATTTTATTTAGTATGAGATTGGTTGCAGAGGTTGAAAAGTTGTTTTCGACTTGCGTTTTAATTACTTATTATAAAAGTTGTATATTATATATAAGTACTATAAAGAACGTTGTGGAATTCAAACAGATTGACATATAATGAATTTTATTATAGTGCTTCATTGATGATTTAATCTAATGAAATTTAATATTATTGAAACATTGAAAGTAGCAATAAACTGATACTAGAGCTTTGTTTCAATGAAGTTCGATTTAAAATTAAGCATTTTACTTTTTAAACAAAAATTATTTAAAATAACTATTTGTTTGGATTGTGTGTACATAATTTTATTCCACATAATTATACTTCGACAAATTTAATATAAGGCATCGTCACCAAATAAAAATAATTGAGGAGTACTCTATTCCACTTTCTGTTCGAAGTGGGCCAAATAGGTGTGCGTTATGATTTGTGGCCGCTCCGTGACGTCTGATTTCAGTCACGCGTCACGTTGTCAGGGGTGGCGTAATTTATTATTATTTACCATTTACTGTCAACCGTACTCACATCATCCGGCGCCCTATTACGGAGCAGTTATTTTTGAAGCTTAATGTGAATTTTTGGTTCATATCGCGACATAATTACGGAATTCCTCAATTCAATCCGAAGCTACGCCTATTGTTGCCTGAAATGTCTCCATTGTTATATACTTGTAAAAGAGGCTCGTAAGCGATTGAATGTTTATTATATTCTAATGTGATTATTTCATATAGTAGTAGTGTAAGAAAGTTCATCGTCCATTTTAGTATCCATTATGGCTCGTGCGTATCGTAAGATGCTACTAAAACGAATATTAGAGTATCTCATAACCTCAGGTCATTATGGCATAACTGACTTGTTAGTCTAGTGGTTTTAAGCGGGACTGCTGTTCATGTGCACTATGTGAAGATTCGAAGCGCAGGTCGGGCCAAAATATTGGGCTTTTCTATGAAGGATTTCTCGGTAGCAGCCCGGAGTTAGGAACTTGGCGGTGTTTCACCCTTGTGCCTGGGAAAGCACCTAAAGCCGTTAGTCCTGTACCTGATCCCTCTCCACTCGTGTCGGATTGCTATCCCATCGGACCACGAGAGTGAGGAAATGGAGAGTGCACCTGACAGTGCAGGTGCACACAATCCTCCATTAAAATACGTTGAAACTGGCTTCCATGACCGTAATTAGGTCTGGAGGATTATTACGGTATAACTATCTCGTATATCGCGAGATGTAAAATACCAGACTCCTTCGGGGAGCAAGGAAATTAATCGATAATTTCAGTAATACTACTGTCAATCTGCAAGTTAAGAATGGCGATAATGGGAATTTCTCTCTACAGTGAGAGAGAAGTTTATCCAAGAGTTAACTATAAGGGTGTATTGAAAGAGAGTGGAGGATACATAAAATGTTTTCATGCGCTGCGATCTAAGGGTGACAAACGAACATACATTCCCGCTGATGGTAAGAGAGGGGATGCTGTGGTCCAAAGACACATCTATCCTCAATTTAAAATCTAAATGCAGTTGTCACTTCTTAGGACTAAGGTATAATTCCTCGATACCATTAAAAAGGGTTTGTCACTCACCATATGAAAAAGCAGCACAATACTGTTTTTTCATACTAGTATTCTAGCTATAGTCCTTAAAATAACCTTTTTTTATAGAATAAAAAAAACTATTCCCTCCGCTGCTATAATACGCTACAGAGTGCATCTACCACGTAAGAAAGACAGTATAAATCATACTCGTCATATCCACCTCACGAGGCTAGATAGCCAGCTGAACATTGGCCTCCTATAGATATGGGGAGGCCCATATCTATGGGGAGGCCCATATCTATGGGGAGGCCCATATGTTCAGCAATGAACTTTGTAAAACTTTTTTAAGATGTAATAATTGAATTGATGAATGAATCATACTCAAAATTTTAGCTAAATTTAAGGTGAACGTAAACGTTTTTAATCTCAAAATTTAAAAAAAGAACATCGCTAGCGGCTGGAGTCGATGAAATAAATTACTATTTCAAACGAAGAAGAATAAAATTGTGCTACTAAGACTTGAACGGAAACTTGCATGATCTTGTAGTCCGTAAAAATAAATTATTCCTTATTCGTTCCAAATCCCACGAGAGCTCTAAGCGTGCTCTACATTGCTAAATCACCTCCGTTAATTACTGAAACATTCTGTCGTGAGAAATGTCGGTTGATGCCTGATTTAGGAGCATTTGTTTCGAACTTATTTAGACAACTAATGTTGTCACTTCTTTTTAGTAAAACTATAATTATTTCAAAGAGAAAATTTATATTTTACGACGAAAATATAAAGTTGTTAACATTTTAATACATGTTAAACTTTAAAAAGTACTTAATATTTTCATGGATAAAAATTGTTAACTTTGTATCTTGCATTCTAATTTTGTTTTTATAGAATAAGGGTAACAAACGAACACACAGTCCACCTGATGGTAAGTGAATGCTGTGGCCCATGTACAACTAGATTTATTCTCGATTAAGAATCAAAATGCAGATGCGTTGTCACCTCTAAGGACTATGATGGAATGCCTCGTTTCTAGGAAAAAGGGTCTCTGGTTCTCTACAATCACCATACGAAGCATTAAGTTGTTTTTTTCGCTGGTATTCTGTGAGAGCGTGGTCCTACCCCGGCCGAGTCGACCAATTCGTGCTACAAACATAATATAGCTGCAGCGTGGCTCTACCACGTATTTCATTTCAGGTAAATATTTGGATCAAAAATGTATTATTCTAAATTTGATATTATCTGTCATAAAAATCTAAGATCACTTCGTGTCATAAGGATTACTAGCGGTCGCTATAGTGACCGTAAATCACTAAATCTTTAGGTTTGTATATTAAGCAAGGTGTATTTCATTTTCAACTGCACATTCATATATAAAACACAGATATCTATTAAACAAAATATGAAATAAAGGCTTTTTTGCTTTTTTGTCTAAAATGTAGTGATTATTTACACTTTGATACATACTCTAAGACATTGGCAGTATGAATGTCAACAATCGTCATAAAATTTATCCGAGCGACATCTAAGTGTTTGACAGTATGAACGTAAACAATGTACTTATGTTTTATTTTATTTAATGTATTTGTAACACATATATTAAATAGCTTTTAGCTTTCTGCACTCTTTCTCCATATAAACTTTCACACTCCTCAATGCGCAATATGCTTAAAAAAGGGTACAAAGTTTTCCCTTTACGTATTAATTTATAGATTACTAGCTGGTTCCCGGCGCGTTAGCAGAATAAATAAATAATTGTAGAAGTAACGTTTTAAATTTGGAAGAGTTCTATTGTTTAATTCGGAGTGATAATAAATTCATTGAAATTGAATGATATATAATATAACTATCAAATAAATTTGTAGATACGACACGCACGCCATCTACTGTAAGTTAATTGTACTATGCCTATAACCTTCGCACAAGTGTAAGCAATAAGTTGACAATTTTTTTACTGCAATCCGATGAACGATATGCCTGCGCATAAAATACGAACAAACAAACATTAATTTTTATATATTAGATTAAATAGGATTAATAAGAAAATTATCCTTAATTAAGAGCGAAATGTAACTATAATATTCCTACTCAGGAGAATATCGGAGTCAAATTTTAAAGAAAAGTCGTTTTTAAAATATCTCGTATATTATTAAAATTTTGTTATTTTTTATTTTTATAGATATTTTAATTTTTCTTATTATTTCATAAAAATGAATGCTATGCTAATTAACAAAGTTGTTAAAGAACCGGCCATAGAAACTGTTCCGGAATAATACCCCAGTTGCCTCGTCGTTCTATCAATTTCTAGTAAGCAGTCCATGATTTCCTCATTGTTAGGGATGATTTGTTCAGTGGGTAGAAGAAATCCGTATTCACCAACATCACGAAGTTCAAACAAATATACTAGAGGTACTTTCGCGACGCCTTTGACCCAATCAAAACTTGAGCCGCTCACTTCGTCTGTAAAAATATAATTTTAACTTTGCCACTTATAAGTTGTATTACAAAAAAAAAATGTTTAAGATTATTAATGTCATAACATCTCGAGTGAAATCAAATTAATCCATTGTTCTATCAATTAAAGAATATTCTAAAAATCGCAAAGACGGGATCAGACATAGTTTAATATTCCTATGAAACAATCCATCAACTTATTTCTAATTTTAATACCTAATTTCTTCCCGTCAATATGATTAAAGTCGATAATATTAAATATAATAAATACCTGCATCCAATTTAATTCAAAGAAGTAACAGATACGTCACCTGCGAGGACTAAAATATTAGGTCCTTACATATGAAATTGGCGTTTTGTACGGGAGGAATATAAAGCCAATTTTTTTTGTAAAATATATTTAATTAATCAAAGTATGCACCGTTGTTATCTA